>JAMPIV010022376.1:267500-459086 GCA_024509875.1 Oreohelix idahoensis
AGGCAAAGAAGATCCCAAAGAGGGTTGGAACCTGAGAGGCAGCATTAATAGTATAGTAGGGCGGTTACGATTATTATTCAGGCTGATGAGCGTGAATTTTATATAGGAAAATACTCCGCTCGATTCAGGCGGATGAGCGTGACTTTTAAATAAGAATATATTAGTTCGATAATTGTGGGTGTGTGTTGGTAGTGTGTTGTTTGTTTTATACAACACATATTTTACAACAGGTAGATAATATTTATACATACAATATTTAGACAACATAGATAAAAAAGGTCAAGGTTTATAAATAGAAGTATATATTTAATGAGTTCTTTTAAAAGAATACTTGAGTTAGAGGAAAATATAAAAATTGATGAACTATATAGAGGAAGTTGGCTAATGAGCGTGGTGTGGTGTTGATTTTTGAGTGCGTGGGGGTATTGGTTTTGGCTGGCGGGGGTGACGACTCATGTGTGTGTTGGGGTGTAGCTGGCGGGTGTGGGTTTTTGTCTGGTGTTTTGTGTGTATGACTCAGCAGTGTGTTGTTTATGTATACAATATTTTTTACAAACAGATAGACAACATTTATACAATATATATATATATATATATATATATATATATATATATATATATATATATATATATATATACATTATATATATATATATATATATATATATATATATATATATATATATATATATATAGCCGCGCTGGTGTAATGGCTTCGGCGTTGTACTGGCGACCAGGTGTTCATGGTTCAAACCCGGGTGGCGGCGTTTGAAGAAATGTTTACGGCCGGAAATTTGACTGAATAACCTGAACGGCTCCTGTGATAAACCCTCTGTGGATGGGAAGGAGCGAAGCTCCTGACCGGGTTGGAAGGAAAGTCCTCAGGTTCCCCAGCCTCGCAATGACATGTCATTGGGCCGAAGGGCTGAAAGCCTAAGTGCCGCTGGTTAAGAAAAAAAAAAAAAAAAAATATATATATATATATATATATATATATATATATATATATATATATATATATATATATATATATTGTATAAATGTTGTCTACCTGTTTGTAAACAATATTGTATAAATAAACAACACACTGCTCAATCATACACACAAAACACCAGATAAAAACCCACACCCGCCAGTAAATAGTGTGATTCGCTTGTATAGCTAGGCGGTGTTGTCGTACGGAAGGTACGGGGTTCGAACCCTGGGTAAGCCACTCACGTCTGTTGTTTTTCTGTTGTCTAGTGTTCTACTTCTTTATTTCTTACGAGTGGCGGAAAACATACCTTTATGTTTGTCTAATATTAATTTACTGTTTACAGGCCTCGGGTTTCCCTTCCTTATGTGTTATTAATGTTTATACAATACCAGAAACCTACCCTCTGTTCTATACTACTGTCCTTAAGTCTTCTATCATTTACCGGACACAGTATCAAGGTCTTTGTCTTGTGTGGACTGACTTATACTGTAGAATAGGGGAACAACAGAAGTGATTGCGTCATTAATAGGCTGAGGTGCCTATTGTAAACTTCCGGTGTTGTCTTGTGTTTCACACTGATGACCGGTCAGTAAAGCATCTTTTTTGGGGGATGACTAGCTGGCCGAGAGGATAGTGTGATTCGCTTGTATAGCTAGGCGGTGTTGTCGTACAGAAGGTACGGGGTTCGAACCCTGGGTAAGCCACTCACGTCTGTTGTTTTTCTGTTGTCTAGTGTTCTACTTCTTTATTTCTTACGAGTGCCTGAAAACATACCTTTATGTTTGTCTAATATTAATTTACCCTTGATTGTAATATGATGGACTGCCCTTGAGAGGTCAACAGTCGTATAAAACGTTCGTTAAGTCAAGTCATTTATAGCAAGATAAACAAGTATGAATATATCGATACCTATTGATGATGCTTCACTAAGTATATGATGGAAGCTGAATACCATATGTCACAAGTTAATCTACTATGTATATGCATGAACTGTCGTATTGTCCACGTCTACGTATTGTCAAATAAACCGTTGATGGTATCATTACTCATGACGAGTTCTAGTGTCCGTCCTTGACACTATTGAAGTTGAATTGACTCTTGGAGATTTTCTATTATTCATTCGCGTTTTAGACTCAACCAGATAACTGTCACCCATCACTATTCTAATACCTATCAATGGGGATCCAAAGTGACCAGTTACAAATGGTGGATGAACAGTTACAATATAATTATATAAAAGTCACGCTCATCCGCCTGAATCGATCGGAGTATTTTCCTATATAAAAGACATGCTCATCCGCTTGAATAATAATCGTAACTGCTCTCCTATACTACTAATGCTGCCTCTCAGGTTCCAACACTCTTCGGGATCTTCTTTGCCTTACTCTTGAAACATGCAATCAGAGATGCAACTGATTTAATATGCCTTCACACTAGGTCAGATGGCCGACTGTTCAACTTTGCAAGGCTGAAGGCAAAAACAAAAATCAGAAGGGCCACTATAAGAGACTTGTGATTCGCTGATTATACTGCAGTCGTCACTCAAAGACAACAGGAGCTTTGGAGCTTGATGAATCGCTTCACCTATACATGCAAAGGCTTAGGCTTCACACTACATCTGAAGAAAACAGGATGTGGATGTTGCAGCAATTATCACTACCGCTTAACACACGATGGGGTGGGGGGGGGGGGGGGGGGGTGTCTACTATCAACGACAAACTCTCTCTGGACGCAGAAATTAACAGGCGCATTGGCAAGGCTGCAGCTACCTTTGCCTGCCTCACAACGCTTGTTTGGGGAAACTTCCCAACTCACAACAAAGACCAAAGCTGTGGTATATAGCGCCTGCGTCACCAGTACACTTCTATATGGCAGCGAGACATGCTAAGCAAGAAGGAAGGCTCAATACGTTCCATCTACCGTGTCTTCGGTACATCCTCGGTGTATCGTGGAAAGACAATGTGAGGGTATTGCCTCCCCTGCTTTGCTGTAGTGGTCCAACAGTGGCCAAAATTTAAAACCGCACTTGATTGATCGTTCGCAGGCCACATTGGAATAGCTAGAACCAAAAATAGGGTATTATCACAGTTCTATTGGCCAGGTTATAATAAAGACATTCGGGCATATTGTCGTTCGTGTGTGGTGTGCCAAAGTACTTTGCCCAAAGGCAGGGTCCCAAAAAGCACCATTTCAGTTTACGGACATATCTAGTAGACCACTTAAGAAACTTTCAGTAGATATTGTAGGTCCCCTTCCCATAATGTCTGACAGAGGACATCTCTGCATTCTTACTGTGGTTGATCTTTGCTCTAGATAGGCCCGAGGCAGTCCCAATGAAAGTAATCACTTTTGCAGCTGTAATAGAAGCTCTCTAAATTTTATTAAGTAGATTCGGGTTTCTGGACGAAATATTATCCGATACACGGACACAGTTCATATTAGACTTTAGTAATGACAGAGCACAAGATAATAAATGGGTGTCACCACTAGAACCCTTAAATGCAGTTTCTACTCAATGTCATGTGAACCTTGTGAGGTATTTCAGTCTTACCAGAAATACCATTCAACATCCCATGGAGAATGCGTCTTTGGCTCCACTGTCCAATATCATCAGCACAAAGTCTTTCCCTGTATTCTTTGTCAGTTTGCTTTTGATTGTGTCCACTTCTCCAGATGTGCTTGAATAAGTCGTTGATTATTTTATTTTGGGAATTCCAGAGCTGGAACAGTCTGATGGTACTGACGGCGAGTTTCGTTAGGGTGTGTCTAGCCCAACGGTGGAGTCCACTCCTTAGCAATTGTTCTGATAATTCTTGTCGGATTCTAGTCGTTTGCTTCTTACTAGTGACCTTGTTATGCCATTTTGGTCTTTCTCACTTTCGATGACTATCAATGCTGGTAATCAGTTGTTTTTTTTTAATACTTGGTTTTAAGGTTCTTCATGTTTCAGAAATACACATGGAAAATGACTTAACATTTAGGTTTAGGATTATGGCCTTTAGTGCACACTGAATTTCTCTTGATTTTCATGTAGTTTTGAGTGAGGTGAATTCTCATCCTGCTCTTTGTATCCTTACGCTGGCGTCACTAATGGTCCATCTAATGCTGTCTATATGGCTGTCAAGATGTTGGTACGATTCTACATCTCGTGGATTTGGTTCACCAGATGCAATCTTGATGATGTCTCATGCATTTATTGTCATTATCCTTTACCACATTTGCATTCCCCAGTTGTAAGTATTGCTTACTATCCTCTGATATTTGATGTGCAGGAGGATGCCATATAGCATGATACGGACTGATGAGTGCGATGTAGCACTAAAAATGTGGCCTTCAGAGAAGAATCAGATCCAGTTTGTGCCAGTGCTTGGTTCGGGGATGTCTCCATGACACCTTATGCTGAGGTTTTGTCTGAAAGTAGGTGGCTGTCACGCAGAGGTCATGATGGACACACAACTCCAAGAGCCGTTGTATAATTCCCTTCAGCTTGCCAATAACAAACCTGCCCACATATAAAGACTGTTAAACATTAATGTAACCCACTCTAGCGTTGAAGTCAGCTAGCAGAACAAGCTGTTCTTGCCTAGGTGTCTTTTTGATGACTGCTGTTATATTCTTGTGGAATGCGTCTTTAGCTTCTGAGGCAGGCTACAGAGTAGGAGCTTACACACTGACAGGCGGAGCGTTTGCAGGCGGAGCGTAAACCGGCGTTCTGATCCATTCTCATATGGTTAAACCAATTTAGTTAGCGATTTTTTGTCCGCAGAACCTACACCGTGTTTTCTAGTTTGATTAAGCTCTTTCCCTTGCCCATCAAATATGTAGTATTTTTCGTTCAATATTGCAGAGCCTGCAAGGCGCCTTTTCTGAAGAGCAGCTATATCCACCTGAAGTCGTCTAAGATCGTCATTGATTATTACTGTCTTCATGACATCGTTTATATCCTGTAGGTTTTCGGATAGTCCAGTCAGCATAGTCCGGACGTTCCTTCATCCCCATCTGAAAGTTTATTTATTTCTATTACTTCTTGTTTTGTGATTATTCTTTGGTACGATATTTTCTAACCACATTTCGGGTTAGACCCTAATCCCCATGCACCAAATGAGGACAGCAGACAGTAGCGGGACAACACCTAATTGACTGGGGGCAGCAAAGCATGAAGTGGGCGGTAACTATCCAGTGAGATTATATATATATAAATGAAATTTCCTAATGTGCTTGTATAACAAATATATACACAATGACGTCATTATCCACTCGCTGCTCTATATGGAGCCAAGGGCCACTTCTGCTGTTGGTTACCTGTGAGAAAACTGGCACGAAGTAGTCGCCAGTTATTGCAGTGGTGGTTCATGGGTCAAGTTATTTGCAGTTATGAGGTTGCCAGCCTCGTGTGCCACTGTACATCCAAGAAAAGTTATATATGTCAAAATGATAATGTAAATGATACATTTGACATATTACAACTTACCCCGCTGTAGAATATAAGCGAAAGTTTTGCCTACACCCTAAGGTTGTTACGTAAAGGAGAAGTCCAATCAGGAGCAGTCCATTTAAGCAAATCAAATACCAAACCAATTGCAAATAACTATTTGATTTTGGTAGGGGTTTCCTCACTACCCTCATCTCTCATGTAGAACATTAGTACATGACAACATAAGATATTGTCCTTTATGTGCACTTTTCAAACTCCATAACCATATAAGGTCTTGCCTCTTCCGTTTCGCCTGTCATGTTTACGAACTGACTACTTTACAGATCTGACATTATAATCTCCTCCTAGATATTCTTTTCTTGTAAGTGTTTATCACAATAACGATAATGTGCCAGAAGTATAACATTACTGTCCGTGTCTTAATCTTTACCAAGATTGTCATCGACCGCGTATCTTCGCACGTCATGCTTGCAGACTAGCCCCTTGTCATGCGATAGCATGGTTTTATGAATCTTTCCCCCAGACAAAAAGTCTTGGTTAACAATAGGATTGTTGCTCAGTGTAGACTCTTACTCCATCTGGAGCTGGTGATAAGCGAAAGCCAATGTGGCACTTTTGCTCCTTCGCTATGCGTCGCCCATAACAAAGGAGAAAATAACCAGGAGAGAGCTGTGGGTGACAGGTGTGTTTAAAAAATACATTGCATGATAAAAGTGAAAACAACGGATATTGGTTGAATTAGCACGAAAAAAATTAGTGGTAGATAATACTGCTGGAGAGGAGTGAAGACCCCAAAAAGATAACGAATGTATTTCATAACACATGGTCTGCAACTAGACTCTACGGCAAGACCTCAAAGCCCAACCCCTGCAGACCTAAATAGAACAGCCCCAACTATTATACGTTGGCAATGTATGTAAAATGGAAGAAGATAGGCTACCAAGACAAATATAGGAAACTAAGGGATCCATTCCTCCAGGACTACCCAAAGTTCGCTTTGAGGTCAATATTACACAATTCCTGAAGGATCGAGGGCTAGACTGGAACCAGGCTAGGAGGAAGACCGCCGATATGACAATATGGCGTTATCTCTGGCAAACCTTTAATCCCCAGGTGGAAGAGGAACAACTAAGTAAGTAGTAGTAAGAAAGTAAGTCAGGAGTTGAGTGGCTTTTGGGATCACGTTCGTTGCACGAGTAAATCTCACAAATGTTGACTCTTCGAATGTCCTCCAGACCCGTTTCTTGTAGGTGGCGTCCAGAGTTGAGTACTACTAACTAGTACCAGAAACTGAGAGAAATATAAAAATCGAATCTCCCGTAAATCTTGTGTCTCCCGATATAAGTTTCAAGAGCATATTGCTTTCCTCCACCATTTCATCTGCGTCTGAATTCTCTCGATGTCCATGAGCATAAATCCTCAGGCCATTAAGGCAGATGAAAGTGGGTTAGGAGAGTGAAAAATGTGCAAATGAATCGTAGTACATTGTACATCAATCTGAAATAGACGTGTTGACATAGAAATATATAGCCCATTACTCATGACAGAGATGCAGATAGAAGAATGATTATGCTTCTATCTCGAGGGAGTCTTCACAAGATATTTAAGAAATCGAGACCAATGCTGAATGAGTCTTAGCAGTAATAGCTCTTTATCTTTCTTGCCGGCTTTGGTGAAGAGATATTTAATTTAGCTCGTACAAGCCTCGATCTGAATTAACAGTAAACTTCTTCTTATATTTGGCTATACAGATGCAAATATAGATATATTAAAGATGCTGATTGACCCATGTGCACTTCTGTCTGTAATAACTAAATCAACTTTGAATTTGTAAAAAAACAACTTATAAAATATTTATGGATATAGTTTTCAAGTGTCGATCGTAAGCTTTGAACCACGGAATAGTTGTACAGCTGATATCGTAGAATCGTGCCTCAAATGGTCTCTTAAACTTGTACCACAAATTTTAGAGGAAATAAAAAAAACTGCTGCTAAGCTTTTGCTTTCCTGATATTAATCAGGCGCCTTTCCCGCTGTCCGTAAAAATATGTTACAACTCATCCCAATACTGGGATCATAGACTTCTTACTCAGTTGAATAGTCTCAGCAACGTGGTACAACTGCTTCGAACACACGTCAAGGGTATTATTTCTATTATAGAATCCTTGTGTGAGTTTGTGAGTAGGTCCTGTAGGAGTCCGGTTTCCGTAATAAAAGATAGAGTTTCCTTGTTGTATTAATCAAAAGGTGCCCCAATACGTATTTTCCTGTCAGAAACCTTACTTATACAGTTTACTGTTCCCTGTCACAACTAATCCAGGTTATTGATTTATTAAACTGAACTACCTCCAGGGTTTGGCGCTTTTGTCCTGACCACGCACATATTTGTTATAATCAGGTCAGACACAAGGATTGACAATTTTCTAAGGTCATCCTTCAAGATTAAAATCAAGTTATCTTTAAGCGGCCATCCTCCTAATTCGATAAAATTTGTTTGTCTCAATTACCAGGCCGAAAATAAGTAAATAAATTCGCTTGTATAAAAAAAGTACGCTAATTTCCCATAATTGTGTAATCAAGAAGTCAGCATGAACAAAGGTCTGTCAAGGTGTTTTGGAAATCTCTTTTTATTATCGTGTCGCTGAGCAGACTGTTCATAAAGAAAACGATAAACAGCCAGGCGTGGCTACAGCCTTGAAGCATGGGAGTTTATCTGAGAGGAGTGCACTTTAAATGAAAGATAATTTTGGCAAAAAACTGTCGTAGGGAAATAATGCAAAGATGAGCAGACTAAATGAACTCGTGAATAATATGCTATAATGTTACAATCTCCCCAAGGAGCATAGACCCTCAACAAACTTTTGCTAAGTCTTCTTGTCTCGTGTCATCAGTTCATGGTCTTTCAATGTCCTCCTGATTGCTTTCACGTCCGTCACCAATTCTCTTTTCTGTGTGTTCTTCGGTCTCCTCCCACCTCTCATACCTTGGGGATTCCAGAACAAGTACATCCATGAAGTGCTTTTAACAACGTTTCCTCAATGTGTCCCATTCATCGTTAGCGTCTTCTATTCATGTCTTGTTCCACTGGCGCTTGTTAGTTCTTGCCATTAGTTCCACTGGCGCTTGTCTAGTTCGTGCCATTAGTTCCACTGGCGCTTGTCTAGTTCGTGACATTAGTTCCACTGGCGCTTGTCTAGTTCTTGCCATTAGTTCCACTGGCGCTTGTCTAGTTCTTGCCATTAGTTCCACTGGCGCTTGTCTAGTTCGTGCCATTAGTTCCACTGGCGCTTGTCTAGTTCGTGCCATTAGTCCCACTGGCGCTTGTCTAGTTCTTGCCATTAGTTCCACTGGCGCTTGTCTAGTTATTGCCATTAGTTCCACTGCAATCCTTCTATTCAACGCAAGAACACATTTACGAAATTACGAATCACTTTTGTTTGGTTGATTTTATTGTCTCCATGTTTCAGAGCCGAACACATTGACTGACTTGTCATTTGAGTTGAAGATTCTGAATTTTTTTCTGTTGTGCTTGATTTCTGTTCATCTCCATATATTACCAAATACAGTGAAAGCTCCTCAAAGTCTTTTGTAATCTGATTTTGATATCATTGTCTGTCACTCCAACTTTGTCTATATTACTGCCTAGGTATATCTGTGATTTTACATCTTGTAGTGATGTTTCGTCTAGTGTAATCTTGTTACGAGCGTCCGACTGACAGAGTGGTTAAATTACTGGTCTCTAGCATCAAATGTGCCGTGTTCAAATCACGATACCGATACGCTCCAGTCTATCCAGCTGTAAATGGGTACCTGGCTCTGATCTTTGAGTTAAGGAAGGAAAATGCAGCAAGGAAGGGAACTGGTCACCTCACCTCTCGATGCTGGAACTAGTGTGGTGAAGACTCTCTTTCCTCCACTACGGCAGTATCTGCTATAGTCTACCTTTAACTTTTAAATCTTATTAACGCTTGCATTTATTCTCATTATCGTTGTTTTCCACAATGTGTCTTTTTAAACGTAATTGTTGTAGCCCATCATCAAGTATTTTTACTTTGTCTTGTATCTGGTTACATTTATGGGACAGAAGAGCGTGATCTTCGGCAAAATCTAGATGGTCAAGCTATTTAATCAAATCCATTTGATTCTTGCAAACAGACAACGCGATTAACAAATTTAGACACAAAGAGTACTTTTTCACTCCATTTCCATGACAACACTTGTTATGGCCAGTTTTAAAGAGGAAAAAACATTGTTAAAAATAACAATCTAACTTGTAATTAGAGTTTAGATATATTAAGATTAAATAACAACTTAATTTCAATGCTGATGCTTGGTAGTCTCAGTGTTAAAGAAAACGGGAGGGTGGAACTAACACTGGATAGGCACTTTAGATATGTTCTAGTCTAGTGCACATTTCATGTGGAAAATTAAAGATTAGTCTTTCTCATTTGTTCTTCAGTTGTTCCCTTAGGATCTTAGATACTATTCTGCCTCAGAAAAATGTCGTGGAAAATTCCTCTACCTAGGTGTTTTCTTGGAAAAGCGTCTGTGTTTGCTGCAGGAGAAAAATACAGGTTGACCTTGGTTGCCACAGCTCGGGTCGCCCCAAGCTGTAGAAACTCGTAAGATACACGTTCTGGCCCTTATCTTCTTGACGGTCTTATTGCGGGGGGAGGGAGGATAGGGGTCACGACTGTAAAGATCTTGTAAAGGGGGTGTTCTTACCTATCATAGCTTCTGTATCTGCATTTTCGTTTCCTTCTATCCCAACATGTGCAAGTACCAAAGTCATTAGAATTGAACATCATATGGTATATACATATATCTTCTTCTTCTTCTTTGATCCTTAGCCGCCGACCGTCAAAGCAGTCAGTGGCCATCACGCCTAGTGGCGTCTTGTAGGGCAACAACAAATTGATTCCACTTTGCTCAGTCGGTGGCCATCCTTCGTACAGTGTCAAAAATATCACTTCTGCTGTACATCAATCTACTGCATTCTCTTACGTTCCGTAGTGCTTGAACTCTTCGTTTATAAATATATATCCGGAGTTACGTGGAAGATCATGATAATGACCATCTCCACGAAGCACACTTTTTGTGGTGTTTAGTTGCAGGGAGGATTGTTACAATTCGTTCCCGTAGTAAGGCAGCGTTGTCGTTCGGTAGGTCCTGGGTGTGACTAGATGGTACATATATAGAATTATCTAGATTATACCAGGTGATAGTGCCAGAAAAGAATTCCGAACAAAAAAAATACCCCAGTCTCAGAAAAGAGCATTGGTGTATGGATGGCACAGGTTATAGTCAGTCTGTAAAGTACTTTTGTCCAAAGAGTGAGGTAGCAGATCAAGAGTCTATGGTGCCCTCTCATTCAGACTACCCTATGATTAAACAATAATGTAATTCCAATTTAAAAATTTAAAACTGAACAAGAAAGGAATTTACAAAGTCCCAAGGTACAATTCATGTTATTATAGGCTTTTCTTTAACTCGCAACGTATGTCACCTTGCTGTCACCTTAAAATCAAATCATGGAATCGATTTTTCAATCACTTCCAGATGAGCAATAGATCTGGAAATTGGCGTAGTTGTGCATTCCCCATGAAAATACAATAATCAGTCGTAAAAAAATAAAATTAATAACATTAATAAAATTGAAATTAATATTAATTTTGTTTGTATAAAAAACATCATTAAAATGGGTGATAAAGGTAAATAATCTTGGTGTATTCTTTCCAACAATATTGTCTCTCTTGAAACTTCATTCCCCCCTCCACCCCCATACATACACACTACTGACAAATACATTTAAAAAAATGTAATTTACATCTCTTATCAAAATATTTAAAAAAAAAGCAACAACAAAAATATTAACTTTCCGTGTAATATACTGAATAATGAAATCCACTTCCTGTGCTGTGGGCTCGTTTATCGCAAACTAATAATGTCATTAGCGGATCGATTACATTTGACTTAAATTTAAAAACAGCAACAATTTTGTATTAAAAAAATTTATTTTAAACACAGGCTTTTAATGCACTAAAAACCCAAAAATAATGTTTCACGGAGTTTATAGCTTGCAGTAGAAATGTAACATCAAATATTATGCGCAGATTAAACAGCTTTGCATTCGGCGTAAGTTAGAACTGTGACTTCACTAGAATTAGGTGTGAGGTTTTATTTTGCTGAACTGGTACTTTGTGGTCATTTGTGCATTTCATTGCCCACGGTTCTTCGTCGTGCTCATCTCCTACATCAGCTGTCGTCTCCATCCTTATCTCTCTTTATCAAGCTGGAGTGTAGTTTTCTTCCCATGCTTTCGATTTTCTATGATTTGCAAAAGCGAACTTTAGCCCTAATTGCTAACAACTTGACACACTTACTTGCCTTTATCTCCCAAAATATTGTGGCCGTGTTACTTTTAGTTGTGTTATCTGTCTGTTTATTAGTGTTTTAGTGTTGTAAATTGATAACTGTTCGTTTTGGTAGAATGACAGATTAGTCCATCCAGTGTGTTGGTTAGTCTGTCAGGTTGGCTATTATGTTAATCTTTCTGTTGACGACGTTTTTTCTCTTCGTGTTAAAGTAGTGAATTTCTTTTGTCAATGGTTCTGAAGATGTATTAGCATTATTTTATCCCAGATTAGGTGTCTTCTCTTGAAGAGTCGTATAGTGGTGCAGTTTTATCACAGTGCTGTCAACTTGAGTTGTTATTTGTCTTAAGGGATTGAGGCTGATGGAAACCTCATTTACAGGTTCTCCTGTGTAGCCTCGTGATGACTAGTTTTGGTTTTAAAATGAATGATTGTCACCAAACATGAACGCACACCAATACAGGTTATGATGATGTAGACTTTACAACTTGAAATATTGTGACGTCACGACAGTTACATGAACAGGTTTAAAATAAGACATAGCAAACGTTCTAGATGGCTGTTTATTTGGCTAAATATGACTAGCCGGAATTTCTCATAATTCTTCATTGGTACAATGGTTGTTCAACTGCTCAGCAAAGAAATGCAATTCTTAATCGTTTCTCCTAAGAGTAGTAAGAGTTGAGTCAGTCGTGTCTGTCTTCTTCCATTTGACATCTACCATATTTATTTACTAGCAACCAATGGCTGGTTTCTGTATCACTTTCTAGAATGCAACTGCATCGGTTCTCATCTATTTGTAATGTCTGGTAACTTATATTGTCAATTTCTCTGCATATCTTTATTTCTCTTGTAACAGCCACTTTTAACGTCTCTCGATTTTACGAAGATAAATGTATCTCTACACTTTCACATATGTTATAGCGTTCTGTTTGAACTGATATAAATTCACAAAGTACATAGATTCGATACCTCTCCTAATTTAGGAAAAACCATAAACCGAAAAACGTAGTGCGAGGTTGTTGGAGGCTGGTAGTTTTTGGAAAGATCTCAATACACTTGCCTCTATCTATGACTTTTGGAAAGATCTCAATACACTTGCCTCTATCTATGACTTTTGGAAAGATCTCAATACACTTGCTTCTATCTATGATGTTTGAAGTTCTTCTGGCTGAGAGAGTAGCATTACCGTCTTAACGTCTTTCTGCAGTATACTTCTACATGGTTGCCTTCCAGCTTTCCCTGTCTGCCCTATCTGCCTCTTTTATTGTAACAGTGCGTGGTTCTTTTAGGGACTGGAACGGCACCATTTAGGAGTTATGTAACCGTCCCAGTGTTGGTGTCTGTCTTAGTGAACTGGGCACGGTATCATTTAGGAGGTTATATGTATACTTGGGGCGTGAGTTTTGTTTTTGGTTACGACTGGCTTTTAGTCCGCCAGAGCTCTTACTTGACTCACTTAATATTGGGACGTCCAGGTTCTTCTTTTAGTTTAATATCCTTCAGTTTGCAGATGTTGTGATTATTTTAGGTAGAGTAAAGTAAAACATGTTTCTTTGCAATTCAATCAAACATGTAAAATGCTCAACAGCTTGTACTTTTTCAATGATCAATTTTAATAAGTTTGAACAGCAACAGTTAAATTCATTTCCAACAATAATTAAATAAAGCATATGTACAGGATTGTCATGTAACAGGTTTCGTCATGGCCCCAAACTTAGGCACCATGGGTTTTTTCAAAGTTCAGCTATATATATTGTATTTCCTCTTTTTATTCATCCTCAGTATTAGTGCTTGCTTCTGGTTCTCTCGTTGGGTTTTTATTTTATGTTATCCAGTTCCTTGCCAACCCTTTTGGTTACCATTATTACTGTTATTTTTTTCTCTTGGCATAAACGATAGAGTTCATAACAATGGTTGGTTAAATTGAAAACCTGAGGAAAATTTACATGATGCAAATACTCACAGTATCCGTACAGTTTTAAAATACACATTTGTCACTGAACTTCTCCATTATAGAATCACAACTTTTAGTAACTTTATTTGAAACCTCAATAGGAAAAATCGAGCTGGCAAATGTATGTCTTGCCCCATAGCTCTTCTGGTAGAAACTAAAACTAGCTTTTCTTTGCCCGGGGAAGGCTTGCTCGGCGTGGTTTGACTTTGAGCTCAATTGTTGGTCCAAGGATATCACGTGTCAAAAACTAGACATCTTGAACCGCATTTTTTCCACTAACGCTACGCTAACCTCATACACCACTGCTTTCCCACTTATTAGTGTTCTGAGTTAACTTTTTATTTCTTTTATATTTATTGTCTGTTTCCTACGAAATATCAGTCTATGTTATATTTTTGGGTTATAGTTTTATACCTATAGTCTATTTTAGACAAAATAGCGGTATACACGGCCACATATAGATCCCGGGGCCCTGCAAATGTATCTCGTAGGGAGACATTTGGATACCATCAACATCCAAAGACCAATCCCCAAAAATTTCTGAGTCCCAAAAATTTTCAAAAACTTTACAAAGTCCAAAAAACATTCCAAAATATTTAACCTAAGTCCTAATCCTGTGCTCCAGTATTCATCTCTTGAGTAAACCTTATTAATGAACAATCATTTCAAAAATTTCCTAAGTTTTTATCATATCAGGGTATATGATAACAAAATTTGATTTGTCAACCCTGAACTACAAAATTTTATAAACATCCATTTAATCTATAGAGTCGCCACTCAAAAATTACAGGAGTGGGAACATTGTACCAACTGAACAATTATCAATGACAACTTACTATAAAACCACATCAAATTCTGTCTACATAAACAATATAGTTAACAACATTTTAACTAACTTGGTAAAGGGAGGAGAAAACTGTCAATATCATATCCCCCTTTTTTTTCTTTTTTTCGTTTATCGACTCTTATATCAGAATACTCAAAGTACTGCAAAAATGTTTATGTTATTTTTTCTCCTGGTGTTCCTATAATTATGGACGTAAATTATTAATTTTTGTTGTTGTTTCCAAGTAGTGTACAATATTCATAGAGATATTTCCAACATCTCCAACTCCTTATTATAATGGTGATCCGATTCTATAAAACAGCCGAGTTATTTATTGTTTTCTTTCTCAGTGAATCATCTTTCTTTGAATCTTTGTTCCATGTGCAAACATCTCTAAGTATACATGTATATAAAATTTTTTTTCAAAACTACAATTCAACACTCTTCCTTATCATATGTAGTCAGAAATTTACAGAGCAAAACATTCAAGAAACTCACTAATCATGTCTATTAAGTCATATCTGAATTTTTTCCATGTAGTATACATTCTCCAAGTAATGTCTACGTTCCTTTCAAGTGTCCATCACTGTAGAGAAAAAAATAGGTATGGTCCATATTCATAAAATCTCCTTGTTATCCTTAAGTGTCCATCACTGTAAAAATGTTCCATATTTCCTTCACAATATGCAATGTTTTGCTCCAAAATATACACCCCTGTTCACAAAGTTCCGGGACTCATTTTTTATCCGGAAAACCGTTATAAGGAGCTAGGTGATATTAACACAGTGCACGTGTCAACCACGTGCCACTATATGTACCAAACCTGAAGTTTGTAATTTTGCGCATGCGCTGTGTGGTAGCGTATAAGCGGATGTGACGTAATAGTGCTCGTTGCGTTTCAAAAATGGACGGCAAAATTCAACAACGTGTGTGCATTGAATTCTGTTTTCGTCTAGGAGAAACTTTTTCCGAAACTCTCGAAATGTTGCAGACAGCTTTCGGAGAGTCCTGTTTAAGTAGATCTAAAACATTTGAGTGGTACTCTCGTTTCAAAAGTGGACTCCGATCCTTTGAAGATGGCCCCCGTCAAGAGAGACCCTCCACCTCCCACACCGACGAGTTCGTAGCATGTGTGCAAGAAATGATACGCGCTGACCGACGTCTGACTATCAGAGAGGTTGCTGATGATATTAGAATATCAATTGGTACGTGCCATAAGATCGTAACTGAAGATTTGCACATGAGACGGGTGTCAGCGAAACTCGTGCCACGCCACCTGACTGAGGACTAGAATGACGATCGGTTGTCCATTTGCACTTACCTCCGTGAGATAGCAAAAAACGACGCAAATTTAATGTCCTCGATAATTGGTGATGAAAGCTGGGTGTACGTATATGACCCGGAAACAAAGCAAATGTCCTCCCAGTGGCAAACGCAATCGTCTCCTCGGCCGAAGAAGGCACGACAGGTCAAGTCCAATGTCAAGACCATGTTAATAGCGTTTTTCGACATTGATGGCCTGGTGCATCATGAATACGTCCGTATAGGACAGAGTGTCAATGCTGAATTCTACAAAACAGTCCTGCAACGCCTCCGCGACGCTGTGCGCAGACATCGCCCTGAGAAGTGGCGCACAGGCAATTGGCGTGTTCATCACGACAATGCACCTGCACACAGGTCTGTTACCACAAACGCATTTTTGACGAAACGCAACATTCCATTGCTCCCGCATCCTCCATAATCACCCGATCTTGCTCCGTGTGACTTTTTCTTGTTCCCGCAACTTAAGAAAACAATGAAAGGTCGTAGATTCGATGACATTGAGCAGATTCAAGCCAACGCGACGAGATAAATGAGGGCTATTCCGCAAAGTGACTACCAGAGGTGCTTCCTTCAGTGGCAGGAACGTTGAAATAGGTGTGTACACTCACAAGGGAACTACTTTGAAGGAGATAGAACCAACTAGTATGTAAGTCTACTTATTCAGTTTAAAAAAAAATGAGTCCCGGAACTTTGTGAACAGGGGAGTATATGTTACCTCCCTTAGTGGCGATCCGTTGTATAAAATGCTAAGTCATTTACAGGTATTCATGGATATATTCTCATTTCCATCTACCATCATATTATACATGAAAAATCTTTTCAAACTTTTCATCACAAAAATCTTCCTTTAAATACAAAGTAGTGATCATCATACTAATTTTCCAATATACATGTACAGAATAAAAATGTTTTTAAAACATTGGAATTTCTACATTGGTTCTTGTAGTACTTTAGTGCAAGTTCCTTATATTGGAATAACCTTCCTGGTATTCCAAACAATATGTGTCCATGTTAATTCGAGGTGTCCCTGTATCAAGTACGCAATCCTATTTTGTGTTTCTTAAACATCTATTTTATCATTTATGGTACTCCATCTATAGCACAGTCGGGTCATTTGTGATCTTCCTGTTATTATTTCCCTTCTCAGAATCAATCATTGAGTGACATTTCCTATTATAGCGCAAGAATATTTTTGTTTCCAAAACATTTATACAAACAACCATATTCTGCAATCAACATTTTAGTAACATATTTATGCCAACAACAATTCTATACAAATAACCACGTTCAATAATCAACATTTAGTAACCATAACACAAAAATAAGTTTATTGTACATAATGTAACACCAGATCTGTCTTCGTAGGTCGACGATTTTTCAGATCCTTTTTGGTGTTTTTAAAACATCTGGTGTCAGAACCGATGGGCAGTCTATGATTCTTAACCTCAAAAGATTCTCAGTCATTAACTATACGATGTGGGTTATCTTAGGCGGGGGTATCATATGTCATCCATCATATGTCATCTATCATATGTCATCTGTGAATGATCATCATTATTTTTTTTTCATCTTATGTTTCTGCAACATAGTATCCTTGGTGACCCCCTAAGGTATCCTTCTCGATCTATGTATTCTCTTTTTCTTTCATAGATATATATCGTGTGTACATTTGACACGTAACATCCGTGGGAGTGTATCATATGCAGTCCATGTATCTTCAGGGGTGAACAGTATGTTAAAATGCGTCAGTCATTTTTGACTATCTGTCATATCTTGTCATTATGTGAGCCGACTGAAATGTCAAAGTACCACAAACATCCCAACATCATTTAATCAGTAGTAAGCAATAAATCATTTTGTTATACATCATACAACAATGTTCATATAACCTAGGCATTTGCCAAAAATCAGGGGGAATATCATCTCCTATATGGATGTATCTCTTTTCTATAATCTTTTGGGTGCAGCAATATTCAATTATTTTTTTTCCATTTATTTTCCATTGATGTGTCCGTAACACCTGTAGTTCACATATGATTATCATAATCCAGTCGCATCTCTTTCTGCGTATAATCCATACACTTATGGTTCCAGTATGCGGCAAATATTTTATTCTGATTTCTTCCATGTTCTTGGAATCTACTAGATTATTCAATTCTATTCTCTCGTCTTATTTCGTAACCACGAAAAGACTGCAATATTATTCATTATCCAATATTAATGTGGGGAATTTGCGCATAAGCAACATAAAGAAACGTCAGTTGTACCATCATTAAGTTCCACCATAACATGTGGTGTTCTATATAAAATAGCATAGGTTTTTGAGTATCAATAGCACAGTCATCGCACATAAACAGTGGCTTCATCATCTCGTGTGTCATAGGCCTTTGACTTGAACAACATTAGGGGTCTCACGGCATAGTCGTCATACTATGCAATTTGTGGCGGGGTGTTCCATGTTTGGGTCAGCATATACAAATGCTACCAGGGGTGTCAGTGCATAGTCATCATATATAACTAGTGTCAGGGGGTATTCAATAGTGTCAGCATATATAAATGCTATCAAAGGGTGTTAGTGCATAGGCAGTATATGCAACTAGTGTCAGGGGGTATTCAATAGTGGGGTCAGCATATACAAATGCTATCAAGGGTGTTTTCATTTGCAAAGTCAATCATGTGCAAATGCTATTGGGGCTTCTGGCATAAGCAGTATCATCAAATAGTGGCGGGGGTATTCCATTTCACCTTGAAATACATGGGGAGCAATGTGTACAAACAGTCATCTGTTTTCATCAACATGTGTGGGGTGGCATATGAATATATACAACATCCTGTAATCAATGATACAATTTCTACAAAATGTGTTTTCTTTATCATTCTTCATTCCTGTCTTTTCTCTCAGTTTTCTCTTTTCTGTTTTTAATTCCATTTCTTTTCTGTCTGTTTCCTCTTTTCTGTTTTACAGTCAGTTAATCAACTAAAATTTACAATAAAATGATAATAACCAGTTCTCTAAGTATTAGAAATACTACCAATGCTTCTGATCTCTGGGGTGTAGGAAATCCTAATCAATAGGGCTGCAAGAAATACTTAAGTTAAAAAAAACGACTAAGCATAGTAGTATCAATAAGGGTAAGGACAGGGTACTGTAGGTTCGTAACCAAAGATCTGCAGATTACAACAGGATTGTAATTCGAAGAGATGAAGAGGATTGGAAATGAAAAGTTTCACAAGTCCAGAATGTCTTCTCAATGTAAGAGAGGGAAAAACGGTAAGATAGGGGTTGTGAAAGGTGGAGTGAAAAAAAATCTGCTAATAGTGGGGCAAAAATTTAGATGTACAATCTCTTTTGGAAACTGTCCAATATTTGAACAATAGTATTAGTGGAGGTAACATTAGCCAAAAAAAAATTTATAATACTTCAAAAAAAAAAAAAATTTTGATGTATATTCAGAAATAAATAAAGTGATAGACGGACTGTGACGTACGTCTAGTTTGTCAAGTGAATTTCCCTGATTTGATGGATGATTAAAGGGACTTTAGCTTTTCATAACATTAGAATCCCTGAACATCAGTATTTTTGTAACTTTTCATCAACGAAGAGTAGCGGCTATGATCAAAGCAGTCAAAGAAGATCCCCAGAACAGAGAAGCAGAAGTTTAGCATCTCCGTACGAACACTGAACCGTTCGCAAGACGGACACGAGCGGTCAGAAGAAAGCTTCTTGCAGACTTCGCACTTCTGTGGCCACCGGCAGACTTGCCCGAAAGACGGAACGCTCAGCGTAGCGGATACGATCTGAGGAATCAGGAAACTCACCGCGAACGAGGCTAGTCTCGCCGAAATTTCACATCCTCGTGCGAGCAGCCTGAGACGAACGTAGATCGGAAGCCAGTCGGGCCATCGTGGTTAGCATGGCGGCTAAATAACTTCGACTTTCCCTGGGATCTGAAGAGGCGCGAAATTTTCACACGTACCATTTATCTTGCCTTTCTAATAGATAAATACAGAATCTGAAAAGGGCAACGTTATCATTCGTTCTGACAGAATTCTAAGGTTCACTAGCATATAGTTAAATTCCTGTTAGATTCCATCTAAATTGTTGGCTATTGGAGTGAAATTCTTTTCTGTGCAGACGAATGATCTTTTGAACCTCGCATCCCAGCAATTAAGCAGCAATGAAACATCATTTAAGCAGCCCTTACGCAGCAATAATATATATCTAGAGTCTTGCCGACTCAGTTCGATTACTCCAGTGACTTATGAACATATTTGAAATGTAATCTTTGTGGCGATCCTGTTGGGATTCAGCTATCTGAAGTATACAGAAACAAAGCAAACCCAAAGACTATTTTAAAATCCCAATTCATAAATTCGTTTTATAGTTATCAAACTGGAAGAAGAACAGTCAACAGTAGCAATATTTTACTCACTGCTCTATTTGTGAAGAAGAACATAGATTTCCATGACACTGTCTGTCAAGCATAATCATTGGATTTTACCACCCCCTGAAGAACTTACCTCTGTGTTTTTGTAGTTTGTGACAATACTCCAAAAGAAAGTTATCTCCACCAGCTGTGCCAATCTTAGACACCACACCATTCCTCACACCTAGCCAAGTGCCTGTGCCATTCTTTAGGAACTTTATCTAATAAACAAACAGTACCGTTAAACTTCAACGTCCAGCGATTTCGGGACACTTTGTTAACTTCAACAACCCGCTAATCTGGGGCTGTACACGGAAGAAAATACTTTTACCTAAGCCAAGGTTTAGTGCTGTTTTTGATGTATTTCCTATGAAGTGCCAGAATTCACCATTTGGTAAGTCTGTGTGTGTGACTGTGTGCTGGCCAGCCAAGCGTGTTTTTAATGAAAAAGGAGATTTAATCTTTTTACCCTTATAATTAGTTCAACCTAGTATTAAGGTGTACTGTATTAATTGTACGGGATTTCTCCTTTGGGACTGGGTCTTTTCTGTTAGTAAATACAAGCGGGAAAAGGTGCATTGGATACTTCTCCTCAAAAACCCTCCCCCCTGTCATTTTGTATTTTGTAACCCATGATTTCTGACTGTAAATTGATAATTACTTGTGACTTGATTTTATGATAATAAAAGTATTAAAAACTTTATTAGCATTGGTGTCGGCTGGTCCACAACTCAAACATTTCCCATATTTTGTTATCGTAGTGTGTATTCATGTACGTTGTGCGTCAGAATCACCAAATCGGTGTGTGCGCATGAGCGACTGGAACTGACAAACAATTGTTTGTTCAGAAGAGTGGTAGGAATAGTTTTGAGGGACAAATATTGTCGTAATAAGAGACTGTCCTTACTCTTCCCCAGCACTTGTGAATCTATTACCTCACTTTCCTAAATCCTTATTCTCACAGAGCCTTCACTATCATTCTACACTCTAGAGGGACCAATATCCATCAGAACTCTCTCAGATAAAATTACGACAATAAATGGTTTGCTCGTCCCGGATTCTGAGCCTAGTTTAAATAGAGTGTGGTTGATTGTCTTTGTGAAGTAGGGTATAATCTTAAAAAAAGTAATTACTTCCCCTAGACAAAGCCTTTTAGTATTTTGGGCCGACCACACAATAAGTATTACAGGTTTGTTCTTTCCACAGGAGCAGGAAGTTAGTGATAATAAAATATTTGTCACCTTTGTATTCTCTGGCAGAGAAAATTGAAATTTTGTTATATAATTGCTGGGTTTGCGTGATTGTCTTCAGTCACAAAAGGTTTTTGAAGTTAGAAGAGCTGAGCAAAGCTAAAGACGCTTGTTCTAATTTTTTAAAAAATCTAGTTAACATCGTCTCTACTCTTTAATTGACTTCAGAAGGGCGGAGTTCGGTTAGTGGAGAATTAAAATTTTCAGGAAATTTTTTTGTCCTTTAAATTGTTTTTCATAAATTTTTCTCTACTTTTAGTAAAAGTAAATTTTTCCAGTGTAACTTACCATTTTAGTGGCATTAGTCGCTTGCGTTTAGAGCCTTAATTGCCAGATAATAGCAGCGATAAGTTAGCACAGTACAAGGTAGTAGGTAACACAAGTAAATTTATACTTTGTGTTTTTTTCTCGTAGTGGTTTTGAGTTTTTCCCCTCCTTGTTTCTTCTTCCTATTCTTTAGTCTTAGAAGCATCCGGTTCTTTATCATGGCAGAGAGAATTAGGATGAGGTCCATGTTGAGACAGGAGGCGAAAGAGGCAGGATTAGAGCCAGAAGCTGCAAACGCGTTTGTCAACCAGGAACTGGAAAGGTATGACGCGGATCAAGAAATAGAGAGGGCTGCGAAGAAAGAAGCGGACGATCGTCAATTGGAGCAGAAGAAAATTGAGGCAGAGATGGACGCCCGCAGAGAGAGAGAAAGAGAGAGGGAAAGACAGCACGAATTGGCGCTCAAGGCTTTAGAGAGTCGGAGTGCCTGTACTTCAAATAATGGAGAGCCGTCGTCGCACCAGTCTCAGTCAATGGACCTCTCCAGTACTCAATCTGCCCAATTAACTGCGATGTCTTTTGCTTTAGAGTCTTTTCCTAGACCTAACGAAAAAATTGACAGCTTCCTAGAAAAATTCGAGAGGCTCGCCAATCTGTATGGGTTAGAGAGTACCCGCTGGGCACTTAAACTCTTAACGTCACTGAAAGACAATGATTCTCAACCTGAGGGGGACCGACCCTCAACGCGAGGAACTGTACTTTTGAACGGTACCTCTACTACTTTTTTTGACACGGGATTAAGTTTTTATTGTATTGTCGCCAGGCACCTAGTCAAAGCCGGTCAGGAGACAGAGGAAACCGTCAAACTATGTGGAGTTTTCAAGAGTGATGCACACAGGACGCTTCCTATCGCACTGGTAGAAATACACTCCGATTTTGTCAGAGGTGTTATTAAAGCGGCCATTATGGATGATCCTAACTACCCAGTTATCCTGGGATGTAGATATGTGTTTATTGGGAGACCAAAGGAGCCGATTGTGGCAGCGGTAACCACAAGAGGGCAAGCCAAGAAGGAGAGGGAGCCTGCGCCAAATTTGTTGCCCAATGAACTGAAGGAGGCGCAACAAAAGGACCCTACTCTGGAGCTCTGCTTTAGAAAACTGCCCATGGCTAAGGACCCCAGACACAACGGAGACATCTTTTCTAAGGATGGCGTATTGTATCGTAGAACTGGCAACCCGGACACGGGGAATAACCAGCTCCTAGTACCGACGCAGTACAGAAGCCAGATCTTAGAAATGGGGCACTCTCTTCCCTTTAGCGGACATATGGGACAAAACGCCACTATTCAGCGAATAAAAACCCACTATTGGTGGCCAGGAATGAACTCTGACATTATCAGGTATGTGAAATCCTGCGCCCAGTGCCAACGGGTAGCACCCAAGCACTTGACACCCCCAGTACCCATGGGGCAAATGCCAATTGTGGGGACTCCATTTGAACGGGTTGCTGTCGACATCATTGGACCCCTGGAAAGGACCAAAAGAAATAACAGGTTCATCCTGACATTAGTCGACACTTGCACAATGTGGGCCGAAGTTTAATGGCAGCCTCACCACCATGTTACGTAAGCTGGGTCAGGAGAAACCGGAAGACTGGGACCTATATATATATATCGGCTGCCTTATTCGCCTACCGAGAGGTACCCCAATCGTCTACGGGATTCCCGCTTGCTACACTTTTATTTGGCAGACCTATTAAGGGGCTACTAGAAGCTTTACTTCGGTCCCTGACAGACCAAAAGGCTGACGAGACAGTCGTCTCTGCATGCAAGTATGTATCTGAGCTCAAGGAAAGGTTAAAGCTAGGATGTAATCTAACTACGACAAACCTTACGAAAGCCCGTGCTAAACATGCTAAAAGATAATACAAAGCTGCAAAAGAGAGAGAGAGCTCCAATCAGGGGAAAAAGTTTTGTTTCTACTTCCAACCGGAAGCAATAAACTTCGCATCGGATGGCAAGGGCCGTTTACCGTCCTTAAAAAGATCTCACGTACTAATTACAAGATCTCCATTAAAAGAAAGGAGAAGGTCTTCCACATAAATCTGCTTAAGAAATATCTGGAAAGACCAGTGCCATCCTCCGAGCATCTCCTGGCTGTCGCCATAGCAACGGAAGACGAGGAAGATGATGAAGGTTGCATGGAGTATCCACTGCAACCCACAGCATCCTTTAAAGATGTCAGGTTCGGCGACAATCTCTCACCAGAACAACAAACAGAAACCAGGGCGCTTCTAAAACAGTACAGTGCAGTCTTAACGGATGTACCCGGTCGAACAAAGCTCATCGAATTTGACATGAAATTAACAAACGAGACCCCTGTTCGAACCAGCGTTTACCCCATCCTGTACGCTTAAGCTGATGCACTTCGCGGAGAAATAGACAAGCTGCGACAGGCAGGAATTATCAGTGAGTCTACATCTCCTTACTGTTCAAGTGTAGTGCTGTTGCAGAAGCCCAATAAAGAAGTTCGGCTGTGTATAGATTACCGGCTGCTAAACGCTGTTACGGAATTCCAGCCCGAACCTCTCCAAACTGTTTCTGAGTTGTTCACCAAGCTCAGCAAGGCAACGATTTTCTCCAAGATTGACCTCAGTAAAGGTTATATCAAATACCAGTCAAGGAGGAAGTTCAACCTTTGCTAGCTTTCAGCACTAGTGAAGGACATTACACATTTAATGTGATGCCGTTCGGATTGCATAACGCACCAGGAGTGTTCACCAGAATGATGAGGAAGCTGTTAGAACCTTTGCAATGTCCCCACATCCATAATTTCATGGATGACATATTAATTGCATCGGAAACCTACGACGAACATATTGCTACGGTTGCTATGCTCCTCAGGAGACTACAGGAAACTGGTCTCACAGCCAGACCTAGCAAATGTCTCATCGGGTTTGAAAAGCTAGACTTCTTGGGGCATACTATTTCCCACGGCTGTAGTTGGCCTGTTCAGAAGAACGTGGAGAAAATAGCTGCAGCCAAAAGGCCCAGAACGAAGAAAGACGTGCGTTCCTTCCTATCACTATGTGCATATTATCAGAAATACATCGAGAACTTCAACGGACTTACGGCACCTCTGACTGACCTCACCAAGAAAGGTTGTCCTGATAAGGTCATGTGGGATCAAAAGTGCGAACATGCATACAGCACTTTGAAAGGACAGTTGTCGGCATACCCCATCCCAAGGCTACCTGACCTTAAGAAGCCTTTTGTACTGAGAGTTGACGCGTCAGGTCAGGGCATCGGGTCAACATTGTTGCAAGCTGAGGACAGTGACCCGAATATGCTATTCCCAGTAGCTTACGGCAGTCGGAAACTGAACAAGGCTGAACGCAACTACAGTGTCGTTGAAAGAGAATGTCTCGCTCTGATTCATGGCATCAGACGCCATCATGAGTTTCTGTATGGTACTTCTTTCACAGTACAAACCGACCACGCTCCATTAACTTTCCTTGGTGCCAAAAAGGAATTCAACGCAAGGATTATGCGCTGGGCATTATTATTGAGCGTTTATTCCTTCAAAGTGGAATATATTCTAGGAAAACAGAATGTCGGAGCTGACTTCTTGAGTAGAAACTGGTCTACAGAGGAAGAAGAGCAAACTGAAGATACCACTCATCCTAAAGTCAGCAATCAGGTCACCTCCATTGTCAAGAAGGAATCATGAAAAATGGTTTCATGTCTAAAAGTGGGGACGATTGTGACGTACGTCTAGTTTGTCAAGTGAATTTTCCCTGATTTGATGGATGATTAAAAGGACTTTAGCTTTTCATAACATTAGAATCCCTGAACATCAGTATTATTGTAACTTTTCATCAACGAAGAGTAGCGGCTATGATCAAAGCAGTCAAAGAAGATCCCCAGAACAGAGAAGCGGAAGTTTAGCATTTCCGTACGGACACTGAACCGTTCGCAAGACGGACACGAGCGGTCAGAAGAAAGCTTCTTGCAGACTTCGCACTTCTGTGGCCACCGGCAGACTTGCCCGAAAGACGGAACGCTCAGCGTAGCGGATACGATCTGAGGAATCAGGAAACTCACCGCGAACGAGGCTAGTCTCGCCGAAATTTCACATCCTCGTGCGAGCAGCCTGAGACGAACGTAGATCGGAAGCCAGTCGGGCCATCGTGGTTAGCATGGCGGCTAAATGACTTCGACTTTCCCTGGGATCTGAAGAGGCGCGAAATTTTCACACGTACCATTTATCTTGCCTTTCTAATAGATAAATACAGAATCTGAAAAGGGCAACGTTATCATTCGTTCTGACAGAATTCTAAGGTTCACTAGCATATAGTTAAATTCCTTTTAGATTTCATCTAAATTGTTGGCTATTGGAGTGAAATTCTTTACTGTGCAGACGAATGATCTTTTGAACCTCGCATCCCAGCAATTAAGCAGCAATGAAACATCATTTAAGCAGCCCTTAAGCAGCAACAATATATATCTAGAGTCTTGCCGACTCAGTTCGATTACTCCAGTGAATGCCAGGAATTCACCATTTGGTAAGTCTGTGTGTGTTGTGACTGTGTCACAGCCCCCCCCCCTAGCTTTTCCTTTAACCCTTATTACTGTAACCCCCTTGGACTCAGAGTAATAAATTTACCCATTGGGTTAAAATTGCCTAATCTGCTTTTCCCCCCCCCCTCGTCTTTGGGACTGGGTCTTTTCTGTTAGTAAATACAAGCGGGAAAAGGTGCATTGGATACTTCTCCTCAAAAACCCTCCCCCCTGTCATTTTGTATTTTGTAACCCATGATTTCTGACTGTAAATTGATAATTACTTGTGACTTGATTTTATGATAATAAAAGTATTAAAAACTTTATTAGCATTGGTGTCGGCTGGTCCACAACTCAAACATTTCCCATATTTTGTTATCGTAGTGTGTATTCATGTACGTTGTGCGTCAGAATCACCAAATCGGTGTGTGCGCATGAGCGACTGGAACTGACAAACAATTGTTTGTTCAGAAGAGTGGTAGGAATAGTTTTGAGGGACAAATATTGTCGTAATAAGAGACTGTCCTTACTCTTCCCCAGCACTTGTGAATCTATTACCTCACTTTCCTAAATCCTTATTCTCACAGAGCCTTCACTATCATTCTACACTCTAGAGGGACCAATATCCATCAGAACTCTCTCAGATAAAATTACGACAATAAATGGTTTGCTCGTCCCGGATTCTGAGCCTAGTTTAAATAGAGTGTGGTTGATTGTCTTTGTGAAGTAGGGTATAATCTTAAAAAAAGTAATTACTTCCCCTAGACAAAGCCTTTTAGTATTTTGGGCCGACCACACAATAAGTATTACAGGTTTGTTCTTTCCACAGGAGCAGGAAGTTAGTGATAATAAAATATTTGTCACCTTTGTATTCTCTGGCAGAGAAAATTGAAATTTTGTTATATAATTGCTGGGTTTGCGTGATTGTCTTCAGTCACAAAAGGTTTTTGAAGTTAGAAGAGCTGAGCAAAGCTAAAGACGCTTGTTCTAAATTTTTAAAAAATCTAGTTAACATCGTCTCTACTCTTTAATTGACTTCAGAAGGGCGGAGTTCGGTTAGTGGAGAATTAAAATTTTCAGGAATTTTTTTTTTCCTTTAAATTGTTTTTTCATAAATTTTTCTCTACTTTTAGTAAAAGTAAATTTTTCCAGTGTAACTTACCATTTTAGTGGCATTAGTCGCTTGCGTTTAGAGCCTTAATTGCCAGATAATAGCAGCGATAAGTTAGCACAGTACAAGGTAGTAGGTAACACAAGTAAATTTATACTTTGTGTTTTTTTCTCGTAGTGGTTTTGAGTTTTTCCCCTCCTTGTTTCTTCTTCCTATTCTTTAGTCTTAGAAGCATCCGGTTCTTTATCATGGCAGAGAGAATTAGGATGAGGTCCATGTTGAGACAGGAGGCGAAAGAGGCAGGATTAGAGCCAGAAGCTGCAAACGCGTTTGTCAACCAGGAACTGGAAAGGTATGACGCGGATCAAGAAATAGAGAGGGCTGCGAAGAAAGAAGCGGACGATCGTCAATTGGAGCAGAAGAAAATTGAGGCAGAGATGGAAGCCCGCAGAGAGAGAAAGAGAGAGGGAAAGACAGCACGAATTGGCGCTCAAGGCTTTAGAGAGTCGGAGTGCCTCTACTTCAAATAATGAAGAGCCGTCGTCGCCCCAGTCTCAGTCAATGGACCTCTCCAGTACTCAATCTGCCCAATTAACTGCGATGTCTTTTGCTTTAGAGTCTTTTCCTAGACCTAACGAAAAAATTGACAGCTTCCTAGAAAAATTCGAGAGGCTCGCCAATCTGTATGGGTTAGAGAGTACCCGCTGGGCACTTAAACTCTCAACGTCACTGAAAGGCAATGATTCTCAACCTGAGGGGGACCGACCCTCAACGCGAGGAACTGTACTTTTGAACGGTACCTCTACTACTTTTTTTTGACACGGGATTAAGTTTTTATTGTATTGTCGCCAGGCACCTAGTCAAAGCCGGTCAGGAGACAGAGGAAACCGTCAAACTATGTGGAGTTTTCAAGAGTGATGCACACAGGACGCTTCCTATCGCACTGGTAGAAATACACTCCGATTTTGTCAGAGGTGTTATTAAAGCGGCCATTATGGATGATCCTAACTACCCAGTTATCCTGGGATGTAGATATGTGTTTATTGGGAGACCAAAGGAACCGATTGTGGCAGCGGTAACCACAAGAGGGCAAGCCAAGAAGGAGAGGGAGCCTGCGCCATATTTGTTGCCCAATGAACTGAAGGAGGCGCAACAAAAGGACCCTACTCTGGAGCTCTGCTTTAGAAAACTGCCCATGGCTAAGGACCCCAGACACAATGGAGACATCTTTTCTAAGGATGGCGTATTGTATCGTAGAACTGGCAACCCGGACACGGGGAATAACCAGCTCCTAGTACCGACGCAGTACAGAAGCCAGATCTTAGAAATGGGGCACTCTCTTCCCTTTAGCGGACATATGGGACAAAACGCCACTATTCAGCGAATAAAAACCCACTATTGGTGGCCAGGAATGAACTCTGACATTATCAGGTATGTGAAATCCTGCGCCCAGTGCCAACGGGTAGCACCCAAGCACTTGACACCCCCAGTACCCATGGGGCAAATGCCAATTGTGGGGACTCCATTTGAACGGGTTGCTGTCGACATCATTGGACCCCTGGAAAGGACCAAAAGAAATAACAGGTGCATCCTGCTACACATTTAGACCTATTCGACACTTGCACAAAAGGCTGACGAGACAGTCGGCTCTGCATGCAAGTCCGGCGACAATCTCTCACCAGAACAACAAACAGAAACCAGGGCGCTTCTAAAACAGTACAGTGCAGTCTTAACGGATGTACCCGGTCGAACAGAGCTCATCGAATTTGACATGAAATTAACAAACGAGACCCCTGTTCGAACCAGAGTTTACCCCATCCCGTACGCTTAAGCTGATGCACTTCGCGGAGAAATAGACAAGCTGCGAAAGGCAGGAATTATCAGTGAGTCTACATCTCCTTACAGTTCAAGTGTAGTGCTGTTGCAGAAGCCCAATAAGGAAGTTCGGCTGTGTATAGATTACCGGCTGCTAAACGCTGTTACGGAATTCCAGCCCGAACCTCTCCAAACTGTTTCTGAGTTGTTCACCAAGCTCAGCAAGGCAACGATTTTCTCCTAGATTGACCTCAGTAAAGGTTATATCAAATACCAGTCAAGGAGGAAGTTCAACCTTTGCTAGCTTTCAGCACTAGTGAAGGATATTACACATTTAATGTGATGCCGTTCGGATTGCATAACGCACCAGGAGTGTTCACCAGAATGATGAGGAAGCTGTTAGAACCTTTGCAATGTCCCCACATCCATAATTTCATGGATGACATATTAATTGCATCGGAAACCTACGACGAACATATTGCTACGGTTGCTATGCTCCTCAGGAGACTACAGGAAACTGGTCTCACAGCCAGACCTAGCAAATGTCTCATCGGGTTTGAAAAGCTAGATTTCTTGGGGCATACTATTTCCCACGGCTGTAGTTGGCCTGTTCAGAAGAACGTGGAGAAAATAGCTGCAGCCAAAAGGCCCAGAACGAAGAAAGACGTGCGTTCCTTCCTATCACTATGTGCATATTATCAGAAATACATCGAGAACTTCAACGGACTTACGGCACCTCTGACTGACCTCACCAAGAAAGGTTGTCCTGATAAGGTCATGTGGGATCAAAAGTGCGAACATGCATACAGCACTTTGAAAGGACAGTTGTCGGCATACCCCATCCCAAGGCTACCTGACCTTAAGAAGCCTTTCGTACTGAGAGTTGACGCGTCAGGTCAGGGCATCGGGTCAACATTGTTGCAAGCTGAGGACAGTGACCCGAATATGCTATTCCCAGTAGCTTACGGCAGTCGGAAACTGAACAAGGCTGAACGCAACTACAGTGTCGTTGAAAGAGAATGTCTCGCTCTGATTCATGGCATCAGACGCCATCATGAGTTTCTGTATGGTACTTCTTTCACAGTACAAACCGACCACGCTCCATTAGCTTTCTTTGGTGCCAATAAGGAATTCAACGCAAGGATTATGCGCTGGGCATTATTATTGAGCGTTTATTCCTTCAAAGTGGAATATATTCTAGGAAAACAGAATGTCGGAGCTGACTTCTTGAGTAGAAACTGGTCTACAGAGGAAGAAGAGCAAACTGAAGATACCACTCATCCTAAAGTCAGCAATCAGGTCACCTCCATTGTCAAGAAGGAATCATGAAAAATGGTTTCATGTCTAAAAGTGGGGACGATTGTGACGTACGTCTAGTTTGGCAAGTGAATTTTCCCTGATTTGATGGATGATTAAAAGGGCTTTAGCTTTTCATAACATTAGAATCCCTGAACATCAGTATTATTGTAATTTTTCATCAACGAAGAGTAGCGGCTATGATCAAAGCAGTCAAAGAAGATCCACAGAACAGAGAAGCAGAAGTTTAGCATTTCCGTACGGACACTGAACCGTTCGCAAGACGGACACGAGCGGTCAGAAGAAAGCTTCTTGCAGACTTCGCACTTCTGTGGCCACCGGCAGACTTGCCCGAAAGGCGGAACGCTCAGAGTAGCGGATACGATCTGAGGAATCAGGAAACTCACCGCGAAAGAGACTAGTCTCGCCGAAATTTCACATCCTCGTGCGAGCAGCCTGAGACGAACGTAGATCGGAAGCCAGTCGGGCCATCGTGGTTAGCATGGCGGCTAAATGACTTCGACTTTCCCTGGGATCTGAAGAGGCGCGAAATTTTCACACGTACCATTTATCTTGCCTTTCTAATAGATAAATACAGAATCTGAAAAGGGCAGCGTTATCATTCGTTCTGACAGAATTCTAAGATTCACTAGCATATAGTTAAATTCCTGTTAGATTTCATCTAAATTGTTGGCTATTGGTGTGAAATTCTTTTCTGTGCAGACGAATGATCTTTTGAACCTCGCATCCCAGCAATTAAGCAGCAATGAAACATCATTTAAGCAGCCCTTACGCAGCAATAATATATATCTAGAGTCTTGCCGACTCAGTTCGATTACTTCAGTGACTTATGAACATATTTGAAATTTAATCTTTGTGGCGATCCTGTTGGGGTTCAGCTATCTGAAGTATACAGAAACAAAGCAAACCCAAAGACTATTTTAAAATCCCAATTCATAAATTCGTTTTATAGTTATCAAACTTGAAGAAGAACAGTCAACAGTAGCAATATTTTACTCACTGCTCTATTTGTGAAGAAGAACATAGATTTCCCTGACACTGTCTGTCAAGCATAATCATTGGATTTTACCACCCCCTGAAGAACTTACCTCAGTGTTTTTGTAGTTTGTGACATTACTGCACAAGAAAGTTATCTCCACCAGCTGTGCCAATCTTAGACACCACACCATTCCTCACACCTAGCCAAGTGCCTGTGCCATTCTTTAGGAACTTTATCTAATAAACAAACAGTACCGTTAAACTTCAACGTCCAGCGATTTCGGGACACTTTGTTAACTTCAACAACCCGCTAATCTGGGGCTGTACACGGAAGAAAATACTTTTACCTAAGCCAAGGTTTAGTTCTGTTTTTGATGTATTTCCTATGAAGTGCCAGAATTCACCATTTGGTAAGTCTGTGTGTGTGACTGTGTGCTGGCCAGCCAAGCGTTTTTTTTTAAATGAAAAAGGAGATTTAATCTTTTTACCCTTATAATTAGTTCAACCTAGTATTAAGGTGTACTGTATTAACTGTACGGGATTTCTCCTAGCGGGATTATTTAACTGTGAGCATTCCCCCTTCCGGGAAAATTGGTTGATTAAAGGAAAACTTTTGATGACCCCTAGCTTTTCCTTTACCCCTTATTACTGTAACCCCTAGACTCAGAGTAATAAATTTACCATTGGGTTAAATTGCCTATCTCTGATCATCACACCCCCCCCCTTTCTCGTCTTTGGGACTGGGTCTTTTCTGTTAGTAAATACAAACGGGATAAGGTGCATTGGATACTTCTCCTCAACCCCCCCCCCCCCCCCCCCCCTGTCATTTTGTATTTTGTAACCCATGATTTCTGACTGTAAATTGATAATTACTTGTGACTTGATTTTATGATAATAAAAGTATTAAAAACTTTTTTAGCATTGGTGTCGGCTGGTCCAAAACCCAAACATTTCCCATATTTTGTTATCGTAGTGTGTATTCATGTACGTTGTGCGTCGGAATCACCAAATCGGTGTGTGCGCATGAGCGACTGGAACTGACAAACAATTGTTTGTTCAGAAGAGTGGTAGGTATAATTTTGAGAGACAAATATTGTCGTAATAAGAGACTGTCCTTACTCTTCCCCAGCACTTGTGAATCTACTACCTCACTTTCCTAAATCCTTATCCTAACAGAACCTTCACTATCATTCTACGCACTAAAGGGACCAATATCCATCAGAACTCTCTCAGATAAAATTACGACACGGACTACTAGTACAATGTGGGAAATTGCCTGCGTGAATATGCACAAAGATGCCTGTGGAAAGAATAACTGGTCTCTGTAATGGTGTCGTAGATTTTTGATAGAAGAATTAAGACTTGTGTTGGTCCCTTCTGAATAGATTAGAATAAAGGATAGATCAGTGAGAGATGATAATAGAAATAGATTTCCACCCGTGAGATGGTAGAATGTGAAAGAGGCTGTCTCTAAAAATAGAGAAATCTTCTCTCTTCCAGCCTATTTTCTACGACAGATTTAGAGAAGTCATACAGTCTAAACACATATATAGGAAATATATATCTCCACTCGCATACACACTCACATAAGACGACAGTTAGACGTACAGACCTGGGAAAACTATAACAAAGATAATATAGATATTATTGGAACGAGCTGACCGACACGCTGGAATAATTTTATGAGTAGTTTAATTATCATAACAAACTTCTCTCACTACATATAAAATCACACCAAAGCATATATGTTACGCACATAATTTTTCCTGTGTATAACTAGATATATGTATGGATTGTACACTTTGAATTTTTATGAGCTAAGGCAGATAATCTCGTTTAAACTTTGGGTACGTTGTACTACGAGAGTTAACTTCTCTTGTTGGGGGACCGTTGGTGATCTGTTCTTGTGTCTGGACTCGCTGAGTCATTTTTTTCGAACCATGTCTCCTTATACGGTATTAGTGGTCAACGATTTCTTGGAATGATTGAAATCAGGATTGAGTTGTATTCCCGTGTCCATATAAGGCGTGATTTCTGAACATAGCTTTGTTGAAATTGTTTCCTGTATCGTTCGTAGTGAGTGTTAGTCAGATGGATGCGTTCTGCGCATGTCTAGACTTAAGAGAGTTTTTAGTTCGTCTTCTGCCCAGATATTGAGAAGATGGACTGAGCAGAGGACAGACGCATCTGCGTCTTGTGATTTTTCATATGGAAATATATTGTCTTTGTGAGTTAGTTATCTAACTAGACTTTTCCCAGTATTATTCAAGCCGCCTGGAGGCATATGTTTTTGTGGTTGATTCCGAAGAAAGGTAATACCTCTTTATTGAACTTTACGATACCATCTAGAAGTTCGACATTTTGTTGCTCTCTGCTCGCTTGTGTGATTCAAAATGGAGAGGTACTTTGATTAGGATTTCACCACTGGTATCCTTATACCTGAATAATTTACATATATGGGTCGCTCTAGACCAACAGGACTATTGTCTGTGTTCCAGCGATTACGCCTAAGTCGAAGGGTTAGACTTAGAAATGTGATAAAGGTCAGTTCGACCTGTACTCCTCAATGCTACTTCTCGTGCAAACGATAATGGATTTATTTATTACACCTGATCTGCCAGCATCAGGAGAGGAGTAATGATTATTATGTATGTGTACTGATGAAATGCAGCTAACACTGTTACACTATTGATAGTAATGAATATTAGGCAACCAGCTCTGTGCCATATTATTTAGACAGATTTATGAACAATAACTTTATGACACTAAGCACAGTGAACTGTTGTTTACGCTATGACTGATGAGGATTGGATCCTATATGACTATCAGTTGGCACCACTATCATTTGTTGAATGCTGAATTTCGTTGAACTATGTTGTTTCTGACGTATATGAAGTGACTGTCTTGTGGCGTGCAATAAATGGTATAAAAACGTCAATCGCAGTTACCATTTCGATGACTTTACATGTCATGTTGCCTGTGCTGTACTCTGTGGACTATCCTACTGCAACATACACAGCAACATCAAAAACCAGATAAGACACCCTACTCCACAATTATAATATACTGGGTGTTGATAGGGGTGGTATTTGAAGTCAGCCGAAATCCACCCGTATCAGTCTATGGTGGCCAATGTGGGGAGTTGGTTTAATCTGGTTCCAGCACTCAAGGGACTCAACAAACCCAGACATCAGACTACAAGACAACATTACAGCTTCAACTACTACCTTCCAATAAATTTTTTGAAAGTACCCGGCGCTGCTCGGCAGTATTACAGTTTTCCTGCGCTAGAAGGACAAATACCGAGCGAGTCGATTTCCTGATCTGTAAGGAAGAAGGACAAGTGCCGTAACAACTGTTCCAGTATCAGAAGCTCATTTTCCTGCGTCATGGCTGTCTATAGGAGCAGATGTTGATCAACGTTGGATCATTATCCTCAGAATGCTGATCGCAACCTGTTCTGCACCGTGCTGACGTTTGGACACATAGAAGTTAAGGTTCCTGTTTTGTTTGTGAACTGTGCCCTTAAACTCTAACTGAGCCTTCTATACTTTCACACTTTCTCCTACTGTTTTCATGCTACATGTTTATATGTTATATGTTATTTGTATATTTATATGTTTATATTTCAGCGGGTTTCGGTTGGGAAGGTGACTGTCATAAGAAATACCACGTCATAGAGGTCTTATGATAGCGTTCTGGTAGGAGCAATTTCCTTAATTGGAAATTGTTAGCAATATTTATTGCTATTTTTGTTAGGTGTGACGAAATGTGCAGTGTTGTTTTCGTTATTTTTTTCACATTCTTTCGTTTTGTTTTCATTTGTTTGTATTTGTAGGTCTCCTCTTTTCTATTATTCAGTTCTTTACACCATTTTCGTTTATACACTGTGACGTCATTTGTTTGTTCACATTTTCGCATCTGTCATCACATTCTTTGTGATATTTTCTTTTAGTTTTCGCTGTTTATTTAGATGACTTTTGCGAATGTTTTCGTATTATCTTTGATCCTTGTTATTGTTTACATTGTTTTGATCTTTTTTATTGTTTACATTGTCTTTGTTTTTGTTATTGTTTACATAGTTCTTGCATAGTTAGCTTTCACTATTGTTACATATTTGCTCATGCACTATTGATTTATAGTGCACTTATCATAACTAACTATTGAATTTGTACATGCACTATTACATGGGAAGTGCAATTATGATAAATAACTGATGGATTTGTGTTTATGCACTAAATTGTGTGCTGCACTTATGATTGAGAATTAACTGGTGGTGTTATTACACATTTGGTTATACAAGTTCTTCATTAAAAGACTTGTTTCACACATAGATTGGAGTAAACATGGTGTAATTACAAGCACTTTATTAAAGTCTTGTCACTATTAAGGTTGAAATAAGTTGATTAATTATTTCAGGTTTTGGGACTCATAATACTAAACACCATGTCTACACTTGAGTACTTTATTGAACAGGGGAAATCCCTTGGTAAGACAGGTGATAAGTTAGAAGAGTTTGCGACTACTCAATATGCCAAGGCATTGAAGTCGGGAGAAAAGAAGATGAAAGCAGAAGCTGAACAAAAGAAGATAGATGCTGAGAATCTGAGACTGCAGATGCAGGCAGATGAAAGAAAATTCCAGATGGAGATGGAAAGGCAGAAAAAAGAAGCTGAGGAGAGAAGAATTCAGCTACAACTAGATGCTGAAAATAAGAGACTTGAAAAAGAGGCTGAAAATAAAAGATTAGAAAAACAAGCTGAGGCTGAAGAAAAAAGTTACAGGCTGAGGCTGAAGAAAAAAGGTTACAAAGATGTTTGCCTAATATTAATTTATTATTTACAGGCCTCGGGTTTCCCTTCCTTATGTGTTATTAATGTTTATACAATACCAGAAACCTACCCTCTGTTCTATACTACTGTCCTTAAGTCTTCTATCATTTACTGGACACAGTATCAAGGTCTTTGTCTTGTTTGGACTGACACATACTGTTGTATAGAGGAACAACAGAAGTGATTGCGTCATTAATGGGCTGAGTTGCCCACTGTATACTTCCAGTGTTGTCTCGTGTTTCACACTGATAAATAGTCAGTAAAGCATCCTTTTTTGGGGATGCATAGCTGGCCGTGGGGTCAGTGTGATTCGCTTGTATAGCTAGGCGGAGGTGTCGTACGAAAGGTACGGGGTTCGAACCCTGGGTAAGCCACTCACGTCTGTTGTTTTTCTGTTGTCCAAGTGTTCTACTTCTTTATTTCTTACGAGTGCCTGAAAACATACCTTTATGTTTGTCTAATATTAATTTATTACAAAGAGAGGCTGAGGCTGAAGAAAAAAGGTTACAAAGAGAGGCTGAGGCTGAAGAAAGAAGGTTGCAAAGAGAGGTTGATGAGAGGAAAGCTAAAATGGAGCATGAAGAAAAACTCTTAGTTTTGGAGTTAGATAAGTTAAAGTTGATGAACATGGGTAATGCTAATGATCCAAACAAGGTATCATCTTCTAATAAGTCTAATGCTGTTGATTTCAAGCTTAATCTACCAGCATTCAATGCTTCCATTGACGATAAAACGTTTTATCTAGAGAGATTTGAACGTTCATGTAAAATACATAACTTGGATAAATCACTTTACATGTTTCATTTGTCCAAAATACTTAAAGGTGATGCTTTGACTATGTTGGGCATGGTAGATGAACCTGACAAGGACAATTATGAGATTGTCAGGGCTGTCTTGTTAAAGAAATACCAACTCAACGAAGACGGCTATCGTCTTCAATTTAAAAATATGTTGCCTGAATCTGGAGTAGAATTCTCTGAATTCATATCAAAGATACGTATTACTTTTACACGTTGGGTTGAGTTGTCTAAGACAGAACATACGTATGAAGCACTTATGGACTTACTGCTAAGAGACAAAATAATGTCTTCTGTCAATGAATCTTTTCTTGCTTTTCTTCATGAGCGTAAGCCTAAAAACATAAAAGAAATGGAAGAATACTGTTGCCAGTATGTTACTGCGCATCCTCATGTAACTATTAGCCACTCTAAAGTAAAAGAAGGTCTGCCAGTTGCTTCGGCAGCACCCTATGGCCCAAACTTCATGCGTAAATTTCAGGGTAGCCAACAAAACTTTAATAAGAAGATTAATCGTAATTATGCTCAGAATCATAGCAATCAATTTCAGGGTGATTCTTCTTCACAGAACTGGAGACAAGCTAACTCTCCACGGTATACTACTCCCAATAATTATAGACATTTTAGCAAAAATAGTCATTATAGAGGAAACTGTTTTTCGCGGAGACATCAAAACCAAAATGATAGAGGTCCTCACCAATATAGAGATGATAATAACAGTTATGGAAACTGGAAGTCAAACCAGGATAACAATTACAGTAGAGAGTTTAATGATAATTGCAGAGGCAATAATGGTCGCGGTAGGTCGCAACATAAAAGACAGAGATATCAACAGACAAATTCTGTACAGCAAGAGTCTCAGGGGGCATGTAAACAAGGTGATGATAATAAAATCTCTAGTGCTAACTCATGTTCCGCCTTTGACTTTGGTAGGGCAACTAAATGTCCCCAATGCAGTACTTTGTTCGAACCGACTACCGTTACAACTCTAAGCTGTGGTCACCCTCTTCCCGCTCTCCTTGTTGCATCAGTTGCGCATGACGGGAGAGGTTCTCTTATCCTACATAAGGGTCTTATAAATAGTAATCCAGTCTCAGTCCTTTTTGATTCTGGATGTACTACTATTGGTGTTAGACAATCTCTGGTAGATCCATCTTGTGCTACAGGAAAGGTCATCAAATGTGTCACATTTGGTGGCACTTTGGAGAAGTATCCTACTGGCATAATACATATTTCTACTCCCTTCTTTACGGGAGATGTCAACGCGTGTCTACTTCCAAACCCTATTGCGGACGTTATTATTGGTCGTATTCACGGAGTTAGGGAATGTACCCCACAGCAGATTGCTGTTTTGGAGGAGCAAAACATTGAAGCTACCAATGCGGTGGTCACAAGAGCACACGCTCTGGATCCACCTCAGACTTCATTAACTGATAATAATGAAGTAGATAGATAAAATAGTCACTTGATAATTTCACGTGACTCATTTATATAATTGCCAGAAGAAGATCCATCTTTACAAAAATTCTTCATTCCAGCAAAAAAAGGTGATCCAAATCAGAATACTAATAGAAAATCTTGGATTTCTATGAAGAACGGCGTACTTGTACGTACGGTACAAGACTCGACTACGTCCACTCATTCTGAAATTCTTGTGTCTAAGAGTATGAGATTGCAAATATTGCAACATGCTCATGACTCGCAATGTGCTGGACATATGGGTTTTTCCCGTACTAAGTCGAGGGTTCTTGCGGCTTTCTTTTGGCCATTTGTGAGCAAGGACATACGAATTTACTGTCGTTCTTGCAAAGTGTGTCAGGAGGTCAAATCAAAAGGACCACGACATACTGTATTATCGGTCCTTTTAGGATCAAGTCGGCCAGAGGACATCAATTTATCCTTACATGTGTCGATATGTGCACACGTTGGCCAGAGGCTATACCTCTTAAGAGCATATCCACTGCTGATATCGCTGACGCTCTTTGGATAATATTTTCTCGCTTGGGATTCCCCGGAGAAATATTGTCAGATCATGGCACTCAACTGATTTCTGACACTATGTCACAGGTAATGTCTATGCTACAAATTAAAAGGTCTCTCAGCAGTATCTATCACCCAACGTCTAATGGGTTAGTTGAGCGTTTGAATAGGACGCTAAAAACTTTACTTGGAAAGATAACTGAGGATCCTCCTCAGGATTGGGACAGGGTTTTACCCGCGGCTCTCTTTGCTTATAGAGAGGTTCCCAATGAACACACTGGGTTTTCTCCTTTTGAACTTGTCTTTGGCGCGCAACCGCGCGGATCTATGTCTTTACTCCACGATCTTATCACTGCCGATAATATTAGCGATGAGACTCAAACTTCTTACTAGTATGTCATTGCTCTTAGGCAAAAGATCATCGAGGCATGCAAACTAGCAACTTCTTCATCCGAATTTGCTAAAGAAAAGGCAAGGCAGTTTGCAAATAAAAAAAGATGTCTACGACAACTTTGTCCAGGTGACAAAGCATTCGTTCTTCTTCCGTCAAGGGAGAACAGACTTCTTATTGCATGGAAAGGTCCGTACGCAATAGTATCGAAAATTTCCGATGTCGACTTTGTTGTCGATATTGATGGGAAGCATAAAACTTTCCACATTAATATGCTCACGGAATTGTATGAAAGATCTGACTATTTGCAGCCTATTTTCCAGGCAACGGACACTTCTCCGGTACCTCATGGTCACTACTCATCCCTGTCAGTCATACAGGATGAGGAAACTACATTTTTCTGATGTCAATCTTCCTCTACCTATGATCCCACTTCATTCAACGGAATCATGGAAAAACGTTTCCGTTTCTCCTAATCTTTCCGCTGAGGAACATCGACAAGTCTCTTCGATGTTACAAACATTTCAGGATGTCCTTACCGACATCCCGGGACACACAAATGTCATTGACCATGACATAATTCTAACTGACCATAATCCTATCAGAGTCAGACCCTATCCGATACCTATCCATTTTCCGTCGCAAGTCGAAAAAGAATTGGATGAAATGATACGATTAGAAATCATCGAACCATCCACTTCAGCATACTCTTCTTCTATGGTTATTGTTCGAAAGAAGGACAATAACATTCGCATTTGCGTTGATTATCGCAAATTGAACCAAGTTACGAAGGTCGATGCTGAACCTATGCCTTCATTGGAAGAACAACTAAACAAACTTTCTAATTCTAAATTCTTTACCAAACTCGACTTATCGAAAGGTTATTGGCAAGTTCCTTTAACTGAACGAGCCAAATCTTTTACTGCTTTTTCTACACCTAGGGGTTTATTCCAATGGAATTTCATGCCTTTTGGTCTTATGAACGCCCCTGCTACATTCGTACGCATGATGCGTCGAATTCTCGCATATCGTACAGATGTTATAGCTTACTTAGACGATATCTGTCTGTTCAGTGATTCCTGGGAAGATCACTATTTGGGTTTATACGATTTGCTATCTACTCTTCGAAAGTATAACTTAACTGCAAAACCCTCTAAAGCCTTTATAGGATTTAGTGAGATTTCTTTCCTTGGTCATCGTGTTGGTCATGGTCTTTTAAAGACAGAAGACCACAATGTTTTAAAGATACTTAACATTTCTGTCCCTAAGACGAAAAAACAAGTACGTAGTCTCTTAGGTTTGATACAATTTTACGGACGATTCATTCCGAATCTGTCCTCCATTATGGCACCTCTTTCTACTTTATTGAAGAAAGGATCGCCTAATCTGATCCGCTGGTCTCAAGAATATCAATCATCATTGGACCAGATTAAAACTCTATTCTCATCTCCACCTATCCTTAGGTTACCTACTATAGAGAAGACTTTTGTTCTTCGAAGTGACGCCTCGTCCGCTGGGTTTGGGGCAGCACTAATGCAAGAGTATTCTGATACTCTGCATCCGGTGATGTATATCTCTAGGAAATTAAATGCTGCAGAGAGGAATTACTCGGTTTTAGACCGTGAATTATTGGCTATGGTTTGGTCAATCCTCAAGTTGCAAAGATTTCTTCTGGGCGCACATTTCATTGTGGAAACCAACCAGAAAGCGCTTACTGCCATTCAGAGCAAAAACTTGAAGAGCTCGAAGTCCACTCGGTATGCCATAGCTCTTCAACCCTTTCATTTTACGGTGCGAGCTATCCGTGGTTCGGATAATGTGATGGCAGACATTCTGTCTAGATGCCCACATGATTCCATTTAATTCTTCTGTCATATATTGCCTGTTAAACGTCGAGATCTATAACAGTTCTCTGCTATAAGAATATATTAGCACATGTGTGCTGATTTTGGTAATTTATAGCATTGTAATTGCCTTGTTCTGTTACTAATTTTGGTATAACGAAAGATCACATGGCCACAATTTATATATTGTATTTTGATTAATGTACTAAGAAATTTGGCATATACCATAAAGATATGTGTTATTGATATTTTCGCAGCGCATCATTGACGTCTGCGAGAGTATGGACATTATGTCAACCATGAAGCATATCAAGTTCTTACCTGCTGTGGAACAATTTTGTCCATCTCTACGTCGAACATATGTTGTATTAAGATAATATTGCATAACATGATTGTATAATGTATTTTGTTCTTAGTATCATAACATATCTGTATAAGTCCAAATTTAAGCAAGGGCAGTAATCGATATATGTATGGGATGAGTAATAGATTATAATGGTTATCCCACTTGAACAGCTTTTGTCTAACTGTTAATTTATTTAAAAATGTATGAGCGTATCGCATTCGAATCTTCGAGATGCAGAACGCTTTTCACGGTGGCGAGTTCGACGTGAGATGATTTTCTGCTAAGCTATTTTTGAGCGATGAGCGAAAGTTCACGGGGAGTTAGCCCCAGGCTTTTTTGTGATTAGCTGGGGTGTTCTGGGAGAGAAGGTTTTCGGTGTCAGTGTGTACCGGGCGAATGCACTGGGGAGATGTAAAGTGTTTTTCAATGTGTACCAGTGTACAAGCATTTATGCTGAGATATATTATGTGTGATTATCCCAGATGAGATGTACTTTATTAATTAAGGAGATGTTCCTTAGGCCTGGGAGTATACAGGCCCGTGTTTAAAGATTATGTACATTTTGAAGTGTTTGTGTCCTGGGCGTGACTGGAGAAGTCAGCTCAGTGTTTTCGAGGTAAGCCTGTACAGTGCTTGATATGTCGACTTATATTATGAGGCCAGAATGTTTGGACAGGCCGTATTATGATTAACTACAGTGCTTGCCATGTCGACTTATATTATGAGGCCAGAATGTTTGGACAGGCCGTATTATGATTAACTGCAGTGCTTGACATGTCGACTTATATTATGAGGCCAGAAGGTTTGGACAGGCCGTATTATGATTAACTGCAGTACAGCGATTTGTGGAGCTGTTAGGAAGCTGTTAAACTGCGCGGAGACGTTATATATTGGAGGCCTATTATTTACTAGTACTGCGATTGCAGCAGTCGTCTAGATGGATTAAACTGCGCTGAGACGTCATATATTATGAGGCCTATTATTTACTACTGGTACTGCGTATGCCAGTGGTCATTCTTGATGGATTATTATTATTATATGATGTGGATCCTTGTTTTGGTATGCTATTATAACCTGTGTAACATGCTGTATTTCGTCTACGTTATCGTGACCATGTTGTGGTGTAATTAAACTGTTCATGAACTGTCACAAGGCGTTCAACCCTCCATGACTCGTATGTGAGCTTTCGTGTTGTGAGTGACTGTTTTCTACACACCCTTCACATATCATACACGGTAACAGCACAGCAGTACACACATGGATATTTAGCATATATACAGTATGCAACAGACTGGATGAATTAGGATATGGAATAACAGTGTGATGAATAATCTTACTGTATCAGTCTCTGAATCGTACTGTATCAGTTGGTGGTTTACAGTCAAGTTGGAACCAATACAGAAGAGGTTACTGCTACTGCAAAGTGAATAAAGCGGTAACAAAATAAACATGACATCAAAACACAAAAAAAAATTTTAAATTTAGTGAGCACAGAGACTCTCTGAAGACGACTACTGTACCATGCCTAGCTAATGAGGTTGTGCATAGGCTGACAAACTCATCATGCATATAAAACAGTCCTAATAATCACCGCTGCAAAAAGACATCAATGTTTGATGTATCAGCTCTCGAAGCGCTAAGCTCACAACAGAGCATAAAGGTCAACCATGAATTGACTACATGAGCATAGTCTTCTGACTAGCGTGAGTAAATACTATAGTCCACTGCTTTCATCAAAAAGTTACAAAGATAAGTCACTCGCAACAGATATCTTACACCTTACTGCAATAATAATACATACAATATTCGTCATAACACAATAGTGTAAGAATAGTATGAAAATAATTGTTGCATCATCAAAACATCGTCGTACATAAAATAAATATGTGCATAAAATAGTGCATAAAAAATGAGGTTACACACTATCTAATAGAAGTTATATGGTATCTTAATACAATTCTATATAATATCATATATTTATTTAATACAATAATATCTATATTCTAAACAAGTTGAACAGGCAATAATTCCAGCCGTGTTGAATAGTCTCATAAACTTGGCAAGATACTCGCATACAATTCAGAGTCAACTTGCTGTCCGGTTTCACTTGGTCAACCACATGGATACAAGGTGGCATATCTTAGTCTGTCTGTTAATGTAACACCGGAACATAGATTTTCATTGCAAAGCTGTCGCTGTGAAAATATACAAATGAAAAAAAATTCTATTTTAATTCACAGTCCGATTTAACGATGCAAAACGGAAATTAACGTTACATTTACCTAAAACTGTGGCTTGTGTGAATCTGTAGCCCTTTTACCGATCAACAAGCCTTCCCTTGACACGTGAAAACACCATCGAAGGCTTATGGGGCAGACAATGTTCGTAGCTCAAGGTCGTCGCTATTGGATGCTGAAAAAAAATTTCTACCCTCACGACAGTGAGATACTCTCTCAAAACCACAAGCGGAACAAGCCGTTGTATTTGAGACACTATTTCTATTATTATTACCGGTACCTTGTTTATCAATAACTTTAGGCCTTTGTTGAGAAAATTTAGCAACGTTGCCATTATTATTTCTCTTTTGATAAAAATATCTGCCAGATTGTTTATGTTGACTTCTAGAAAAACTATTATCGTGAGATTGGTTATCTTTCATGCCATTATTTCTACCATAATTTTGAAAATCTTCAGAATCAAAATATTTAGATCTGTTAAACTGTCTCTGGTTTCTTGGAGAAGACAGATTACAATTTGCTGATCTCCCTTGGTAATGTTTACAATCTATATTATCTCTCCTGTCACGATTGTTTTTCTTCTTTTCTGTGGCAGCATGCTTAACCTCTGAATCCGTAATAGGAATAATAAAATCCTTATGGCTACTAACATACTGAGTATTACTTTGGGCACTAGTCCTACTAGTCTCGTCCCTTGTTATATTTTTATGAGGCTTTCTAACTTTAGATACAAGGTTAGTTTTTTGAGCATTGACATGAAATTTATCCTTGTCTTTACTGTGATGTACAGAATCAAGTATCACAGTAGAATTAACCCTGTTGGCCTGTCACCAGGAATTTTTAATATTACCAGCATAGTCACTAGTACGATGAAAATTATATCTGCCACGCAAGGATTTTCGCTCACCATGTTTGATGTTAGTATTGGCATCGAGTGTCTGTCGCTGACTCGATGCTTTTAAGACGTGTTGATAACCGTCTTTCTTTTTTCTACCTAAAATTATATCAACCAAACCGTCCAGTCTTTCCCTTAATTCCGTAATTTCAATATTTTTAAGTGAAATCTGTTCACTTTGTTTCTTAATTACGTCATTGAATGTCAAAATTCTACATTTTTCCTCCGTCAGTGATTTCTCAATCTTAGCTAATTTATTCTTCTCCATTATTAACTCTTCCAATGTCTCTTTTTCATCATTTCCCTTATCTACACTTAGTTGCTGTGTTTCAATTTCATTATTCTCATTATTCATTAGCTCCTCAACTTCATTCGGAAATACAGTATACATCTCTTCTCCAATACAAGAATTTACTCTACTCAATAAATCAAGAAGCGTCTCTGTATAAGACCTATCACGGTCAATTCTCTCAGCTTCTAATTTGCCACACCTCTCTTTCTTTTCCTGAAGTTGCTGTTCGAGATTACTAACTTCACCATATTTATAATCCACTTGAATTTCCAAATCTTTGATTCTGCTCAATATAGAATCTAACGCTGCTTTCACTCTAGTAAGTTCTGTGTTTGATTCCTTTAAATCATCTGTAAGTCTCGATACTGTTTCCTGTAATTCGCTCTCTTTAGCAATATTTTCTAAGAAATTTTCCCTTTCCTGTAGTGCACTTCGCTTGATGACTTTCATACGCTCCACCTCTTCTAAATGTTTATTCTGGTCATGAAGAATGTCATTATAAATTATGTCTTTTAACCCGTCATCTTGTAACTCCTGTTTCTGATTGTTAGGAATATCATTGTGAATTATATCGTGTATCACCTCCGTCATAAAATCGTGTTTAGACTCAGTATTCTTGTGCAAAAATACCCGAAGGTAATGCACCAAATCCCCCAAATGCCTAGCCATCATTAAGTGAGGAACGGAATGAAATGTATCCTCAGCAAAACCCCTTAGGGCCCATGCCACATCAACCAAAAAACGGTCCATCACAAATCCTTCCAGCTGTGGGCCTCGCAATCTTTCCCAATATTTACCTCCATCAAATATATATTGCAATATAGGATCCATATCCTCAGGATCTATCTCAGAATCCATAGTGGTTCAATCACCAATTCCACTATATATATTCACCACTTATAATTATCACAAGTTTATGTCCCTAGCAATTCGGACAATTCCCTTTTCAGCTCACAAAGCTAGATATCCTTTCAAGTAATTGCAAATATCAGTTAATCACACTATATCATAGTAGATTACGTTCATGTGCATAGAACTTTTGTAAAAGTATACACCAATATGAGGGATACCTTTATATCAATTTGAGTGATGTCAATATTATGTGAAATAGCCTTAAACACTCATGCATCAAAGTCTTACAATAAGTTACAAACAACTAACATATTATATAGACAATAAGAACAACGATTACAAAGACAAGGTAATAAAAGACAAACGATAACGTTCGCAGAGGTCAACTGAACAGTAAGGCTTAACTAAGGCAAAAAAAATTTTCAACGGATGAAATGATAACCGCGAATAATGACAAGACAAAAAACAACACCGTATATAAACGAAAATGTGTATAAAAACCAAAAGATAGGAAATAGAGAAAGAACGCTCACAAACAAATTAATCAAAAAACTAAAAAACAGAGAAAAATACTACGAGAACAACAATGACACGTTACTTCACAACTACACACTTATTTGTCCCAAGAGACAACTAGTAACCTAAACTTCAGTAAGGTTTGTAATCTTAAACCTGAATTGTCATAGAATTGACACTTACTAACCAAATACTAAAGAATGCTTATGAAGCCCTGGGTAAACTGGGATATGATCTCCATAAGTAGACATGAAACATAGAATATTTAATATGAAATACTCATTACAACAAATAGTACACAATATATATAGGAAGACTTGTTGACACAAGATAAAATGGCACAATTTCCACAATATAAACCACTTATCTTCAATAAAGGAAAGTACGTCCGTCCAAAATGCTGAACATCACAAAGTTTGCTGAGGAAAACAGTTCACCGCATAAGGTCACCGCAGCTTGACACTTCTCACTTCAGGTCCTTTGTCCTTGCCACGGTACGATGTGTGTTCGTACTCCGCACAGGTAAACAGGAACTGTATTACTGCCAATCATCTATTTGAGGCACACGTGTAGAATGACTGCCGATCAGCTTGAATTCCCTCTGTAACTGTAGGGGTACACAGTCTCTCAATCTCGTTGATAATCCACTTGAAAGGAGGTACTTGACATCTCTTGTATACTTTGATGGTAAACTTCTGTAATTGCGCCACCAAAATACTGGCACAGTTCACTTGAAAACTTCAATTCAAATAGGAGAATTGGATATCTCTGCATATCTTGGCAATGGAAATGTTAGATATGTTATAGTCCTGCTGTAGATGGGTATTAATAAGCTGCACTCCATCAGATATGTTACCGCTCAGTTATGTTAACGTCTATTTTTGGGTAAGTCTTATAGTAGGTATCACACCACGTATGTTTGCAAACCACCTCTATTGCACCCGTAGTTGATAATGATGATGGATTCTTAAATGCACCACACAGCATAGAAGAAAGTCACATAACGCAGATGACGTGGGATCACGTCCGAAAGTTATGTCCACGACTGTTGCCGCTAGGCTTATTGATTGCCGCCACTGTAACAATCAGTATTTGCAGATGTTGCATCCACTGTTGCAGACGAAGTGTACAATTGCTAACCATACAGTAGTCGAATCCCAGGATTGTTATATATATATATATCAAATATCACGCCACACAGGCAAATCATCCGTATGTGTACTTATTATAAATGTCATGAGTTCGATCCAACTTGAACTGGAACAGAAGATAAAACCAGTCTTGGCCACCATGAATGTTCCATGTGTGTACTGCTGTGCTGTTACCGTGTATGATATGTGAAGGGTGTGTAGAAAACAGTCACTCACACCACGATAGCTCACATACGAGTCATGGAGGGTTGAACGCCTTGTGACAGTTCATGAACAGTTTAATTACACCACAACATGGTCACGATAACGTAGACGAAATACAGCATGTTACACAGGTTATAATAGCATACCAAAACAAGGATCCACATCATATAATAATAATAATCCATCAAGAATGACCACTGGCATACGCAGTACCAGTAGTAAATAATAGGCCTCATAATATATGACGTCTCAGCGCAGTTTAATCCATCTAGACGACTGCTGCAATCGCAGTACTAGTAAATAATAGGCCTCCAATATATAACGTCTCCGCGCAGTTTAACAGCTTCCTAACAGCTCCACAAATCGCTGTACTGCAGTTAATCATAATACGGCCTGTCCAAACCTTCTGGCCTCATAATATAAGTCGACATGTCAAGCACTGCAGTTAATCATAATACGGCCTGTCCAAACATTCTGGCCTCATAATATAAGTCGACACGGCAAGCACTGTAGTTAATCATAATACGGCCTGTCCAAACATTCTGGCCTCATAATATAAGTCGACATATCAAGCACTGTACAGGCTTACTTCGAAAACACTGAGCTGACTTCTCCAGTCACGCCCAGGACACAAACACTTCAAAATGTACATAATCTTTAAACACGGGCCTGCATACTCCCAGGCCTAAGGAACATCTCCTTAATTAATAAAGTACATCTCATCTGGGATAATCACACATAATATATCTCAGCATAAATGCTTGTACACTGGTACACATTGAAAAACACTTTACATCTCCCCAGTGCATTCGCCCGGTACACACTGACACCGAAAACCTTCTCTCCCAGAACACCCCAGCTAATCACAAAAAAGCCTGTGGCTAACTCCCCGTGAACTTTCGCTCATCGCTCAAAAATAGCTTAGCAGAAAATCATCTCACGTCGAACTCGCCACCGTGAAAAGCGTTCTGCATCTCGAAGATTCGAATGCGATACGCTCATACATTTTTAAATAAATTAACAGTTAGACAAAAGCTGTTCAAGTGGGATAACCATTATAATCTATTACTCATCCCATACATATATCGATTACTGCCCTTGCATAAATTTGGACTTATCACCTGCTGTGGAACGATTTTGTCCATCTCTACGTCGAACATATGTTGTATTAAGATAATATTGCATAACATGATTGTATAATGTATTTTGTTCTTAGTATCATAACATATCTGTATTTATACATTATGATGTTGCCATCATGGGGCGTATGTTGGTGGCACGTCCCTGGAATATGCGTGTACACTTAGAGAAATTTTGTCGCTAAGAATCTGAGATATAATCTCAGCTATCGCTCCAAGCGTCGAGCTAGCCTCATATTAGGCATTATATCCGCGCATCATACGTGCGTTACGAGCCTGTTGTTTCTGGCTCTTGGATTTTAAAAAAAAATGTTTCTTTTTTTTCCCGGGGGGTGCGGCAATGTTACGCACATAATTTTTCCTGTGTATAACTAGATATATGTATGGATTGTACACTTTGAATTTTTTATGAGCTAAGGCAGATAATCTCGTTTAAACTTTGGGTACGTTGTACTACGAGAGTTAATTTCTCTTGTTGGGGGACCGTTGGTGATCTGTTCTTGTGTCTGGACTCGCTGAGTCATTTTTTTTTAACCATGTCTCCTTATACGGTATTAGTGGTCAACGATTTCTTGGAATGATTGAAATCAGGATTGAGTTGTATTCCCGTGTCCATATAAGGCGTGATTTCTGAACATAGCTTTGTTGAAATTGTTTCCTGTATCGTTCGTAGTGAGTGTTAGTCAGATGGATGCGTTCTGCGCATGTCTAGACTTAAGAGAGTTTTTAGTTCGTCTTCCGCCCAGATATTGAGAAGATGGACTGAGCAGAGGACAGACGCATCTGCGTCTTGTGATTTTTCATATGGAAATATATTGTCTTTGTGAGTTAGTTATCTAACTAGACTTTTCCCAGTATTATTCAAGCCGCCTGGAGGCATATGTTTTTGTGGTTGATTCCGAAGAAAGGTAATACCTCTTTATTGAACTTTACGATACCATCTAGAAGTTCGACATTTTGTTGCTCTCTGCTCGCTTGTGTGATTCAAAATGGAGAGGTACTTTGATTAGGATTTCACCACTGGTATCTTTATACCTGAATAATTTACATATATGGGTCGCTCTAGACCAACAGGACTATTGTCTGTGTTCCAGCGATTACGCCTAAGTCGAAGGGTTAGACTTAGAAGTGTGATAAAGGTCAGTTCGACCTGTACTCCTCAATGCTACTTCTCGTGCAAACGATAATGGATTTATTTATTACACCTGATCTGCCAGCATCAGGAGAGGAGTAATGATTATTATGTATGTGTACTGATGAAATGCAGCTAACACTGTTACACTATTGATAGTAATGAATATTAGGCAACCAGCTCTGTGCCATATTATTTAGACAGATTTATGAACAATAACTTTATGACACTAAGCACAGTGAACTGTTGTTTACGCTATGACTGATGAGGATTGGATCCTATATGACTATCAGTTGGCACCACTATCATTTGTTGAATGCTGAATTTCGTTGAACTATGTTGTTTCTGACGTATATGAAGTGACTGTCTTGTGGCGTGCAATAAATGGTATAAAAACGTCAATCGCAGTTACCATTTCGATGACTTTACATGTCATGTTGCCTGTGCTGTACTCTGTGGACTATCCTGCTGCAACATACACAGCAACATCAAAAACCAGATAAGACACCCTACTCCACAATTATAATATACTGGGTGTTGATAGGGGTGGTATTTGAAGTCAGCCGAAATCCACCCGTATCAATATAAAAAATAATAATAAACAAAATCATGGACTGTTACAAGAATGATAGACCCGTTGGTATGATCCTCCCCCTCGATGTATAGCTCACAGTCCCATTAGAAGAAAGTGATAGCCCCAAAGAGTCACAGATACATATGATTGAGTCTAAGATTTTCCCACTTTTAAGGTATGAACAGACTTGATACTCTGATCTATTCTAAGGGAAACTATTGTTAGCAACCAACTTGCATAAAGAAGGTTAAAACAGCAAAATGGGTGCCAAAATACAACAGTAAAGAACACTCAGACCTGCGTTCACTCTATTCATTCAGCCGTGGCCACGTACTCACATGCATACTTACAGCTTTGGTCGCAGCATCTGGGAACACAATTTTTAGGACATTCATACAGACTCGTAAATGCAGTCTTGACCAAGAAATCCCCAGTTCCAAAAAGACGAGTTGAATTCTCTGCTTCAGGGAACGATTCCTTGGGTGTTCTTATTTTTCGGATGTCTGTTTAAGTCACATTAAAATTGTCCAGGCACGAACATTAACAACGAGCACAGTGTCATTTGCTTAGATTTCTAGAAATGAGGAATGTCAGGTCGGTGTCTTCTTTCAGGATCGGACTATATTTGGTCACCACACTACTAGTCAAAACTCCGTCGGAATGTTACTGACGTTAATATGTTACTTGCCACACGGGCTAAAATGTACTTGAGGATTTTCTATGGAAGAATTAAATCAGGCTCGATGATCCTGTTACTTCATTTAACTTTTAAAAGTTCTCGTAAAGGTTATACACCAAGTTCTTTTTAAGGAAAAATGTTGTTTAGTTCTTCACAGATATTACTCGTGTACTAAATGCTGGCAAAGTTGGGTCACCCCAGTATTCACTGTATAAAGAAACCACGTATGAAATATTATTACATACTATGTATTCGGTTATAACTTATAGTTTAAACTGCAAGCGTAGAGCTTGTCTCATCATTTAACACTTTCCGTGAAATAAGTTATATTTAAAAATCAATCATCATGAATTAGGAATACATACGTATTCCGTCAATACTCAAGATGTAGCAGTGCAGTTATGAGTTTAGTTTTAAAAACAAAATTCTCGTCTGATTATTTAGCAGTTAAATAAAATCACTATAGCTACATGATTTTAAGCTAGAAATTAAAATTTATTCTGCTTTCCACTGAAACACGTCAGCTAGAGAATATAACCAACTTATAAACTGCACAAAAACTAGGGAAATAAAATAAGCGATTTAACATCGAATCACTCACAAAATACTAGATATTATATATTTACCTCAACACAGAACTACAGGAGATCGCACACTTTAGAATTATACGCTGATATATTTATATGAAGTCTAGAAGTTCGGGGGCAAATTTCCGAAAAAACTAAGAGCTTCGTTATACAGCTTATTCTTTTCACGAGCACCTGTCTACTGCGAATTTTGAGGGCTGAATGAAATAAAGTTTCAAACTCTGGTTAATATCTATGAAACAAACAAAGGATGAACGCTATTTTCAAAAACCCGAAAACAGCGCCGATCTCTCCCATTCCCCGTCTTTAACACTTCCCATAAACTCAAGAGATTGCCATAACTTCCACTTCGCGTCTATGACACCTCACTGCTAAGAAAATGCCCGAGAGTGCCGTGACAGAGGAAAACACCAGACAAATGTCTCATTTACGAGCCGAGCAGATGCCAGTTATCACACCTCACAACGAAGAAACGAACGTGTCAGGTGAAAACGCTAGCCGTAAGTCTGCTCCTATGTCTGAGTATGAAACATAATCACACATCTCGTCTGACTGCAGCGACTGACACGTTATATAATAACACGTTACCAGTGTGGGAAAAGAAAACGGTAAAGTAAGAATGGGAAAGAAATATTTAGTCGCAAACGAACGAATGCGAAAAATACAGGAAAAGAATAAAGAATGATAATAAAATAGAGGACACGGGTGGAAGAAAGAAAGAATATATAGAAAATTTATTGATCATAAATCTCTATGTGACAGAACGTCCCCCCTTTAAGATATGGAAGCACTCCATGTCTCCGTTATGGAAATAAATTTCCTATATCCCTAGCTTCAGGGTGTCTGTCCTCTTCCCTCTCATCTCCCCCCTCCGTCTCTGTGCAATTCCTACTCAAGTCTACTCCCAAAGTTTCCTTACTCTGGAATGTCTCTGTTACGACATGTTTAACTATGTCGTCTGTTATAGTTGGCAGTGCGCATTTTAATGTTGAGAGATTTTTAATATAGAAGGAATTTATACTTCATGGTTTAGTGAACACAAGCCGCACGGTCCGATTGTGACGTGTGAGCGTTGATATGGTCACGCTTGGTGACTAATGTAATTTACCCTTTTTACCTTGACCGTCAAGCCATGAAGACGCGTTCTATTTCCTTCCAGTGTTAGGCTTCATATATTGCCGATTTATATTGAATTAAGGACGGAGGGTCAGTCCGTATTATATTATTGAAATGATGGAAGTGTATGGTTAACATATAACCATTATATGGACGGATCGTTGATCAGTTTATGATCTATATATATTTTCGTCAAACACATGCGTCTCACTACCGGCTGACTGGATTACGGCAGCGCGCGTATATAGCCATGATGTTCTGATGACAACTAATTAACTGGAACACTGACGGTAACATATTGAATTGAATACAATAATATGTATTATGTATGAACTAATTTCCTGTGATGTCATATTTCTTCGTCAATAAAAGTATCTCTTTGTGGACTCGTACCACCTTGGACTTCTCAACTCGATACTATTGAACTTTTGGTCAGTTACCACCCAGCATTCGCTAATACAACCTAAGCACGATACTCAAGAGTAATGAATGAGAAAAGAATCAAATTCAAACCATGGCCAGAGATTATTAATACTCTTTAATAAATAACAACTTGGACGTAACACGAAAAGACACCCTCTACAAACTGGTGCCAATTGTTTGGGGATCGAAAATTTTTTCATCCAAGTATCGAATTCTCATTCACATTGCAAAGAACTTTTTACAATTGCGAGATGCGCACGTGATTTGTAAAAATATGACACAACACGCATAACGACTAGAGGTCAAACCTACGTCATCACTTTTTGTGTATAAGCTGAAAGTCAAGTCGGCAACCGGTAACACAGTCTTCTTCAATGAAAATACTGCATCAAGGTAGACACAAAGATGGAACAACTCTATCAAGCAATGAATGTCAGTTCACGACATTGGTCTATGCCGTTGATCCATACTGGCATTGACTGGAGAATATAGTTGAGCACAAAAAGATAAGTTTTATTGTGTCACCGTGGGGTTTAGATGATCAGTGATTTGGTTTTGATGGAACAAAAGAGTATGAAAAATTGTTTGGGAAATTTAAATAATCTAGGAAACGGGCTATTTATCTTAAAGATGGGAGATAAAGGATTGTACAACCGTGCTTGGAGGGAAAAGGAGAGAACCCTTTGATTCCAAGCCTATGAAAACAAGGCTGGTTTACACTTAGTTAGTTTTAGGAATATACAGTTATGGTGTACGAAATTTGCATAATGAGTGTTCTAATAAGCCTTGAGTAAGGGAAAGTAACGTTAAAGCAAAAACCTCAAAGGGAGACTACAATTAATTAGCGCCCCTTGCAGATTAAGTGAGTAGAGAAAAACAAAACGCACGAGAAAAATGAGCAAGGAGAAAACAGTACGGAACAAAAGCTCACTGAGTTGTTTACGTAGGAGAGGAGCGTGAGTTTTGTGATCGGTGAGTTGGAAGCGATGGACCAATCCAATTTGATTGAAAACAAAAACGGATGACGGGATGATGATGTGAAGGACAAAAGAAATTAGTCCTGGTCGAGAAGTTAACGAGGCAAGTCGTGTGTTGCCAGGCTCTCAAGAAATGAAACCTGTGGGTGACAGGAGTTTTCACAGATGAAGTAGCTAGATTTAGCAGGATTAGAGGTAGAAATTCTGGAGACTAGCTTAAACTGTGTTCATTGAACTGTGTTAAACGTAGGATTAGCACATAGGAGTGATTTAGTAGGAAATGTGATAGGTACTTGGATTCATTTTGACACGGTAAGAAAGACTCTTGCTATTTTTTAATAGACGTTCAGTCAACCTATAACCAGAGGTTAATGATGCTCACGTTTAAATGGGCGTACTTCAAGAACTAACATTGAAAAGTACGACTGAAGAAAGTATAAAGTGTGGATAACGATAATTATTAGCTGATAGCCAGGATGAGCTGTCATATACCAAACCAAGAGTACGACTATATATATATATGGTGGATAACATAACTTATTATTAGCTGATAGCCAAGATGGGCTGTTGTACAAAAAGGATGAGGTATTGTCTAGAAACAAGAACAAATGAACAAGGGTTTCTGCAGCGCAGACATCTTTGAGATAAGAAATGCTCTCTCTCTCTCTCATTGAACAGTAGATCAGAGGAAAGAAGAGATAATGGTGAAGTTGATAATTATGAGACAACTTGGTGCTTTCTCATTTGACAGTAAGTATGAGGACGCCACAACAGATGTACCTGATATGAGTTGATTTTATATGAACCATGTATAGATGTTGATGTATTTTATATGAGTTAGGTCTGACAGGGCAGATACAAGAGATAAGGTGGAGGAGTAAGTACCTTTTGGAACAAGTTGAAATTTGGGCTGGATAAATGAACATAAAATGGAGTTTTGAACCATACACCTTATTGGAAAATGTCGGAACTTTAATTTTGTAAATAAATTTGTTATAAAATTAAAACTACCACACAAGTTGACTTGATTTATAGAAGGTTAAGGAGTGTGGTAAGAAATAAGGAGTAATAGCACAAAAATCAATATCTTGGTACTCCACAATACGATCTAGTCGCTACACAACAACAAGGAGGGAAGAACGTGACCTGGGTTGATAACAGAAAACCATAACTCATCCAAGAATCATCACCTCTGGCGGTAAGGGCCAGTAAAGAGATTATCTTACTTGGAAGATTAGACAAAGAGAAAAGTTGACAACGTGATACTGTCAAAACTAGGCCTGCCGTCAGTCACCTAGTTTAGAACTAAAAGGAAGACCCTACGCTGGAACATCATTGCTAATTGGTACCGTTGGACCAGTTCACGTTTCACCACCACCGACACTGTCACACACAATTGCTAATTGGCGCCATGACTACCCCTCCTACAGCGACAACATGGCTACATCACAAGGAGAGATGGAATACCAACAACAACAGCAACAACAACAACATTCCATTTTTGTTCCACCACCTGTGGAGCAGGAACCAACAATGGCCGCTCTCAAGAGTATTACTGAGACGCTGTATAATGTTGACTTATACGCAAAATATAATCAAATCAGGTCAGTGATAACACCATTTAAGGGAGACCCGAAAGAATTTAGAAAATGGATGAATGACGCAGACAGATTTGCCATTATGATAAATGCAAGCACAGATATGGAACGAAGGGAGATATTATATTTCTTATCTGATGCTCTTGTTACTGACTTCTTAAAGAGACGTGAAAATATATATCCAAATGAGACATATGAGTCATTAAAGAAAGAGCTAACCAAACGCTATAGCGAAATTACGAATACGGAGCATGCATGGTCATTGCTTCGCCGTATCAAGCAGCAACATAGCGAGCCCATACAATCCTACGCAGAAAAATTATTAAATTTTGCAGAGGAGGCATTTTTGAACGGGTTGACAGCATCACCAGACCTAGAGAAACATCTGGTAGGGATCTTTATTGATGGACTGTTGGGAAAGAGTACAAAATTGCATTTGATTCGCAAGGATCCCAATACAGTAAATGAGGCAATACAAATAGCAATTACAGAAGAATATGTTCAAAAGAGGTTTAATCAATGTACAGAACAAGAGCCAGCAGTCGACGCACAAACAGAACATGAGCCGATGGAGATTGGACATTCCCGCTCTCGTTGGCGTCGCTCAAGCCGAATGGAAAACCAGGGACAGGTAAACACAAGCAATCCTCGACATTTTCATAAACAGCAGAGCATACAGCAGGTGAACATTCCCAGATGTTTAAATTGCGGTTTTAGAGGACACATAGCCTCCCAGTGCCGACAACAACATCCTCGCATGCACTAGCAGTATTATAATAATGTGCAACAGAGTAGTTATGATGGTACTCGTGGACATAATCAGAACTTCCGAGGAGCGTATACACCATCCAACTTCAGAACTAGACAAGCAGGAAAGTACAACCAGGGAAATGGAGCAGTCAATCACTAGGCAGGACCGCTGGTGATGACCGTAAAGTGAATGAGGAAGATAATAACTTTTCTCATCGTAGGTCCAAAGAGATGAAGAGAAACAATATGATTTCGCATACAACAACAACCCCCCCCCCCCCCTTCAAAAGATAAACATCACACCAGATCCTAGCTCTTGTTTGATCAATATTAACAACAAGAATTATCGAGCACTTGTAGACACAGGAGCTTCAGTTAGTTTGATCAGAGAGCAATTATATAAACCCATCAAACATTTAGTAACTTTTCGGCCCTCAACAACATTCATGTCATCAGTGACAGGAGAACCTATAAAATCATGCGGTATTGCCAACATTACCTTCTGCATAGGACAACAACAGATCACACATTCCTTCGTAATTACACGAGGAATGTCTAGAAATTTCTTCCTAGGCAGAGACTTTCTGAACAAGCATAATGTTAGAATATATTGTGATCTACACAAGAGTAGGATCAATGAGGAGTACATACAGTTACAAGACGATATACATATTGCATCCTTGGTGCGGTTGACAGCCCCAGTTTCGGTGTTACCTAACACACTGGTAATAGTCAAAGGCCGAATAAAGAATTCCAGCTACATTTAGCCGGGTCAGATAATACAGATTCAACCCCTGGATAATGAAGACGTAAACGATGAACCTCTCATATCTGTTACTAAAGGTATCGCAGAAATTTCATCTTCTCGTGACTTTCCAGTTATGATTGTAAAAACCTTGGGACAAGCAACAAAAGTACAAAGAGGTGCAATAATTGCCAAAGTACAAAGATCGTCTTTAACCTCAGAAAGAAATAATAGAACACCTGAAGTCGGTAGAAACCAACACCATTCTTCCACTCCACCTACATCTCGAAGTTATACCTCAGGTTACTGTACAGATACCAGCAAACCATCTAAAGGATTTAATGCACACAACGATAACCTCATACATGGAACTGCTCGACAGACGCAAAACATAAGGTCAAGAAATGAACCAGAAAACATAGGAGTAAATAAGAAAGACAATGAATACACTTGCTATGCACATAGAGTAAGCCAAATAATACAACAAAGAGCTGGCAATGGACTATATAGAAAGGCAGGTGATACTAGAAAAGAATCACATGATATTAACCTTGTTACAAATTCCTTGTTGCCAACCCCAGCAAAATACTGCCGTAGTGAACGACAGAGCAGAAGGAATAATTATAGAACACAATCAGTGTACACTCCAAGGCGGATAACCAACGAGAGACACTTAAATGCACCAATGTACCAGAGATATGGAACAAGATATACAAAACCCTTTGATTACTGCCGTGGTCAACGACAGAGTGAACATGACAACTATAGAAAATATGGACAGTATACTAAATGGCGAATACCCAGTGCAGAATACGCAGAAAAATCATTTAGAAAAAATGAGCCCAAGAATTACAAACATGTTCAACATCACAACAGTGAGCGAGAAAGAAGGAATAACGTTCACAGAGTAGATGATGAGCACACATATGTTAAGACACCATGGAAAAGTCAAGAGTCTCACATACCGGATAACAAAACAGATCGATTATCACAATTGTTGGCAACGTTGAAGGTAGACGAACAATACAAGAATAAACTTAGTGCATTTATTACTACACATGAAGATGTGTTTGCACTAACATATGGAGTTAGGCAGAACCAGTACAATACACATGGACATTCAGACTATGTCACAGAATCGGAGAGAATCTAGATGGCGATGTTTAATGCCGTCAACCACGGATAATAAGTGGATCACACCTGAATGGTGTTATGATTGTGCGAGGAAGGTATGCCGCACCGGGTACTTTATATGTAACTGTTAGTGTGTGTTCGTGCAGAGTCATTTCGTGAACACGTTAGTCAGAATGCTGCTACATGTACTTGATTTCCATGATGTATGTATCAGTCTAATAAATGTCTGGGAACTGTAACAGTTGTGTTGGGTTCATTTATACCCCTAGTATTGATCATCATCTACACCCACGCCACCCCCCCCCTTCCCATCATCATAGATCATTACAGTGTTCCTGACAGCTGGGGGCTCGAATAAGGAGTAAAGTGAACCTGGGGAAGCAAGGAAAGATCAACTACTTCACTCCTGCATATACAAATGTAAACAGACTGTATTCGTTACACTGTGCTAGCAATATACGGTCCTGAAGGCCAAATTATACTCAGCCAAGCAACGGGGAGTTCAGTCCAGCAACTCGTGACCTACTGACATACACGTCGTTGATACATCACTATTTTCAAGCTTATTTCTAAGTACATAACAGAGTTGGTTAACGAGGTATTTTGTATTAGTGACACCGGTTGACGGTTGACCTGACACGGGTTAAAAGTTCACGACCTCTCGTGGGACTTTCTTGCTGCACTCGAATATTTCACAGAGAGAGAACGTAATGCAAAGTAACTGTTCGTTTCAACGATGAAGTCCATGTATTGTCAGAAAACAGTCACAGTTCAACTTTGAATCTTCTGTACATTGAACCAAGCAGAAATAGCATCATGTGTGATCGTGTACGCTGACCTTTCGTCCTGCAAGTGGGTCAAATGTGTGCTACTACTGATCACTATATTCAGTTGCTGCGGTCTATTCAGCCTACAACAAGTCATAGAGCTTAACATCACAGACTGTGGATTGTTCATGTGCTGGCTTCAAGTATGTAATGTATGATCGTCTATGTTTGACTGTCTTCGTGCTGTAAGTTTGTGGCTGTTGCATCAACATCGAGACCACTAGATGTCATTTCTACGGACCGGACAACGTGTGATCTTCAAGCAGTTAAACTATAAGATATGTATTAATCTTTGTAATTTAGTATAGATTGCTTGTTTAGGCCTATTCGTTTTCTGTGGTTATCGTCTATGTAAATTTCTTTGTGAAGTGTATTTTCATCTGTTTTGCTCAGTTTGTTTACTTGTATGGCGAATCTGTTGTTATCGTGAGTTTTTACATTCTTTGCTGTGTTATTTATACGTTTGGAAGTGTTGTTTGCGGTACATTATAATACTTGACTTTACTTTTTCAGGTTTATGTAATTAATTTGTAGTACATTAGGATAAATATTTTTTTTTCTTGTTTGAAGTAATATAGATAGTTAGCCTACTTGTCGTCATTTAACTAGGTTAGACCTAGATTATAAGCATTAGAATTATACTTACTTATTTTAGTAGTTAGTATTGTAGACATATTTTACATCAGCATTAGTGTTTATACTTTAGTTCTGATTAGATGTTAATAGTTTTCTGTTTATTTTTATTCAGAATTTGTGTCAGTGAGCTGGAGTGCTATCGCCCAGTACTTCTGTTACTTCTGACTGCAGAATTTCAACACCTTGATTGGGCTTGCCATTCAAGACACTACTTCAGAGATAAGTTGATTTATTTCGTGCAACATATACTCTTCTCTGTTTACATACCACTTAAGCTTTTTCTGGTGGTCATCCATTGTGCAGTGTTTGTATTCGTTGCGTTTATTGCTGGCTATATATTTTTGTGTGAGATTAATACATCTTTCTTTTCCGGAAGGAATGTGTTTTGATCTATCTATAGGTTCTGTGAAATTAATTCCAGTGTATAAGAGGCCCAGTCTTGGAGAGACTCGGTGGCTAGTGCCCCGTGGAATTTATTGAACATTTATTTGCGTTAGCTGTTTAAGTCTGGTTTGTATATTCATTGTCGTGTAAATAATAGTATTTCTCATGTGGTGTTTCCCTATTGTTTTCTTGCGTAAGTTCTTACTATCACTGTAAATAAGTTCATTTTACAGTTCCATTGTTATTCTTTTTGTTTGCAGGCGTGGTATTATACACTTATACCTATTTTCCTTTTACTTTCATCTGTCATCCACCCGCCTGTGGGTTATTGTTTGTCTTTCTTGTACTTGTACTGTATTTCATCATCATCAGATCCATTTGTCCTTTTGGAAATCATTTATATATTTTATGCATGACTCGATATGTGTGTATTGGGAGTGAATGCTTTAGGTTAGGCATTTGTAATTGGTTATTTAAGTAGTCATTACTTCAGTAGTATTTCTTGCTTTGCTGTTGCAGCAAGAGTCTTAAGTGGGACTATTTCCATTAAATATTCTTACCCACTTTCAATTTCATTGACTATAGTTATTGCTCAAAGAAATTTAGACATGGGCAATTCTGCAGGATCCATGGATGATTCATTTTCATCATCATGTGATGATCCGATGCAAGCGTGTAGTAGAACATGTGAGAACAGAAGAAGGAGGATAGCTCTGAGGGAGTTGGCATTTGCAATAAGGAATGGTGATGCATACGAGGTGTATAACTCTCGTATAGAAGTAAGAAAGAGAGATAGTGTGAAAGTTTATCAGTTGAAAATGAAGAGTACATTTGAGGCTACGGTACAACCAAAATGCAGTCAATACAAGGAGAGACCTAAATTGGATGTGAAGAAGAAATCTGATTCAGCGGTGACTAATGTTGAAACTGAAATAAGGAGTGTGTCAGTACAAACCGAGATGCATGATGTTGCTGTCCAGACTGATGACACTTGGGTGACCAGTGTCTATACATGCAGAGACATGTTACACATCACAAGAAGTCACTACTCAAGAGAGTGTGTTATCGTCTGATACAGACCAATTAGATATAGACCTGAGGTGGAAATTCCTGACCTTAGTATATTCTTCTTCCCAAAGTCCGTTCTTACCCTTTTAGGTTTAGTGAAAAGCAATATCTCGTATCACCCGTGTGTTACCGGGGCCCGAAAGGGGAGCAAAGAATAGTAACACTGTTCCCTTCCACGCATGTCGTAGAAGGCGACTAAGGAGGGTTGGGCATGGGGCTGGTTACCCCATCCTGTAAAAAATTTAAACCACAAAAAACTTCAACAAATATGGACAAGTCAAATAAGGAAAATAAAACACAGCCATCCAAGACAGGGGAAGGTCCTCTCGCAGGGAGGCGTATGACGCAACACAGAGAAAGCCGAAAGGAGTCGGTGTTGCTGACTAACCTTCTTTCTTCTAGGAGAACTTCCAGATTTGGCACCTGGAATGTTCGGACATTAAACGAACAAGAGAAAGTGGCACAAGTAGCAGCAGAAATGAGAGAATATAAAATCGAGGTTCTGGGAATGTGCGAAACAAAGTGGAAGGGGTAGACAGGAAGAAACTCATCACAGGTGAATTGGTGCTGTCCTCAGGACATGAAGACGAAAGTTCACACCACAGTGAAGGGGTTGCTCTTATGTTATCTAAAGAAGCACAGAAAGCACTCATTGAATGGGAAGCTTTTGGACCCAGAATAATAACAGCCACTTTTAAAACAGCTAAAAAGAAAATACGGGTAAATGTCATCCAATGTTATGCGCCAACTAATGACAAAGAAGAGTCATGAAAGAAGCATTTTATACTAGACTACAGGAAATTATGGATAAAGTAAAAAGAAGAGACATCACAATTTTGATGGGTGACATGAATGCAAAGATAGGTACAGTCAATACCGGATTTGAAGAAGTCATGGGAAAACATGGGCTAGGAACAATGAATGAAAATGGGGAACTATTCTCAAACTTCTGTGCTTCAAATCAACTGGCTATAGGAGGAAGCATGTTCCCACATAAGAGAATACACAAGGCAACATGGATATCACCAGACCATAGAACAGAAAATCAGATTGATCATATATGCATAAACAAGAAGTTTAGATCATCATTGCAGGATGTAAAGGTATATAGAGGAGCAGATGTGGCATCAGATCACCACCTTCTGATAGCCAAAGTAAAAATGAAACTCAAGAGATATGCTACAATGCAAAATTATAGACAACAATTTAATGTAGGACATCTAAGAAATCAAGAAACAAGAGACAAATTTGCGGTCACAGTATCCAACAAATTCCAAGTGCTCCAACAGCTGGAAGATGTAGAGAATACAGAAGACTATTGGCAGCAGGTCAAAACTGTATGGAAGGAGACATGTGAAGAAATACTGGGGAAAAGGGAAAGACAACAAAAAGCATGGATAACAACAGAAACCATCAAAAAGATAAAAGACAGAAAAAGAACAACAAAGCAGATTTAAACACAAGCAAAACCAGAAGTTCCAAAGCCAAGGCTCAAGAAGTGTACACAGAAGCAAACAAAGAAGTAAAAAGAAGTATCAAAAGAGACAAGAGGAAGTATATTGAGGAGTTGGCAAGAGAGGCAGAAGATGCTGCAGCCAAGGGAAATATGAGAGAACTGTATAGCAGCACAAAGAAGCTAACAGGGAAATACAAGCAAACAAGTTGCCTCATAAAAGACAAGAATGGGAAACTGCTCAGCAATATTCAGGAACAAATGAAGAGGTGGACAGAATATTTTGGCGACCTTCTCAATAGACCAGCTCCACAAAATCCCCCGGACATCCAGCCAGCAGAAGAAGAGCTACAAATTAACGGTGAAAGACCAACGAAGGAAGAAATAAAGAAAGCCATAAAGCTTCTAAGAGATGGAAAAGCGGCTGGACCTGATGGCATTCCAGCAGAGGCCATAAAAGCAGATATAGACACGGCTACAGAGATGTTATATAAATTACTTGGTAAAGTCTGGGAAAAGGAAGAGATACCAGCAGAATGGAAGGAAGGATATCTAGTTAAGTTGCCTAAGAAAGGAAATTTACAAGAGTGCTCAAATTATAGAGGAATAATGTTACTATCAGTGCCAGGAAAAGTATTAAACAGGATTATTCTTGAGAGATTAAAAGAGTCCATAGACAAGAAACTGAGAGATGAACAAGCAGGTTTCCGACAAAACAGATCATGTACAGACCAGATTGCCACTTTGAGAATAATAGTGGAACAAAGTCTGGAATGGAATTCACCACTATACATCGGATTTGTGGACTACGAAAAGGCATTTGATAGTGTAGACAGAGAATCACTTTGGAAATTGATGAGGTATTATGGAGTTCCCCTGAAGATCATTAATTTAATAAAGAAAACATATGAAGACATGACATGCAAAGTTCTTCACGTAGGACAGCTTACAGAACCGTTTGGGATAAGAACAGGAGTGCGACAGGGATGCCTCTTGTCTCCATTTCTTTTCTTACTAGCAATAGACTGGGTTATGAGATCATCGACAACACACAACAAAAATGGAATCCAGTGGACACTGACTAAGCAGTTGGATGATCTGGATTTTGCTGATGACTTGGCTCTTCTGTCCCATAACCGTAATCAGATGCAGGACAAATTGAAAACACTGGATGAGAGGTCACAGCAATTAGGACTGAAAATACACAGGGAAAAGACAAAAATAATGAGAATAAATGCAGGTAATGATAACAGGGTTGAACTTGAAGAAACACCAATACAAGATGTAGATTCGTACACATATCTTGGCAGTAATATAGATAAAGTTGGAGGGACAGACAACGATATCAAAATAAGAATACAAAAGGCAAGAGGAGCTTTCATTGCATTGGGAAATATATGGAGATCAAGAGAAATCGGATCCAACACGAAAATAAGAATCTTCAACTCAAATGTGAAGTCAGTCCTATTGTATGGCTCTGAGACATGGAGAACAACAAAGACAACAACCAAAAAGCTACAGACTTTCATAAATGGGTGCTTGCGTAGAATAGAGGGATTAAAATGGTATGATAATGTTACCAACGTGGAACTGATGACAAGAACTAGACAAGTGCCAGTGGAACAAGAGATGAAAAGAAGACGATGGCGATGGATAGGACACATACTGAGGAAACCGGTTGATAGCATTACAAGGCAGTCCTTGTTCTGGAACCCCCAGGGCAAGAGAGGCAGAGGTAGACCAAGAAGCACATGGAGAAGAGAGCTGGAAGCAGAGGTGAAGACGATGAGGAGAACGTGGAAAGAACTTGAGATGATGGCACGTGACAGGAGGACTTGGCATGTGTTTGTTGAAGGCCTATGCTCCTCTGGGAGTGGAGGGTTATGAAGAAGAAGAAAGTGATTCTAGAGGAAGAAACCTACGAGGGGAAAAAGCAAAGGATAATAGAGTTTTACAGAGCTAAACAGCAAAGACTAGAAAGGAAAATAGAAGAGATATATGAAGAAATAGAGGATAAATACAGAGCTGAAGTGCAAAGCATACAAGAGGAATATGAGACGGCAGGGAGAAGCAAAGAGGGATTTGCCAAATTAGAAGTGGAGGAAAACAAAGCAATAAAGGAGAGATACAGGGCTCGAATCCAAACAATAGAGGAGAAATACGATGCTGCAAAGAAAATTCGGCATGAGCTAGATAAAGCAATAGAGGAGCTAGACAAAGCAATAGAAGAGAAATCTAAGGCTGCAAAAGAAAGATTAGAGCAGCAAGCCGAAGCATTGAAGGATCAAGTTAAATCTATGGAGGAGCAACACGAGACTACGTCTGATACAGATCTGTCAGATTTGGAGAAGGTACCTGGAGAGGCAGAAATTCAATGCAAAAAGGCTAAGATAGAGCATACTACATCTATAGCCAAAGTAGCAGTAACGGAAGCTGCTGAATCTGCTAAGAAAGAGGTGTGGAAGGCAGTAATAGATGGTCTAAAGGGAGAAGGTGCTGGAATTACAGCCCAATTAGAATTATTACTGGCTTTCAATTTCAAATGCAAATGTGCAGCAAAAAGTAAAGAACCATTGAAGTTGTTGATGTTGAATGCCATCAAAACATTACCACAGGATAAGTGGAACATAGATGATCTCTTTGCATTATTAAAGATACTATGCTATCTAGAGAAGCTGTTGTTATCTTTGTAGTGATCGTTGGTGAAATTGCTTGAGTGATGGCAAGAGATGGTGTGACACATTTTATGTGTAAGATAGTTGAGAGCTGATGGGAAAATAGTGAGATTGGTGACCCATGCTATGAATAGGAAATTTATGACCTGTGTAGTCAAGACACAGTATGTTAGGTGAGAACTTATATGCTAGATGTATCTCTCAGATCATGTCCCTGTCCATCATTTATGTATGTTTACCACGGAATAGAATGTTTGAGTGGTATGGACAGTGGAGTAGAATGTGGCATGAAAGGAAATAATGCATTTTGGGAAATTGCCAAATATGCTTTCCTAATCTGGATAATTATTTTATTTCCAGAATTTAGGTACCCAGCAGTGTAGGTAAACCTTGGATTGCTACTACTTGAAGCACTTTATGCCATCACTGAGAGTGTCTTGACATCGTCATCGGTCGTCAGGTTGCTGAGATGGTCTACAGTCTCTTATTTTAAAAAGTGATCTCATGCTATTATAATTGTTACATAATACCAGGTGCTGGAGCGCATTACTTTGTTGCTGATGTTCTTAGTTGTGTGGTTATGTTATAATGCATTGAATGTAAAGTTTTGGTTTATGTAATCTTATCATGGTACAGATGGATTTTATATGAATTGACTTCATACATTTCACATTGTTATGACGAAGTCTTGGGCATCTTTAGGTATGTGAATGAGAAACTGCCTCATTAGTTGGAGATACAAATATTTATTAAGTCATGGCTGAATGCATGACACTTTTGATTAAATTAATGCCCTTGATGATTGCAATTTATATTGCAGTTATTGTAATTGGAATGTGTTATACGGTTGTGATAGTTCTCTGCAGTAAGGATTACAGTGACATAGAGGAATTAAAATATTAAATCTCGTTTTCCGTAGAGAATCAAGTTGCTGGATAACGCATGCTCGATATGAGCATAGTCCTTGAGGTATAGGAAGCAGTGAAGAAGCGTTATAATTATCTGCCAGAATTTCACAGATACTATTTCGACAGAGCAACGTTTTGGGTGGAAGAACTGAAGGAATATGAGAGGAATTTATCTTTGTGGATCATACCGATCAGAGTGGAGGAAGCTAGATCTTCGCAGTATGGATTAGAAAGAGTTGAAAGCTTTTGGTGTTAAAGTAAATGGCACCCATCTCATGTTGAAATTGGGATTTATTCATGACATTCATTGGATAGATACACATAGTAGTAAAGCAACTTAGTTTGTTGTTAAATATGTTTCTGTACTGTACCTAACTGAGGTACTACTGTGTATTAGATTTAACATTTTTTGAAAGAAATTGTTGATAATTTTCGTGCAATGATGTAATTTTGATAAAAGTAGCTGATATGCGAGATTTTTTTTCAAAACTTTTGTGTAATTGCATACACCTGTATAGTTTGTCTCATTTTGTTGGAAGTGATTTATAGTTCATACTGTAATTGTGAAATGATAATGTACAAACTGGTTTGATACATTCTGTTTTGTGAACCCAAAGAGAATCAGTTATTGCTGAGTAAAAGACTTGCATCTTTGACAGTGAGATGTAATATTTTTTGTAACACTTACCTTGACAATGTAATAGTAATTAATTTGTTTTCAGTAATGTAATTCTGATGAAAGCATAGCTAACGTCTAGCTTATGCTATTATGAGTGCCAGGTGTAGACAAATCACCAGCATATTTTGTAGAATAATAGCCCCTTCAGTTATAACTGACTTTGGGAAATTTTGTGAACTGGCATGTATTTCTATGCATTTACATAATTAATTTGTTTGAATTTAGTGGTATTTTATGACAGTATGTTGTAGCATTTGCTCCATCTGCGAGGTAGTATGGAGAATGTTGGTATGGGTTAGAGTGTGACTCACCCATCGTTTATTGTTTAAATGTTCTAGTCACAGTAATATGACAACTGTTTCAGTAAGACCGTATGTTTGCATCCAGTTATGTGTTGGTACATGAGGGGTTCTGTGGCTTGTACCCAGGTCTTTGGTGCAAAACTTCGTTTTCCATCTGTAGATGGGGGTGGATGTCACAGAATATTTTCATGAGTATGAATGATGATAGTGATTGGTGTTAAGGGTCACTGAACTGTTGTTAACACTTGGTTAAGTGTAACTCAAGTAGTGAGTTCATGTCTGACTTTATGTCAACATGGGGTGACTTGTACATGCGTTGTAGAAAGCATGAAGTGAATACAAGTCTAGTGTGACTGAGTTAGTCTGTGATTTGGAAGCCGAGCTGGAAGCTCGTTTTGTGTGACTGTGGAGAACCACATATGTGATTATTCTAATATGAGGATATATTTATTATATATTGTGTAGGTCCTACATAGTGTTTAGGCGAAGATTATTGTACCGCCTAGAAGTGTTCCTGTTGGAACCATATTGTTATATCTGTTTGTGGAGAACCGTATAGGGCGTTGCAGTGTCCGCCCCTGGAGCTACTGGAAGAAAGGCGACGCATTTCCCGCCTTTGTAGCGTTATTGGAATAATACAGGCGTTGTTGGTTTCCTGCCTGGATGAGATTCGGAGAGAATCTAGATGGCGATGTTTAATGCCGTCAACCACTGATAATAAGTGGATCACACCTGAATGGTGTGATGATTGTGCGAGGAAGGTATGCCGCACCGAGTACTTTATATGTAACTGTTAGTGTTTGTTCGTGCAGAGTCATTTCGTGAACACGTGAGTCAAAATGCTGCTACATGTACTTGATTTCCATGATGTATGTATCAGTCTAATAAATGTCTGGGAACTGTAACAGTGGTGTTGGGCTCATTCATACCCCTAGTATTGATCATCATCTACACCCACGCCACCCCCCCTTCCCATCATCATAGATCATTACAGTGTTCCTGAGAGACTACCGTAGAGGAGCCTATCAGTTTGAGACCTTACCACACTCCTTTGAAGAATCGCGAGATAGTAGAAAAATCCATAAGCGAAATGTTGAAAGCAAGAAACATAGAAAGAGCTACATCAGCGTGGTCATCGCCTATAGTAATTGTCACAAAGAAAGACGGATCAAGTAGATTCTGCTGCGACTACTTCGCACTGAACAAAATAATCAAAACAATTTCATATCCGCTACCACGCATTGATGATCTACTAGCAACACTTGGACACTCTACATATTTTACCACACTGGACGCACGCTCAGGATTTTGGTGCATCCCTATGACTCCAGCAGCAAAGGAGAAATCAACATTTTGTACACACATGGGTAGTTACAAATGGAATGTTATGCCTTTCGGTCTGAAAGGAAGCCCAGCGACATACACGGCATTAATGGATGAAGTTTTACAAGGAATGCATCCTTTTGCATTAGCCTACATAGACGACATACTCATACATACAGCAGGTACCGTGGATGAACACCTAAGGAAAGTTGAGCAAGTCTTTGATCGCCTCCGACACCACCAAGTAAAACTCAAGCTAAGCAAGTGTAATTTTCTAAAGACAGAAACCAAGTACTTAGGATTCCTGGTGAATAAAGATGGCATTCGCCCGGACACAGACAAAGTGGAAGCATTAAAGAAGATGCCCGCCCCCCCAACAGTGAAGCAAGTTAGAGCATTTATTGGTTGTTGCGGATATTACAGACGCCACGTTGCTAAATTTTCAGAGGCTGCAGAACCACTTATCGCCCTCACTAAGAAATATTCTCGATTCAAGTGGACGGAAGAATGTCAGAAGTCCTTTGACCATCTGAAAGAAGCACTTGCAACATTGCCACTTCTAACACATCCAGATATATCTCGTCCGATGATACTGTACACGGATGCCTCCGATACAGCAATAGGTGCTCGTTTAGTTCAGCACAGGGAAGATGATGAAACATTTACCACACCAGAGATTCCTAATGAGATGCCTATAGCATTCATATCACATGCGCTTTCCAAAACACAGAGAAGATGGACAGTTACAGAAAAAGAAGCCTTTGCTATATACTATGCCATACAGAAGCTTGACTTTTATATCAGAGGGACCAAACTTACTATTAGAACAGATCATCAACCATTGGTGAATTGGCTCACAAAGACGCAAGAACAACCAAAAAAATTACAGACTTGGGCTATAAATTTGCAATCGTATGATGCGACAATTGAACACATCCCAGGTACACAGAATACATGCGCAGACTTCCTCTCTAGAATCCCACACACTGGTACTATACAGCAAGATGATCCTGATGTGGGTACAGATACAACACAAAGGAAATCTACGTTATAAATTCTAACAGAGTAGATGTCGATGATAGCACTGCCACAACAGACATGGATACAGAAGAGACAACAAACTTAGATACATTCGATATATGTGCTGAACAGAGAAAAGACCCTGAAATAACTAAGCTTATCCAATAGATAGAAGCGAAACCCACATCGCTTAAACAATTACTATCCTGCCACATGACCAGACCTTATATCACATAGATCAGAAACAAGAAGGTAGACTACAAAAAGTAATTCCCCAACCATTAGTATCTCAGCTATTGGTACAGTTCCATGACAACAATGGACATGTTGGACGAGACAAAATCATAGATGTCATTAAGAAAAGGTACTATTGGACAACAATGTATAAGGACATCACTGAATATATTAATACTTGTGAAACTTGATGAATACGGAACATACGGCCAACCAAAGTTCCTTTACAGGAGATGAAACAATCACATTTCCCCAATGGAAGTTATAAGCATGGACATTTCTGGTCCGTATCCAGTCACTCAGTCCGGGATCGCATACCTTTTGCACATCGTTGACCAATACTCGGTATGGCCTGAAAGCTACCCTCTTAAGAATATAACTTCAGCAACAGTAACGGAATTTTTTCTGCAAGAATTCATGCCACGACATGGTTGCCCCAAAAGAATAATTACAGACAATGGGAAAGAATTTGTCGGTAACTCTTTGAAACAGACGCTACAAACGTTGCACATTCAACATACCACTATTACGTACTACAGACCGTAGGCAAATGGAAGAAATGAACGAATGCATGCCACATTACTTGATATTAATGCCAAGTATATACAAGGCAATGTCCAGTATTGCGATATATATATATTAATCAGGCCCTTGAAGCAATACGGGTCAATATAAATGAAACAACAGGATATTCACCTTTCTATATGTTATACGGACGTGAACCCACCTTCCCATTAGACAATCTCTTACAACCACAGAGGAAGTACCAAGGTGAAGATCCAATCCAAATTATAATACAAGAGACGCATAGGGCCCACCAAATAGCAAATACTAATGCACAGAAAGCCTTCAAGAAATGGCAGAAACAGCATGACAAAAGAGCAACGCTGGAACAATTTAAACCTGGAGATAAAGTATATTATAAGAAGAATGTTCGAGATAAGATGGATAACCGATGGCTTGACGGTTATAAAGTGTTGGAACAGACAACACCTGTGAATTATATACTATGGCATGAAGAGAAGAACATAAACGTCAAAGCAAACGCAGCGCAGATGAAGAAAGATGATCATCGCCCTACAACACTACCAGCTTTACTAAATAGCAGACCGCTACGAAAAGCTACGTTGATTCACTATAACTCTACAGATTCAACAAACACTTCACTTAGTGAACACTTCATGGATGAAGAACAAAGTGACAATCCAGATCAACTACCAGATGCTTTAAACCGCCTGACTAGCTGCAGAGAGAAATCAGCAGAAGAAGAAGATATCCCGCCAACAGAATTGAGAGAGAGATTGAGATCCAGAGACAACCGTCTACACGAGAGAGATAGTACTACGCCACTATCTACACATGATGAAGAACCGGAAACAACATCTGATAGGTCAGCCCCTACTCCCCAAATGTTATACAGGGAACAAGAGGAGATGGACACACATAGGCCGGAAGAAGACAGAATACAAGTGGGGCAGCATACAGAGAGTGAACAGTACAGTGAGATTCTAGAGGATATGACAGCAATAAGAAATAAATGGAACAGTGCTGATAATGAAATAGATGCACCATACAAACACACAAGAGCGGCAGAACAAAAGAGCAGAGCACGGGAACAACAGCTATCGAAACAAAACGAGCAACAGATAGAAACTAAACAACAAAGTGGTGCAAGTCAAACTCAAGACATAGAGGACACATCAGCTAAAGATTCCGATACACAGGAAGAGATGGAGCAAGGGAATATAAGAGGAAAGAAGAGACAGAGGTCGTCGCCTTCAGACAATTCATCGGTTTATAGAAGGCGTCTAGCAAAGCTGAGACATGTAGAAGAGGTCAGACGGAGGAGGAAGAATAAAGTAAGAAGTAGCGGTGCAGCTGGAAGTAGGAAAGATATAGCTGCACTGTGCGAATTAATTGATAGAAAATTTGAGGAGCTGAGAATGGACAATAAAGATAGGAGGAATACAGATCGAGGGGATTTCCGATCTAAGAGCCGAGATAGGCTGAGAAATAGAAGTGATGATAGAAGAGATACGGATCGAAGGGACTACCGATCCAAGAGCCGAGAGGCTAGAAAGGAGGAGAGAAGTAGGAGTAGTAGCAGGAGAGATACTGAAGGTAGTAGTAGGGGTCGAAGTAGCGACCAAGTGCAAACGGTTAATGAAGAAGTAAGAAGTAGAGAGGTTGAGAGAATTTCAGGAGATACGAGAGATGGAGACGTAGAGAGGAAGCAAAGTGTTGAGGAAGTCAGAAGAGTAAAGGAAAAACAAAATAGTGATAAACTAGCGTTGGAGACGCTTAGAGCCAGATAGGCTACGATGTTGAAGATGTTTGAACTAAGGAGTAAGTGAGATAGAGAGGAAATAGGAGGCGGCTATGAGAGATCTCACAGTTATTACATATATAGACAAAATGGCGGCGGCAGCTGAGTCTTGAGAAGACTAAGTACAATTGGTATGTACCGCACACAAGGGAGGACTGAGTACACCTGACTAATAGGTTACTGCAGTAGGGGAGACGAGTGAAGGAGATGTAAGAGGTAGATTCGAGGTTATGGCAGTACGGAGGAAACTTATGTGAAAAGCCGAGGTGACGACGGCAGGTATACAACAGACTGACATTTTTGGTGAAGCCGCAGAGATTTGCAGCAATTATGGAGCAACATGAGTCGACAACTACAACCACCAGCCTACACACTACAGTTGGGACGATGACGACGAGAGACATCTACAAGTGACGAGATGTAACATAATTCAGCAGAGACGACGCCTTACAGAAGAAAACTTCAGTCGACAACTACAACTACCAGCCACAACCACAACCACCAGTCTACACACTACAGTTAGGACGATTGAAGATGAGATACCTTTACGAGCACTGAGAAATAATAAAACTTATCATAATCGAAGCCCTACAGCACAGCATACAAACATTCGCAAGAATATTGTTGATAAATCGGTAGCACCGGTATAATCAGAACTTGAGAAAAGAAAGCGAAGAAAAAGACACCAAATGTATGGACGACTCTACCAATATCAAATTCTAAAGAAAACATCGTCAGGAATACAAACCATTGTCTGGTTGATAACAACATACAAATATTCGTTCGTCCTCTTCCTCCTGCAGATCGACTATAAACACACCACAACTGATACCAACTTTATAACAGTACGACAGTCGTCTCTCCAGTAGAGAAATTTACACTGTTGGAACTTGTAAAAGAGATCTCCAAATTCGTACAAGCAGTGTAATCGCCGTAAAGTACTCACCCAGCAATAGTACTAATTCGTACCACTTACCCAGCTATAGTGCTTAAATAAGGTACCCCAATCAACGGTATCCAACAGTCAGTTAGATAACACTGACTAACAAAAAAAAATTTTTTTTTTCTTTCTCTAACATTTCTATGTTTTTCTGGTCAATTTTAATGCGCTGTTTTTAAATCTGCAAACCGTTTTTCTCTATCAGGTCGGGATCTCTAGAAATACGCAATTGAAGTTTTTTAACAACGCATACAGTATTACAACATCATTTGTACAAGAAGTATAACAGTTATGTAGGCTTGAATTCCTTTGCAGTCGACTTTCGTCGGTGAATGGCATGTGGTACATCGCGATGAAGCATCCAACAATAATCGGCAAGCATGGTCACACTCCACCGTCCTTGATAACGTGACTCCATTACGGCGATATCTTGATGGAATCGTTCTCCATGTTCATCGCTGACTTCGCCAAGGTTGTCAGGGAAAAAGTCAAGATGCGAATCGAACAAATGGATTTTGAGGGACATGTTACAGCCCATAATTCTGTATGCATCTGTGCACTGCTTAACAATATGCACATAGTCGACAGATTTGTGATTTCCCAGAAAGTTATCGACGATCGATTTGAATGCCATCCATGCGCGAAGTTCACTACCATGTAACAAGTTCTCAAATTGTTTGTCTGCAATATCTTTCCTAATCTGAGGTCCTACAAAGATACCTTCCTTTATCTTTGCATCGCTAATCTTCGCATCGCTAATTTGCGGAAACTTTTCTCGAAGATAAGTGAAAGCTTTGCTCGTTTTATCTAACGCTTTTACGAAATTCTTCATGAGCCCCAACTTTATATGTAACGGTGTAATTATGCTGTCTTTGTTAACTAATGGCTCGTGTATTACATTTTTATGCCCGAGCTGCATACGATCCCTGATAGGCCACACCTTTCTTGCATAATGTTCCTGTCTGTTGCGGCTGTCCCATTCACATAGGAAGCAACAAAATTTAGTATACCCAGTCTGCATGCCCGTGAGAATTGCAATGACCTTTAGGTCTCCACAAATCCGCCATTGGTAGTCATTGTACTTTATTTTTGCCAAAAGTATAGCCATATTGTCATAAGTTTCTTTCATATGAACAGAGTAGGCGACTGGAATTGATGAAAATAAATTTCCATTATGCAATAACACGGCTTTTAGACTAGTCTTGGAAGATTCGATGAAAAGTCGCCATTCTTTGACTATGTGCTCATGACCGAGGTGCACCATTAGACCTTTTACATCTTTGCAATAGCAAATGTCATCATCCATCTCAAAGTATTGAACAAGTTCTCTGTGTCTATGACGAAATTTAGATATCGGAGTATTGAGCGCTAAAAGATTCCATTCTTTGAGTCGCGAACCGAGTAATTCCGCTTGTCCTTTGGTGAGAGCGAGATCACGTATTAGATCTGAAAGTTCTGAATGGTTAATTAAGTGAACACCATCATTCACCGGTACATAATCTGAGTCAGAATTAGTTTCTAAAGCAGGTAAACTATCACTTTCTGATGGTTCATTCACGTCCAACGGATATTGTTCTGGTGGAACTGGGATCGGATACGTGATTGGATCATGAGGCACTGGTTTCGAAACTGATTCAATATTTGGATAAACCACAGACTTTCTAGTTTTAAAAGTGAAACCATAGAAATTTGTCAAGCAGAAGTAACAATCAGTAGCGTGATTTGTCGGTTCACGCCATATTACTGGCACTCCAAAAGGCATCGACTTATGCTTCGGCGATTTTCGTAACCAACCTGCCAATGTATTTGCACAAGTCGAACAAACTGCATTTGGCTTCCAAGATTTATTTGCATCATCAACTTTCGAATCGAAATAAAGTTCATATGCTTTCTTTAGCAATGGTGTAAAGTTTTTCTGGTGAACACGATCGGTAAAATATCCGCACACGTAACAGAACAGATCAGCCGAATTTCTATAACTTCTAGAAGCCATATTTCACTCAGAATTATTTCAAAATACAGTAACTATTTGAAATATAACGTAACATATGTCATGCATCTTTTAGCAGTATAAAAAGTAGAATTATTTTGCATTTTATTAATTTTTAAAAAGTTATATAGTAAAAATGAAACAGAGCAAATAACGGTTTCCCAAAAATATATTTATTCACAAATATCTTAAAAACCCGACGTGATAGAGATAAACGGATTTCAAATTTGAAATCAGCGCAAGAAACTGACCTAAGAACACTTATTCTTATATAAGAAAGAAAAATGTTGTTTGTCAGTGTAATTAGATCTCTCAGTGGTTAACATAGTAGTTAAGGATATTTCGGAGCACACTTAGACAGTTACACTATACATTAACCTGGTGAACAGACAGGGTAGAACTTCGCGAAGAAACATAAATGTGTAGAACATTATTGATCACATAGACATGATTGATAACTTCATTAGCCTCGGGACATATTCAGAGTGATAATAAAATACTTTAGACAGAGACCATTGTAACTGATAAGTTAAATTAAACAATGAACTATCTCAGACTAGAATAAAGATACAGCATTTCAAGAACGATTTAACACGATTCTTCACAAGATAAGACTTACCACACTAGAGGATCAAGACTGTTAAGTAGTTAATATACAGAGCAATTTTCATGTTAACTTATAATGTGTATGTATTTCAGATATGTATTTGGTACAAGTTCAGAGAAAGGAAAAAAAAAGAGATGGAACAAGAGACAGAAGGGATATTACAGACCAGGCCAGACTGCATTAGAGCACGGAAACCTAATCCCGCAGATAGAACTGCACACATTGCATTGATGAGAAAAGTCATCACTTATTCTGCTAGTGATCACATAGCGACATGATTACAGTGTTCGTACTATAGCTACTACTTATTTGAAATGGGATGTTAAAAACCATTATGAAGCTAACTCCACAGCAACTTCATACATGATGGTCTTGAAAAGGTTGTTCGATCCGACAGACAGGGGTACAGTATATGGTTCAGACTAAGTTAACGATTCGACTGGTGCATCCAAGGCTAGCATCAGCCGAGCACATCATGTTCTGACTTAGTGACATAGGTATTTTACTATTGCCCCAGGACAGATGTTTGGATTTGCGTAGTTAGTTGCATTACAGGACTGATAATTCGACTGGTGCATCCAAGGCTAGCATCAGCCGAGCACATCACATTCTGACTTAGCAACACACATCTTTTACTATCACTTTGGGGATAATTAGTTAATGCATGGTGACATTACTTATTATAGAACTACTACATATTCTGCCTATCTGACCGCTACAATGTAATACTGACATTGACGGCAGGTATTACAGACATTTAATGGACTGACAAATCTCTGCTTTCAGAGGCAGTCCCATGTCGCCCTTTGTGTATATATAAATAGAAGATTTAATTATAGATATTTTGATAATCTATGAGATACGACGTTTCATATTTGAGTAATAATTAATGAGATAAGTATTATTATTTTAGGCTATAGCATTGTCTTACTTTTATAATTTAATGTTCTTCATTACTTTTAATAATTGTCGTTGATGTCTTGCGAGTAGTTTGTGGGTAGGATAATAGAGATGATGATAGGATAGATAGAGTCTGCTTACTTGTCGATAGAATGCAAATGTCTCCCTGCGGGATACATTTGTACGGCCCTGGGATGTATATGTCACCGTGGGGTTTAGATGATCAGTGATTTGGTTTTGATGGGACAAAAGAGTATGAAAAATTGTTTGGGAAATTTAAATAATCTAGGAAACGGGCTATTTATCTTAAAGATGGGAGATAAAGGATTGTACAACCGTGCTTGGAGGGAAAGGGAGAGAACCCTTTGATTCCAAGCTTATGAAAACAAGGCTGGTTTACACTTAGTTAGTTTCAGGAATATACAGTTATGGTGTACGAAATTTGCATAATGAGTGTTCTAATAAGTCTTGAGTAAGGAAATGTAACGTTAAAGCAAAAACCTCAAAGGGAGACTACAATTAATTAGCGCCCCTTGCAGATTAAGTGAAATGAGAAAAAAAAAACGCACGAGACAAATGAGTAAGGAGAAAACAGTACGGAACAAAAGCTCACTGAGTTGTTTACGTAGGAGAGGAGCGTGAGTTTTGTGATCGGTGAGTTGGAAGCGATGGACCAATCCAATTTGATTGAAAACAAAAACGGATGACGGGATGATGATGTGAAGGACAAATGAAAGTAGCCCTGGTCGAGAAGTTAACGAGGCAAGTCGTGTGTTGCCAGGCTCTCAAGAAATGAAACCTGTGGGTGACAGGAATTTTCACAAATGAAGTAGCTAGATTTAGCAGGATTAGCGGTTGAAATTCTGGAGACTAGCTTAAACTGTGTTCATTGAATTGTGTTAAACGTAGGATTAGCACATAGGAGTGATTTAGTAGGAAATGTGATACGTACTTGGATTCATTTTGACACGGTAAGAAAGACTCTTCCCATTTTTAATAGACTTTCAGTCAACCTATAACCAGAGGTTAAAAATGCTCACGTTTAAAGGGGCGTACTTCAAGAACAAACATTGAAAAGTACTGCTGAAGAAAGTATAAAGTGTGGATAACGATTATTATTAGCTGATAGCCAGGATGAGCTGTCATATACCAAACCAAGAGTACGACTATATATATATGGTGGATAACATAACTTATTATTAGCTGATAGCCAAGATGGGCTGTTGTACAAAAAGGATGAGGTAGGAGGGAAGAACGTGACCTGGGTTGATAAAAGAAAAGCATAACTCATCAAAGAATCATCACCTCTGGCGGTAAGGGCCAGTAAAGAGATTATCTTACTTGGAAGACTAGACAAAGAGAAAAGTTGACAACGTGATACTGTCAAAACTAGGCCTGCCTTCAGTCACCTAGTTTATAACTAAAAGGAAGACCCTACGCTGGCACATCATTGCTAATTGGTGCCTTTGGACCAGTTCACGGTTCACCACCACCGACACTGTCACACACGTAACCATTGTCGGTTAACTAAGCAAACATTAGTCCATTTTGCTTTTATTTAGGCATATCTATCTGCCATCATTTTTTACATGTTATATTTGCTTCCAACTGTCTGTTTGTTATCTGTTTAAGTGGGAGGTTGGCGGGAGATTTAAATCGATCAATATCTCTTTCAGAGGTCGATCGATTTGAATCCGTTCCGTAGGGTAGTTAAATTTTTTCATTTTGCAAAGAAACCCATTGAAGATTTACCGATGGCTACCTTCGTTTGCATTTGAAATTATTTGACCTTGATTGTTAGCTGTGAAGTTCTGTAAATAACTGGTGTATTTTGCTGTACTAAGTTCCATTTTTATTCAGTTCAAGACATATGTTCGTAATCTATCTCGTCCATCCTGATCTGACTATCTTTTAGTACATATAATAATATATTTGTCAGTTAAATGAGTCCATGTTACGTCACCATGTTTAGTGTACATGTTTAATCTAGACTTAGTTCAACCCTGATCTTAATTGTGTACTTCCGATTTTTCGGCTCGGTTTGTAGATTCATTTTATGTTGAAATTGTCACTTTTGTGATGTGCTACTGTCTTGTACAGCTTGGTTTATTGTTCGTCTTCTATTTATTCATTTCTTATATTAATGATGTAATAATAATATTATAAATTGATTATTAATAGAATAATAAAATAATTTGATTAATTTTCACTAAAGTACTTGATGACTAGGTGATGTCATCAATTTGCACTAGTGGTCCAAGACACTATTATTTGTATATTATGAATAAGGCATGATAGCATTATATATTGATAATTAACTATAAATTTATGGTTTGCCTTGAGTATAACAGGCATATTAGATATTAATTAGTACACTTTCCTAGTACTACAGTGTTCATTGGGCACATACATATATAAATAATTGAATAACATAATTATGGAAGGATGATACCCATAATTATTAGATGATGATATTAGATGCATGATATAAATTCAACATCATAAATAAATAAGTATCATAACTATTTGGGGTTTATGTTGGTATGAGTAGGTAATACTATTATAAAATATTGAGGAAAAATAGTTGTTGAACTTACAACTAATATTAAAAGAATATTATAGTTGGTTATATTGAGTATTCAGCCATTCAGCACGTACTAATAATTGAATACTTCATTTTGTTAAATAATATATATTATTAATTAAATACATAGATTATTAACGTCAAAATGCTTACCTTAGACCATTTTGTTAAAATTTGAAAAGAATTCAATAAAAAAGGGGACGCACTTCAGGAATTTGCAACAACTCAACTTGCAAAATAAAAAGCAGAAATGGAGGAACAGAAAGCAATTGCTTAACGGGAAGAAGAAGAGAGAAAGGCTGCTTGAAGAAGGAAGAGGCAGAAAATGAGATGAAGGAAATTGAAAAAGAAAATAGATTAAGGAGACAAGAAGAGATTATAAGGCAATAAGATAAAGAATTGGCACAGCAAAATTACAGGCACAAAATGCTACTATTAGCCATGGTGATAATTCTCAAAATGTATTTTCATCCAACCAAAACAAAAGTTATTATAACTTTAAATTACCTCATTTTAAGCTAAATTTTGACGACCTAGGATCATATCTAGCACGGTTTGAACAGGTATGCAAAACAAAAAACTTGGATAAATCCGCATGGGCATTAAAACTTAACGAATATTTAGAGGGTGAGCCCTTAAATGCAACTGAGAATGTTGATCCCACAATAGCAGGTGATTATGATGCAATAAAGGATTTATTATTGAGACGGTTTCATTTAAATGAGGAGGGCTGTAGACTTAGGTTTAAAACGCTTCTACCAGAGTTCAATAAAGACTTCACAGGTTTTATTGCGAATATACGCAATACCTTTAATAGATGGGTGGAACTCGCAGGAGTTAACAAATCTTATGATAAATTAGTTGATTTGTTACTCAGGGATAAAGTTCTATCCTCTGTGAGTCCACCGTTCTTTTCTTTTTTTACAAGAACGAAAACCATCAACCATTGCTGCTTTAGAAGAGATGGCAGTAAATTATTGTTTCGCATATCCTAATGTGAGCATATCTAACTCACAAATAAGAGAACCTTTACCTGTGGCCTCCAATATGTCATATAATGGTTATGACAAATCAAGAACACACAGCCTAGATAGAAATCATTATAGGGGAATTTATAATGATAAGTATAATCAGGGGCGTAATCATTATAACAATAATGACAATTTCAACAGAGGTAGACAGCAATATAGAAACCAGTCACCTCATTTCAGGTACAACAAAGGTCAACATAATTCAAATCTGAATAGATCATATGACTATAATACTAAGAGGAATAGTAACAGAGGGTATAGCAATAATCAAGGCTCTAGACCCAGATATAACAGCCATCACGGGGGACAACGAAATGATCCTTACAACTAATCCAGTCGTCGGTCTCAGTCACGTAGACCGTCACATTATGATCACAATACAGGGGCAGCACTTACTACTAGTACGACCCCAGGGGTTCCACATGATGATAAACACATACAATCATCGTCCACATGTTATGCTGTTAACTATAACGTGGCAAATAGTTGCAAAGACTGTAATCTTGTTTTTCAGAAAGCAAAAGAAACAGTACTGAATTGCGGACACATTTTGCCAGAAGTTGGTCTTGCAGCTAACGATGGAACAGGCTCTCTGATATTTAACAGAGGGATAGTAAATGGTTCAGTGGTCTCAGTTTTGAGAGATTCTGGATCCACCACCATCGGAGTCCGGCAGTCACTAGTCCACCCGAGTTGTGCTACAAATGAATATGCCAGATGCATGACATTTGGGGGTACTATCGAGTACTACCCCACAGCTATTATTTATGTTAATACTCCTTTCTTTACAGGTAATGTTAAGGTCTGTATGTTAAGGAATCCAATCACTGATCTCATGGTTGAGCGTATTCACGACAGTAAGGACTGTACTCCAGAAGAAATTATTGATTGGGAAAGAAAGAATTTGCAATTTTATGGCAATGCTAACGCCGTAGTTGCGATGGCTAAACTTCGTGCCAATAAAATGAATGCATGTGGTACTGCATTTTCCAATTTTGGTCTATGCACCATTTTTGAGGATGATGAAGTCATCCCTCATAATGAAGATAACAACAATACTAGTGTTGATTTTCTTACAAGGCATGACCTTAATCGTACATACACATCTAGTGCCACTCAATGTGACATTGTTGTGAGTACATCTTATGATGTACCAGTACGCAGATACATATCTGATACAATTATGCACTTACATACATATTTCTTTTTATCTATTTAGACATTGTTCACAAATCTACTATTGTCATCTTGTCTAACATTCGCTCATACAATTAGAATTGTGGCGACATATACTCACATACATTTTCTTCACAAAATGATGTTGATTATTCTATTTCTTTTTATTCTTCATTTTAATTCAGGTGCTTATTGCACTACTCATAATACAGTGATGGGTCAGTCCACCACTGACACGCTTATGCATGACATGTCACAAATTGATATGACTAATAAAACACAGTCACCTTACAAGGTTATTGACAAGATTTCAGATGTTGACTACATCTTGGACATTAAAGGACATAGGAAAATATACCATATAAACATGCTTAAACAATTTCACACTCGTCCAGAACACCTACAATCTATTTCTCATGAATTGGACGACAAAGTAGTACCAACTTGTCACTACTCCAATCTATCAGTAATACAGGAAGAAGAATCTTCTTTTCCTGAGGTACATATGTCGTTACCTGTACCTATTGTACAACCTACAGAATCTTGGCGTGATGCAACTATCTCTTCTTCGGTTACACCGCAACAGCATCGGCAGATTGCTGATCTATTACAATCGTTCCCAGATATGTTAACCGACGTACCTGGTCGCACATCAGTGATTAGTCATGACATTATTCTTAAAGACGATACACCAATTCGTGTACAACCTTATTCTGTCCCATTACATTTTCTCAGTAAAACATCTCAGGAACTTGAACAGATATTGGCTTTAGGTATTATTGAGAGTAGTACCTCTCCATTTTCGTCACCTTTTGTAATTGTCAGAAAGAAGGACAACAACATTCGTTTATGCGTCGACTATAGGAAAGTAAATGCTCAGACTGTAGCTGACAGCGACCCGCATCCTATTCTGGATGACTTACTCCCTCGTCTATCACTTGCAACATTTTTTACAAAGACAGACCTAACGAAATGTTATTGGCAGATTCCTTTAACCGAAAAAGCCAAATATTACACGGCGTTTTCCACTCCACAAGGTCTTTACCAGTGGAATGTGATGCCTTTTGGCTTATGAACGCTCCGGCTACCTTTATTCGCATGATGCGAAAAATTTTATCACGTAGACAAGACGTTATTATATACATTGACGACATATGTTTATTTAGTTCGTCATTTGAGGAACATTTTTCTGGACTTCGGTCTGTTTTAGAAACATTAAGAGAAAACCATTTAACCGCTAAACCTACGAAAATACAAGTACCGTTCCAGGAGATAACGTTTCTTGGACACATTGTTGGGGCTGGACGTATTCAAACAGTTCCCAGTAATGTATCTAAAATTGTAAATTTATCAGTTCCTCAAACGAAGAAGCAAGTAAAGAGTTTGTTAAGTCTGGTACAATATTATAGTAGGTTTGTACTTAATTAATCGTCCATTACGGCTGTCTTATCTTCACTGTTGAGAAAAGACATGCCGTTGAAGGTAACATGGACTGACGAATGCGACAAAACTTTTCGCAGTATCTTGACTATTTTTTCAAATCCACCTATTTTACGGCTACCAGATGCTTCTAAAAAGTTTGTACTCCGTACAGATGCCAGTAATTACGGACTCGGAGCGAGTTTGCTTCAGTGTCATGACGGAATACTGCACTCAACCCTTTATATCTCACGTAAACTCAAGGTGCCTGAAACCAAATATTCGACGGTCGATAAGGAGCTTTTGGCAGTGGTTTGGGCGATCACTAAACTTGAAAAGTTTTTGTTGGGCGCACCCTTTGTGATCCAGACAGATCAAAAGGCGGTGGCTTCTTTACGTCGCTCTAATCATAAAAGTCCCAAACTTGCCAGATTTTCCATTCAACTTCAGTCCTTCGACTTCGTCATTGAATCCATATCAGGAACTGAAAATATCATGGCTGATGTACTTTCCAGGCATCCTGCTGAATTCAATTGAAGAGTAATGATGGTTCACAAATTCAAGAATGAATATTGAACAATACGTACTTTTCTAATGATTGCGTACTTCAACGATGAAAGTGTTGTGAACGACATGCATACTAATGACACATCGAATAACGTGCATTAAAGTAACTTGTATATACATTCTTCAAACGAAATTGACAATGGCCCAAGAGACATATTTCGAGATTTCGTTATCAACGTTTGGACTTTGGTTTGTGCCCATTCGTTCTCCAACTCGTTACGATACAGGCGGGAAGAGTATTTGAATCAATGTTGGACAAAATCGTTTTGCAACAGGAATCGAAAGTACTAATTCAGTGCTGTATAACTTTAAATTCGTTCATACAAGGAACACAGATAAAAAGTATTAACGTTCTCCTACAATGGAAATCACCGTAAATTCAAATAGGGACATAACAACGGTTGGACCTTCATCTCCAACATTATTACGTTACATATTATTGAATTAAATAAGAAAATAACGAAAAACTGTGAGAAAAAGATGAAATACATAAAATAAAGAAATATGAAACAAAATAATCTCACATGATTGAATGATCTAATTAGCAAATATGTTTACATAATATATTATGTACTATTAACATTTTGTTAGTTAATTAAGTTAATTAGTTAGTAATTAATCTACACAAATATTTAATTTTAGACACACCTCACTAAGAAACTTTATACTTTATCCTTTTCTTTACTTTACTTGTCTTTATTTTTCACTTCGTTCTTAACTATGACACGATAACTAGTTTATTTAATTACATTTTAATTACATTTATACCCTACACACATACAATCATTAATTAGTTTATTTTAATTATTTAGGATAATTTTCATTACCCAACACATTATTATTTAGTCAAGACAGATTTTGAGTTAATTACATAATTATTTAATGACGATTGACATTTCCTTTGGTTAATATAATAATTTATATATTAAATGACTGATTTTATATCGACATGACCACGACACTATTCTATACAGAACATCGTAGGCCGTATGTCGGGTTTTTATTAAATTTTTGATATTATTGATTAAGATATTTCAAAAAAATAATCTATCTAATAGATTTTTTTCCCCCGTCGGGTAGGGAATTGTTACGACATGTTTAACTATGTCGTCTGCTATAGTTGGCAATGCGCATTTTAATGTTGACAAATTTTTAATATAGAAGGAATTTATACTTCATGGTTTAGTGAACACTAGCCGCACGGTCCGATTGTGACGTGTGAGCGTTGATATGGTCACGGTTGGTGACTAATGTAATTTACCCTTTTTACCTTGACCGTCAAGCCATGAAGACGCGTTCTATTTCCTTCCAGTGTTAGGCTTCATATATTGTCGATTTATATTGAATTAAGGACGGAGGGTCAGTCCGTATTATATTAATGAAATGATGGAAGTGTATGGTTAACATATAACCATTATATGTAAGGATCGTTGATCAGTTTATGATCTATATATATCTTCGTCAAACATATGCGTCTCACTACCGGCTGACTGGATTACGGCAGCGCGCGTATATAGCCATGATGTTCTGATGACAACTAATTAACTGGAACACTGACGGTAACATATTGAATTGAATACAATAATATGTATTATGTATGAACTAATTTCCTGTGATGTCATATTTATTTGTTAATAAAAGTATCTCTTTGTGGACTCGTACCACCTTGGACTTTTCAACTCGATACTATTGAACTTTTGGTCAGTTACAACCCAGCATTCGCTAATACAACCTAAGCACGATACTCAAGAGTAACAAATGAGAAAAGAATCAAATTCAAACCATGGCCAGAGATTATGAATACTCTTTAATAAATAACAACTTGGACGTAACACGAAAAAGACACCCTCTACAGTCTACCATGCGCGCTTGAAAGAGCGTCGCCGCTTCTGACATTTCTGAAAGATTTCGTCTCATTGCAGTGGAATTTCCCTGCCACTATCATCATCTTCGTCAGTTTTGGCTATCGTCAGGAGATGTTCGGAGGTCGGCCCTGGTATTTCCAATTATCTCTTTAACAGATTTAAATGGAAAACCTTCTCCTTTCCTTCAATAGACTGTCTCTTGACCGGGTTTAACCAGGTGTCTGGCAACAATGCAATCAAAAGAAAGCCCCATGTCAAATAAACTAAAAGTTTGAGAACCGTTCAAAATAACAGTACATCGCGTAGAGGGTCTCTCTCCCTCTACAGGTTGTAAATCACTGTCAATAATTCCGCCTTGCGAGACTGTTAATAAGCATCCGATGCGTTTCGGCTCGGTGTGCTCCGTCTGATCATTAGTCCCGTGCTCAGGATTTCTCCCTTTGCCACCTTGTCCTTTCTGGCTCCGCTGCCATGAAGGCGGTCGGGTTGATCAGACTGCTTACTGTGGTTGGGGTACTGGTTTTTGTAGAACTTGGATTTTTCCGGATGGGGGTTTTGAGGTCCAGTTTCTCTGTGGTTATTTTGATTAGAAGCATGAGAAGTATGAGAAGATTGGTCTAGATTATTCTTTCGAAAATGTTCTTCTGTCGGTTTACGTTTAGTGGCCGGTAATTCAGAAAGCGCATTGTGATATCGCTCAGACTTTTCCAAAATGTCTTCAAGCTTTTCTGCACCTTGCTCAGCTAGAAATCTCCGAGTATCAGCAGACAAAGTGTTTTTTATCTGTTCTGTTAAAACACATTCCTCAAGACTTTCATAGGTAGAGGGGAGCTGTGAAAGCTCAAGGCACTTTGTCAAGTATCCCTTTAGACGGGAAGAGAACTGCTGAAAAGTTTCAGAGCTCTCTTTCTTGCTGTTGCGGAAGAGTTGCAAAAATTTGCGAGCATTCATTTCAAAACAATCAAGCAAAGCTTTCTTCAACATGTCGTAATTGTCTTGTTGGCCACTTTCCAGTTTAGAATAATCATCATAAGCAGAACTTTTTAAAGCCTGGAAAAGCTTCATATTCCAACGCGACCTCTCTAACCCGTGCAGAGTTGCAATTTTCTCAAATTTTTCTAACCATGTGTCAATCTTCTCATTAGGACAAGGAAAAGATTCTAGAGCAAAGGGCATAGCGTTTAGTTGAAGAGACTGAGTGTTAGAAGGATCAGTTAAGGAAGAATGAGGAGAAGACTTTCCATTGCTGGAGGTAGAGGCAGCGTCACGACTTTGAACATCTAGAGCTTTAAGCGCCAGCTCATGCTGTCTCTCCTCCCTCTCCTTCTCATGCTGTCTCTCCTCCCTCTCCTTCTCATGCTGCATCCTGCGAATTTCCATTTCCTCGTCAATCTTCTTCTGCTGTAATAGCCGGTCTTCCGCTTCTTTCCTCCTAGCTTCTTCTTTTTCCTCTTTAGCTTCAGCAGCTTTCCTCTCCGCGTCATATCTCTCAAGTTCGTCCGTGACAAAAGCTTTGGCTTCGTCTCCGTCCAAACATTCTTGTCTCGCTTCGTCCCTGAGGAGCTGTCTAAGTTTCGCCCTTTCGGCCATAGTAAATCAGTGGCTGAGACTTAGTCGAGAAAGAAGTAAGAAAAAGAATGCACTGGTTCCTACCACCACTCACAAACTTTACAAGCGTTTAGTATTATAAAATCACTAATTAATATATATTCCGACAAAGTCAACCTGTAACTCAAATGTATATTACTCAAAAATGCTGTGGAAAACCAATTATTAATTGTGTGGTCAGCACGCCCATAAGCAGATCGTTAGTCTAGGGGATAGTTATTTTTACGATATAAAACTCACAAGACAACACACTGTTACTCTATATCAGAATAAAGAATCTTACAGACGAGCTGATATTTGTCGTCTCGTCTTCCTATTCAAAGTTCAAAATCCCGATAGACGAGACCCCATTTGTCGTAGATTTTTGATAGGAGAATTAAGACTTGGGTTGGTCCCTTCTGAATAGATTAGTATAAGTGATAGATCAGTGAGAGATGATAATAGAAATAGATTTCCACGGGTGAGATGGTAGAATGTTATAGATGCTGTCTCTGAAAAAATAGAGAAATCTCTCTTCCAGCCTATCTTCTACGACAGATTTAGAGAAGTCAGACAATCTAAACACATGTATATGAAATATATATCTCCACTCGCATACACACTCACATAAGACGACAGTAAGACGTACAGACGTGGGAAAACTATAACAATGATTATATAGATATTATTGGAACGAGCTGACCGACACGCTGGAATAATTTTATGAGTAGTTTAATTATCATAACAAACTTCTCTCACAACATCTAAAATCACATCAAAGCATATACAAAAAAATCATAAACAAAATCAAGGACTGCTACAAGAATGATAGACCCGTTGGTATAATCCTTCCCTCGATGTATAGCTCACAGTCCCGTTAGAAGAAAGGGATAGCCTCAAAGAGTCACAGATACATATGATTGAGTCTAAGATTTTCCCCCTTTTAAGGTATGAACAGACTTGATACTCTGATCTATTCTAAGGGAAACTATTGTTAGCAACCAACTTGCATAAAGAAAGTTAAGACAGCAAAATGGGTGCCAAAATACAACAGTAAAGAACACTCAGACCTGCGTTCACTCTATTCATTCAGCCGTGGCCACGTACTCACATGCATACTTACAGCTTTGGTCGCAGCATCTGGAAACATAATTTTTAGGACATTCATACAGACTTGTAAATGCAGTCTTGACCAAGAAATCCCCAGTTCCAAAAAGACGAGTTGAATTCTCTGCTTCAGGGAACGATTCTTTGGGTGTTCTTATTTTTCGGATGTCTGTTTAAGTCACATTAAAATTGTCCAGGCACGAACATTAACAACGAGCACAGTGTCATTTGCTTAGGTTTCTAGAAATGAGGAATGTCAGGTCGGTGTCTTCTTTCAGGATCGTACTATATTTGGTCACCACACTACTTGTCAAAACTCCGTCGGAATGTTAGTGACGTTAATATGTTACTTGCCACACGGGCTAAAATGTACTTGAGGTTTTTCTCTGGAAGAATTAAATCAGGCTCGATGGGCCTGTTAATTCATTTAACTTTTAAAAGTTCTCGTAAAGGTTATACACCAAGTTCTTTTTAAGGAAAATGTTTTTTAGTTCTTCACAGATATTACTCGTGTATTAAATGCTGGCAAAGTTGGGTCACCCCAGTATTCACTGTATAAAAAAACACATATGAATTATTATTACTTACTATGTATTCGGTTATAACTTATAGTTTAAACTGCAAGCGTAGAGCTTGTCTTATCATTTAACACTTCCCGTGAAATAAGTTATATTTAAAAATCAATCATTATGAATTAGGAATACATACGTATTCCGTCAATACTCAAGATGTAGCAGTGCAGTTATGAGTTTAGTTTTGAAAACAAAATTCTCGTCTGATTATTTAGCAGTTAAATAAAATCATTATAGCTACATGATTTTAAGCTAGAAATTAAAATTTATTCTGCTTTCCACTGAAACACGTCAGCTAGAGAATATAACCAACTTATAAATTATTCACTCTGCACAAAAACTAGGGAAATAAAATAAGCGATTTAACACTGAATCACTCACAAAATACTAGATATTATATATTTACCTCAACACAGAACTAGAGCAGATCGCACACTTTAGAATTATCCGCTGATATATTTATTTGAAGTCTAGAAGCTCGGCAAATTTCCGAACAAACTAAGAGCTTCGTTATACAGCTGATTCTTTTCACGAGCAGCTGTCTACTGCGAATTTTGAGGGCTGAATGAAATAAAGTTTCAAACTCTGGTTAATATCTATGAAACAAACAAAGGATGAACGCTATTTCCAAAAACCCGAAAACAGCGCCGATCTCTCCCCTTCCCCGTCTTTAACACTTCCCATAAACTCAAGAGACTGCCATAACTGCCACTTCGCGTCTATGACACCTCACTGCTAAGAAAATGCCCGAGAGTGCCGTGACAGAGGAAAACACCAGACAAATGTCTCATTTACGAGCCGAGCAGATGCCAGTTATCACACCTCACAATGAAGAAACGAACGTGTCAGGTGAAAACGCTAGCCGTAAGTCTGCTCCTATGTCTGAGTATGAAACATAATCACACATCTCGTCTGACTGCAGCGACTGACACGTTATATAATAACACGTTACCAGTGTGGGAAAAGAAAACAGTAAAGTAAGAATGGGAAAGAAATATTTAGTCGCAAACGAACGAATGCGAAAAATACAGGAAAAGGATAAAGAATGATAATAAAATAGAGGACACGGGTGGAAGAAAAAAAGAATATATAGAAAATTTATTGATCATAATTCTCTATGTGACAAATGGCAAGGAAAAGGAAAGGTGAAAAATGGAAGATAATACAGTCACAAGGTATGGATCATTCTCCTGAAAAATATTCTGTTTGCAATACATGTGATATGACTCTGTGATTTAACATCTAAAACTGTCTGTAATAAGTGTGATTTTCAAATAGCAACACCTTAACTGTTTGTGTCATTTTTATTTTCACAATCAATAAAATGCTTAAATATATCTGCTGGCTGCTCCTGAAGTACTCTGGTCATTAACTGTTGTCTGACCGGAAATAAAAGTTCCACTGGGTTCATCTGGACATCAATTCTCATCAAGTGGGGCCTTAACCTCTCAGGCTGTGACTCGGTCATCTGTGATAGCTTAATCTAGACAGTAAACAGTCTGAAAATAGAGTACATGAAAAAGTTAAAACGTTATTAACTGGAATAAATGCACATTTGCGTTGACCGTGCTTGGATTTTGCAAGCACATAAACACCTGGGTGTGGTTATAAAGGTTGCGCCATTTCTTTGAGTTCTTTCACCATTTCTAGCATTCTATTTCCCTGTCAGTGAGTCGGGGATCATTTCACATTCGCGTTGACAGTGCTTGGATTTTGCAAGCGTAGAAAACACCTGGGTGTGTTTTAGAAAAGTTTCGCCATTTCTTTGAGTTCCTTCACCATCTCTAACATTGCAATTTCCCGACTGGTTAGGCGAGCATCGTACTCTGTAGTGGTGGGTACAGTAGGTGAGGTGGCGTTTACTGTCTGTTGGGGCGCTGAAGCATTCGTTGACAATTTCAATGTGGCCTGCGGGGGTGCGGCTGGTAATTCTTCTTGATGCTGCTTAGAAACGTGTCTACGTTTCATCTTGATCTTTCGTCTGACATGATTCTGCGGCAATTTTATGAATTTGGTGATAGGAGGCGATTCGTCTGACTCAGGGAAATACGGGCGTTTGGCAGTGGTGCGGACTTGTAAAGGCAGGGCGCTGTCCATAGATTCAACACTACTGGCTGGGTCTGGCGAATCTATGTCCGTTTCTTGCTGATATAAATACAACATTGTTTTGCCATCATGTTCGTTTGAGTCCTGTAATGTTGTATCAGGGTTGAAACGCTGTTCCCTTATTTTCGGTTCTTTCATCTCGATTAAAATTACTTGTAGATGCTTTAGTAAATTGCTTCGCGATGGTTTCGTCAGGTTCTCGGAAGGGAGAACTGATTTTCTGTAATGTATTAAGGGTCTGTTTTCACTGCTATTCCCTTCTGAACTGGGGTGTGGTATATTTATGTTGACGATTGTTCACTGCGGGAGCATGTTTGCGTATGAATGAAGGCTGACCTAGTATTATCGTCATTTGATGTCGGCGGCATGATTTGTTCATTCATTATACGCGAGTCTCTGTCTTGAAGCCGATGACGCAGTTCTGCTGGTGGAATGTCCTCTTCACTATCAGACAAATCTCGTTGTTGTCTTAATCGTTGTATTGCATCTGTGCGTGGTTTGGGTGTGTGACTATACTGGTACAATTCAGAGTCTGTCGTTTCTAACTCTGACATTTCTGACGAATCTGTACTATAGGGTTGATAATGTAGGGTAGCTTTTCTGACTGCTTGTGGACTTGTTTTCATTTCTATTATAATCTTTGTATTTGTTCTTGTTGGTATTCTGTGATGTTTCTTCCCTGACTTGATTTGACCGATGTGTGCTCTCTATCCATCTTCTGTCGTGAGGAGGCAAACTTGACCGTTGTTTGATGTTACATTTTTAAACTCCCATAACTGTCTGGTTTTAACTTCATTTATGAAATTTCTGACCATTATTCTTTGTGCTCTCTTGTTTAAAGTGTCCCAGTGTTTCTTAACTGCTCTCGTACGCCTGGAGTTGTATTCATTAAACTGGATCGATGATTGTGTACGTGGTTTTCTTACTGGGTGTAAAAGCCGGTTTTACGTGATGTAAACAATAGATGTACAAGGCTTATTTTCTGGAGTAAATACTGCTGTTTTGCCGACTGTTTATACCAGATGTTAAAGTCTGTTTGCTCGTGTGTGATCTTGTATTTGTACCGTGTTGAAGTGTCGTTGAGTGGGCGTGTCTTTGAGCACCTGGGCAGTTCGGTGTCGAGTGTATCTAGGTCACCCGCGTGAGGCGCTGCCAGGGCGTAATGCAGTCACTCACACATAACAGCATACATGTAGACTCAGGTGTGTAGAATAAGTAGTAGATGTGGTAGTGAGTAATGGTGTGTGAATCAGCAGATCGAGAACACGAAGTCGTATAGGCTCTTATTTATGGACACACAAACTCACTCCACCACACGTAGAAGTCATAGATGGGTGTAATGCAGCTGCTTTATTCTTCAACATTTATTACAGCAACAGTACGTTACGTTGACAGACGACACAGTCAATAGCACAATGGATCATGGACAGTCATGGATGGTAATGAATATAAACATCGAGCATAATCTATTCAGTATAGCTCGTATATATGATGCTAGTCATGCTGGCTTGATAATATACGTCAACTTTCACACCGTAGCTCAGGGCCTCTGATTAAGCGCGTCAGATAGACCTATAACAAATATAGTTGCTTAGTCCTAAAGTTTATGGACTTGTCAAACAATAGTCAAGACTTCATCTGGCTTCATCTACCAGACATTTCTTCCTCTGCTCAAAATGGTGGCCGAAAATGTCGGGCCTCTATAATGGTTGAAGATCAACTGTGTATTTCAAAGGCAGGCATTAACAACCGTGCCGAAACATACCGCCATACTGCGGGTTTCATATAAATATATGTTCAGTGTGCTTCTGTAAAATGACACGACGAATAGACTTAGTTGACTACGTCAAGCATACATATGGACTCTGTAAAACAAAGAACTGTGAGCGCTACTCACAGGTTCCTACAAAAATGTTCTGCTACATAGGCGTAATAATTAGAGTATATTTTACCTTTGCCAGAAATCCACGAAATACACAAATAACAACTCTCGTCATGCCTGACGAACAGAATAACTCTAGGGAGAATCACTGACATGACAGTCACAAAGAAAACTATCTTTTCTCCCAGATAATGCAGAGAAGAACAACGGACGTCTTGTCCGAGCAGCAACCAGCTCATCACTCTCTAACGGAAGTCTTCCGTTTTCGCACCCAAAAGGACTTGCGCATGCGTAGACAAAACAGATCTGAGAACAGCTGACCCCTGACTTAAGACAGATCAACTACAATGACTAACCAAGGAACGATAAACCCAAATCAACCTGTCCCAGGGAGTTAACATGCAGTACTCTACCTTAGATCATCAAAAAATTATTACATAGATTTACGTCCATTGAAACCGTCAAAAACGACAGCAACAGACTACCGCACCCTCCGGGTAAAAAAAAATGAAACATTTGTTTTTTGGAAATATATCCATGAGCATGAATGATGCGCCGATGAAATAAACAACACAAAATAATGTCTTAAAGACAGACTAATCGACGCACAATAGAGCGTCTAGTGAGAACAAAAATCACTTCACAAGGTAAGAGAAAATATTTTTCTCTCCAAGTAAAACATATCCGGAAGGTACCATCAAAGAAAAATCTCAGTTGCTGGCGATGCCAACAAAATCATATACATATCCACAAATGCGATATTATATTAATGCCAATGGCAACATAAATTGAGAAGTCATAATAATATATATAAATGTATCAAAGTCTCATGCCATATAATCAATATTATCAGATGGATGGACATAATCAAAATGTGTAAAGTCATTCTATATATATATGACAATGTAAGTGTATAATCTTAACAAATAGAAGATGGCATTCATAATACAAAAAACATTGCTGTATCTTGAAGATCGATGTAAACAGCCTCCACATCGTGTGTAAGTAACATATAGTATCGTCATGGTTCTCAAAAGCACTTCATACCTTGTACAAGTTTTCATTGAGAACAATATAAATGAATAATTAGCAATATGCTACAATGTACTATAATTACAAATACACTTTTAAGTATCACATGTGGCCGCATTAATTGTTTCGACCTTTATATATGTCAACGTAACCTTCTCCATTACACTAAAGATTTTAGTAGAGAAAGAAAAGAATTAATTTACCACTCTAAGTTGACAGCAAATGTGTTAATCTATATTGTTGTAGTGAAGAGACATAAGTCTAGAGGTGTATCAAGAATATCTAGGACATAAGACTTATGTGTACTCATGTGGGCATCTAGACAATATGTCTGCCATCACATTATCCAGACCACGGATAGCTCGCACCGTGGAATGAAAAGGTTGAAGAGCAATAGCATATCGAGCAGATCTCGAGCTCTTCAAATTCTTACACTGAATCGCTGTAAGAGCTTTTTGGTCTGTTTCCACAATGAAATGCGCACCAAGAGGGAATCTTTGTAACTTAAGGATTGACCAAACCATAGCCAACAATTCACGGTCTAAAACCGAGTAATTCCTTTCTGCCGCATTTAGCTTCCTAGAGATATACATTACAGGATGCAGAGTTCCTCAATACTCTTGCATTAGTGCCGCTCCGATCCCTGTGGATGAGGCGTCACTACGAAGAACGAAAGTCTTATCAGCAATAGGTAGTCTTAAGATAGGTGGGGATGAGAACAGATTCTTAATCTGATCCAATGAAGCTTGACATTCATGAGACCAGCGCACCATGTTAGGAGACCCTTTCTTCAATAGGGTTGAGAGTGGTGCCATGATAGAGGATAGATTCCTAATAAATCTTCCGTAGAATTGTATTAATCCCAATAGACTACATACTTGTTTTATTTTGTTTTGGGTACAGATATATTTAATATCTTAGAGATGTTTTGGTCCTCTGTCTTCAATAGACCATGACTAACCCGATGACCCAGGAAAGAAATTTCACTAAACCCAACATAGGCTTTAGAGGGTTTTGCAGTCAAATTATGCTCGCATAGAGTTGACAATAATTCATTTAACCCAAATAGTGTTCTTCCCAAGTATTACTGAAAAGACAGATGTCGTCTAAGTATGCAATGACATCTGAACGCTTTGAGAGAATTCGACGCATCATGCGTACGAAAGTAGCCGAGGCGTTCATAAGCCCGAAAGGCACAAAATTCCACTGAAACAAACCTCTAGGTGTTGAGAAAGCAGTGAAAGGTTTGGCGCGTTCAGTTAACGGAACTTGCCAATAGCCTTTCGGCAAGTCAAGTTTAGTAAAGAATAGTGAGTTAGAAAGTCTAGTAAGTAGATTTTCTAATAAAGGCATAGGTTCAGCATCGAACTTCGTAACTTGGTTCAATTTGCGATAATCTACGCAAAGGCGTAAGTTATTGTCTTTCTTTCGAACAATAACCATGGACGAAGAGTATTGTAACGTCTTTTTTTCTCTTGTAGAGGTGATCATTTGCATAAGACAGCATACATGTTGTTAGATGTGTAGTACTTGTAATGATGAGCTGAGTGTGGGTGCAAATGAAGGCGCGAATGTGTTTAGGCACGTATATGCTGTGTCATGCAACCCATACACTCACATGCAGTAGTCAAAGATGCTTGGACACTGCAGGCACATTTCAAAACATTTATTGACGGTAACACACACAGTAGCATCAACAGGAACAGTCAGTGTAAACAAGGTCATGCTGACCGGAAATCGTTAGGTATACATCAGGCATTCAAAAAGGGCTGGTAAACATTCCAATATTCGTACATGGTCAATAATAATGTTCTTCGATGACAGTTCGTAATGCCGCTTTGGTATCTCTGACTAAACGCGTCAGATACCTTAATCACTTTGACATACAGGTACAACTTGGCATTCCCCGCCAATTGCACATTATCAGGCTGTAATATATTAGCCTTAACACAGGCCTCGTTATGACGTCATCTGTGTACTTCTTCTAAGAAGGTTAACATCAACCCAGCAGTAATGCTTATGTAGACATAAATACCGCCAATCTGCGGTTCCCACAATATAACTTCGTCACTGAACTTCTGGATGATGTAAAGACTAATAGTCTTGGATGGTTACCTTGAGCACAACATATAAGTTCTGAAATGTAGGACCGGTGAGCTGTAGTTCACAGACTAGGTAATCTTCTAACATGTTCTGCCACCGAAAGCGTAATAATGGAAAAAGTTGGTATTACCTGGAACCGAATCCTCAGAACACAATAAGGAACTCTGTCGTCATTCCGACGCACAGAGATTCACTGGGGAGACCTGCCAACGCAGTCACTTCGAAGATTTCCCCGAAAAACACAATGGACATTCATCCCTCAGAAGCCAGGACACATCACGGCCTCACGGAAGTCTATTCACTTCGCGCTTAAAACCTGCGCATAGACACAAGCCCGAACTGTTTACCTTTGACCCTATCTTCATACAGGTCAAACCCTAAAAGATGAACCAACAGGGAAGACAACCCCTAATCAACCTGACACCGCAAGGTAAAGACACAATTATTCACCTTTGACTAGGGTGAAAAATCATACGACAAATAACTTGACATATGACTCCGTCGAAAATGACAGCAGCATATTACTACACCCCCCTGTAAAAAAAATGATACTTTTTTAAAAAAATATATCTATGAGCAAGACAGCACAAGCATCACTTGTGCGCTCATGAAAGAATGAACCTAATATCAGGTACAATGGACGCACAAATAAAGCGTCTGAAGAGGATACAAATCATCTCCCAACATAAGAGAAAATATTTCCCAAAGGAAAACAAATTCAGGAGGTATCATTAAAGAACCTGAGTTGCTGGCAATACCAAGACACATATCAAACATTATTAAATACTATAATTATAGCAGTATACAAATATCATCAATTACAATGCTATATTAGCAACATATCACTAATGGATGGACAAAATCAAATTTATTAAATTCTTTATACATCATCCAAATAGTAAAACGTTTGTATTACAATATATTAGGATATTAAGGACAGACCTAAGTCTGAAAGTGTATCAGGAAAACTAGGACACAAGATTTAATTGGAATCATGTGGGCATCTAGACAATATGTCCGCCATCACATTATCCGAACCACGGATAGCTCGCACCGTGAAATGGAAAGGCTGAAGAGCAATAGCATAACGAGTAGATCTCGAGCTCTTCAAATCCTTACTTTGCATAGCCGTAAGAGCTTTTTGGTCGGTTTCCATAAAGAAATGTGCGCCCAGAAGGAACCTTTGTTGCTTAAGAATGGACCAAACCATAGCCAACAATTCACGGTCTAAAACCGAGTAATTCCTTTCTGCCACATTTAGCTTCCTAGAGATATACATTACAGGATGCAGAGTTCCTGAATACTCCTGCATTAGTGCCGCTCCAATCTCAGTGGAAGAGGCATCACTACGAAGAACAAAAGTCTTATCAATCGTTGGTAGTCTTAAGATAGGATGAGATGAGAACAAATTCTTAACCTGATCCAATGAAGATTGGCATTCTTGGGACTAACGCACCATATTAGGAGAACCTTTTTTCAATAACGTTGAAAGTGGTGCCATAATGGGGACATATTCTCAATGAATCTTCTATAGAATTGTATTAATCCCAAGAGACTACGCACCTGCTTTTTTGTCTTCGGAACCGAGATATTCAATATCTTCGAAATGTTTTGGTCCTCTGTCTTCAACAGACCATGACCAACCCGATGACCTAGGAATGAAATTTCACTAAACCCAACAAAAGCTTTAGAGGGTTTTGCAGTCAAACTATGCTCATGTAAAGTAGATAGCAATTCCTTTAGACCCAAATAGTGTTCTTCCCAAGTATCGCTGAAAAGACAGATGTCGTCTAAATATGCGATGACGTCTTCACGATCTGATAGAATTCGTCGCATCATGCGCACGAAAGTCGCTGGGGCGTTCATAAGCCCAAAAGGCATAAAATTACACTGAAATAGACCCCTAGGTGTTGAAAAAGCAGTGAGAGGTTTGGCGTGTTCCGTCAAAGGGACTTGCCAATAACCTTTCGACAAATCTAGTTTAGTAAAGAATCTAGCTTTAGAAAGTCTTATAAGTAGATCATCTAATAAAGGCATAGGTTCAGCATCGAACTTCGTAACTTGATTTAATTTGCGATATTCAACGCAAAGACGTATGTTATTGTCTTTCTTTCGAACAATAACTATCGACGAAGAATAAGCTGAAGTGGATGGTTCAATTATTTGCAGTTGAATCATTTCATCCAATTCTTTCTCGACTTGTGCTTGAAAATGAATAGGTATAGGGTATGGTCTTACTCTGATCGGATTACGATCAGTAAGTATGATGTCATGTTCAATGACACGTGTGTGTCCAGGAATGTCGGTAAGGACATCCTGAAATGATTGTAGCGTAGAAGATACTTGACGCTGTTCCTCAAAAGACAAATTCGAAGAAACGGTAACGTTTTTCCATGATTCCGTAGAATTAAGTGGAATCGCAGGAAGAGGTAAGTTAACGTCAGAAAAAATAGTTTCCTCATCCTGTATAACGGACAGGGATGAGATGTGACCATGTTGGACTGGAGAGTCGTCCGTCGCCTGGAAAATAGGCTGCAAATAGTCTGGACGTTCAATAAACTCTGTTAGCATATTTATTTGAAAGGTTTTATGCTTTCCATCCACATTGACAATATAGTCGACATCTGAAATTTTCGAGACTATAGTGTATGGACCTTTCCATGAAATGAGAAGTCTGTTCTCTCTTGAGGGAAGTAAAACAAACGCTTTGTCTCCAGGACAAAGTTGACGTAGGCGCCTTTTCTTGTTAGCAAATCGCCTATCTTTTTCTTTCGCAAATTCGGAAGATGAAGTTGCTAATCTGCACGATTCGATAATTTTTTTCCCTAAGAGCAATGACATATTCATATGACGATTGTGTATCATCGTCAATATTATCGGAAGTTATCAAATCGTGTAACATGGACATCGGACTGCGCGGTTGGGCGCCAAAGACAAGTTCGAAAGGAGAAAATCCTGTATGCTCGTTGGAAACCTCTCTATAGGCAAAGAGAGCTGCAGGTAGGACCCTGTCCCAATCATCAGGATGATCTTCCGTTATCTTGCCCAGTAAGTTCTTTAGTGTCCTATTAAGACGTTCAACCAATCCATTGGACATTGGATGATAAATACTACTGAGAGACCTTTTAATGTCTAGCGTAGCCATTACCTGAGACATAGTGTCCGAAATTAATTGAGTGCCGTGGTCTGACAATATTTCTCCGGGGAACCCCAGACGAGAAAATATGAGCCAAAGAGCGTCAGCGATATCGACAGTTGATATGCTCTTCAGAGGAATAGCCTCTGGCCAACGCGTGCACATGTCAACGCAAGTGAAGTTAAATTGGTGTCCTCTGGCTGACTTAATCTTAAACGGACCAATAATGTCTATAGCCATTTTCTGAAACGGCCGAATAGGAATATCTGCAGCCTGAATAGGTGCAGCATGTCTTGGACCTCTAGACTTGACCTCTTGACAAATTCTGCAAGATCGGCAATAAATTCGTATGTCTTTATTAACAAATGGCCAAAAGAAAGACGCGAGGACTCTAGTTTTAGTTCTGGAAAAACATATGTGTCCAGCTCACTGAGAATCGTGTGCATGTTGAAGAATTAAGGCTCTCATACACTTAGGTACAAGAATTTGCGAGTGCATAGACTTCTCCGAGTGTTGTACCATCCGTACCAATATACCATTCCTCATAATGATATACGATTTGTGATTCGTATTCTGATTGGGATACCCTTTCTTTGCGAAAAGGAAGAATTTCTTCAAAGAAGGATCCTCTTCTTGACGTTTAGCAAACGAGTCATGGGAAATCACCAAGTGCTCGCCTTGGCTATCAACTCCATTACTATCATCAAATGAAGTTGGGGGATTAAGAGCTTGAGCTCTTGTCAAAACTGCATTGACCGTTTGAATGTTTTGTTCTTCCCAAATAGAAATTTGTTGCGGGGTGCATTCCTTAACCCCATGAATACGACCGATTATAAGATCCGCAATAGGATTAGGAAGAAGACACGCGTGGACATCTCCTATAAAGAAGGGAGTGTCAATCCTAATGATAGCAGTAGGATAACTTTCCATGGTACCACCAAATGTAACACATTTGATCGCTTTTCCAGTGGCACAGCAAGGATCTATCAGAGACTCCCTAACCCCGACGGTAGTACATCCCGAATCGAAGAGCACTGAGACTATACTATCATTTATTAGACCTTTATGCAAGATGAGAGATCCTCTCCCATCATGCGCAACTGTAGTAGGTAGAGCAGGAAGAGGGTGACCACAAATTAAAGTAGATACAGTTGATGAGTCGAACAATGTTAAGCATTGGGGGCATTCAGTTGCTCTCCCAAAATCGAAAGCACAACCAGTGATAGCCTTAGAGTTACCACTATCATTTACTTGATTACAGGCTCCATCAAACTCTTGTTGTGCAGAGTTTGCCTGTTGGAAAGGTCTTCTTTTGTTATGTCCAGGTCTGCCGCGATTATCATTTCCCCTCTAATTGTTATCATATCGCCTATTGTAATTATCATTCCGGTTTGAATCCCGGTTTCTAAATTCACCATCGTCATATTCCTGACGTCGAGAATGATTATCTCGAGAGCTCGGATAGTTATTATTGTGATAACCTTTGCGAAAATGTCTGAAATTATTACCACCAAAATTACGAGAACCACCATCTCGTCTCCAGTTGTTAGGAAAAGAACCATTATATGTTGGATTACTCTGATTCTGAGTGTAATTCTGATTACTTCTCCTATTCCAGTTTTGTTGAGCACAATGAAATGTTTTATTGAAATTAGGGCCATATGGTGCTGCCGAAGCAACTGGCAACCCTTCTTTCACTTTAGAATTGCTAACTGTAGCATGGGGATGCGCGGTGGCGTACTGGCAACAGTATTCCTCCATGTCTTTTAAGTTTTTGGGTTTACGCTCATGAAGAAATGCAAGGAAAGAATCATTAACAGATGACAAAACCTTATCTCGAAATAATAAGTCCATTAGGCCTTCATATGTTTTTTCAGTCTGAGACAACTCAACCCATCGTGTAAATGTACGACGTATTTTTGTAATAAACTCAGAGAAATCTACTCCATTTTCTGGCAACATTGTCCTAAAACGAAGACGATAATCTTCTTCTTTTAGTTGATATTTTTTTAGCAATGCTGCTCTGACAACATCATAATTAGTCCTGTCATGTTCGTCTATTGTCATAAGAGTAGTCACTGTTTCACCTGTAAAAAATTCCATCAGTTGTTCGACATTTTTTCTCTTTTTACCTTATGCGCATCGCATAAAAATTGAAATCTATCTAGATAATCCGCTATGTCATCCTTTAAAGGATTGAAATGAGGTAATTTAATCCTACTAACAAACTCCTTTGTCGTACTTGAAGTTGTTTGCTGAGCACCCGTACTCGCCACTTTCAATTTCTCTAACTCCAAAGTTGCGAGTCTTTCCTCAAGTTCCATTTTCTGTTTTCTTTCCTCATGTTCCATTTTTGCTTTTCTCTCTTCGGCCTCAGCTTGAAGTTTTCTCTCCTCAGCAGCAGCTTGAGCTTTCCTCTCCTCTGCATCAGCTTGACGTTTTTTAGTCTTCCATTTCCATCTGCAATTTTCTTTCATCAGCAGCAGCTTGAAGATTTCTCTCCTCAGCAGCAGCTTGAAGTTTTCTTTCTTCAGCTTGAAGATTTTTTCTCCTCAGCAGCAGCTTCTCTTTGATACTTTTTCTCTTCAAGTTCTAATCTTCTATTCTCAGCTTCTAGCTTCTTTAGTTCAGCTTCTGCTTTCAATTTAATTTCCTCTTTTCTTCTGACTTTAATGCCATGGCGAATTGAGCAGTTGAATATTCTTCCAATTCTTTACCAGATTTACTAAGGGTTAACCCTTGCTGGATGAAGAAATCCAATGTAGACATTCTGTCTAATGAGATCAGAAACCTGAAAAATTCAACAAATTACCTTATCCCACTTCAATGGGAGACAAGTCTGTACTATAGACATGTATACTCACTTCACTTTATTTCACTCTCTTAGTCTTAGTCAAAGACCTTGTATGGTTATCTTGTTTATAATATAACAAATAATCACTTAAGTACCTGTGGAAAATAATACCTTTATATCCCACTCACAAGTCTTTTTTATAAAGAACTTTCATATGTATTCCACCTTGTCTCAATCTTTGGACAACAAGTCTTTTAACAAAGAACTTGTATAAATATCTTATATAATAATATTTTATCAACAATCTCTGTATGAAGAGTGTACCTTATTAATAATAATAATAATACATGACCAAGTATATGTATGTAGACTGTGTATGACAATAATGTAGTACAATCATAAATACAAAGACAAAGGTACAGAACAATGACCGAAAACGTTCGCGGAAGTCAAATAAACAATACAGCAAAAAGTAAAGAAAATGTTACACAAATGTGTAATGATGACCGCGAAAAGTAAACAAGACAAATGGCAACACTGTTATAAACAAAAAGGTGTAGAGAAATAAAAAAAAAAGAAAGGAGAGACCTACAGATACAAACAAATAAAATCAAAACTGAAAAACAGAAAAAATATTACAAAAACAACGATAAGTACAGTTACATCACAGCTAACACCAATAGCAACAAATTGTCACTAGCAAATTTTCAATTAAGAAAATTGCTCCTACAGAACGCTATTATAAGACCACTATATCTTACAGACCGTGGTATCTCTTATAATAGACAGCGCCCAACCTTAAACCCGCCAAAGAACACAAGAAAAATACACAACAACAGTAGAAGTAACATAAATATATATAGCAATTAATTCAATGTGTTGCAGAACAAGTTCAGTCACAGCTGAAACTAAAGTAAATTTCTTGCTCCTTGCGAACACAGAAACAAAATGTCAAGCGCGCACTGAATGTCAGATCCACTGTAGCATGAAGTGGTCTTCACGAACATAAAGTTACTATGACCTTCTCGTATCTTGAGTCTTGCACATCGAATGTTTACAATTTCACGTACTGTTTACAAACAGGAACTTGACCTCAAAACATGTAACTTGAACGCTCGTACGTTGAAAAGTCTGTTCTTGACTGAGACGTGTGAACGACCAGCGGTACCGTTTACAAAAAGGACTCGTCTTGCAGTTGTGGTCCACGTAGCAAATGCCTCGATGCTAACTCCAGTACTTGTCATGTTGAGGTTTATGTAGCATTATAACATAAATGCTAACACTGTTTATAATGTCCTGTGTAGCCAAAACTTGAAAGTGTCGATTATGTGTGTTACAGCTGTCCACCTTGCTTATTCCGACGTAAATGTAAATTTCTGGGCCACACTGGAGACATCAACAATGTAGCAGAAGAGCCCACGGAACTGATCCACCAGAAATGTAACGTCTTTTTCTCTCTTGTAGAGGTGATCATTTGCATAAGACAGCAGTCAACGATGGCCACTTTGGAACCAAGCCATGTAACCGTACACGATGTAAGACATGTCAGTATGTAATCGAAAAACGTTCAGTCTCGTTCCCTAACGCCAAGTTCACCATCACCCATGGCTTCACATGTGAGTCACGCAACGTCATTTATGCTATTATATGCAAACGTTGCACCATTACGTACATCGGCCAAACGGGCACACGACTGGGCGACCGATTCTGCAGACACCTCTATGACATCTCTCAGTTTAATTCCACACCTGTGGCCATCCACTTCAATGGCCCTGACCACCACGGTGCCACTGACATCCAGGTGACAGCCATCAGATACTGTTCCTCGGACGCCAACAGTCGGTTTCGCCAGGAACAACGCCTCATCCATCTTATGGGTAGCCTCAAACCACATGGTTTGAATACCCAACATTCTTTTGTCTGAGACGCCTTTCTCTATCGAGTCCCAGTTGTATTATGACTTTCTACTTTGATGCGATCACCCCTTTTTTTTAATAAATTACCATTTTTTTAATTTAATAATTTTATTTATTTATTTATTTACTTATTATTATTACCTGTTTTTTTTTTTCATTTATTTTATTTTAGTAAAAAAAAAAATTTTAAAATTATTTTTGTCCTTTATTTTTTATTTTATTTATTTCTTTATTTATTTTTTATTTATTTATTTATTTGTTTTAAATTTATTTATTATTATTATTTATTTATTTATATTTTATTTATTTTTTTATTTTATTTATTATTTATTGATTACTTTTTTCTCACTCTTTTCCAGTCCTTGTTTTCGTTATTTCTTATTTTTAATGTAGGCTACTATCAACTTCCTCTTTCCGGATTTATGGCAGCCATCTTGCTTCCCATGTGACTGGACTTAATATTAAGGGATTTTTTTCTCTTATTTTTATAGTTTCATGTTCTCTACATAATTCTCATTTTCTTTCCCTCCTGTCTCTTGATTGTCTGTCCCTGACGTAGGTTGTTCTTGTCCTTCTTCTTGTAAGACGTATTACTATTTGTGTGGGTGTGTGTTTTTTTGTTTGTTTGTTTTTGTTTTTTTTCAACTGTTGTTAGATGTGTAGTACTTGTAATGATGAGCTGAGTGTGGGTGCAAATGAAGGCGCGAATGTGTTTAGGCTCGTATATGCTGTGTCATGCAACCCATACACTCACAAGCAGTAGTCAAAGATGCTTGGACACTGCAGGCACATTTCAAAACATTTATTGACGGTAACACACACAGTAGCATCAACAGGAACAGTCAGTGTAAACAAGGTCATGCTGACCGGAAATCGTTAGGTATACATCAGGCATTCAAAAAGGGCTGGTAAACATTCCAATATTCGTACATGGTCAATAATAATGTTCTTCGATGACAGTTCGTAATGCCGCTTTGGTATCTCTGACTAAACGCGTCAGATACCTTAATCACTTTAACATACAGGTACAACTTGGCATTCCCCGCCAATTGCACATTATCAGGCTGTAATATATTAGCCTTAACACAGGCCTCGTTATGACGTCATCTGTGTACTTCTTCTAAGCAGGTTAACATCAACCCAGCAGTAATGCTTATGTAGACATAAATACCGCCAATCTGCGGTTCCCACAATATAACTTCGTCACTGAACTTCTGGATGATATAAAGACTAATAGTCTTGGATGACTACCTTGAGCACAACATATAAGTTCTGAAATGTAGGACCGGTGAGCTGTAGTTCACAGACTAGGTAATCTTCTAACATGTTCTGCCACCGAAAGCGTAATAATGGAAAAAGTCGGTATTACCTGGAACCGAATCCTCAGAACACAATAAGGAACTCTGTCGTCATTCCGACGCAAAGAGATTCACTGGGGAGACCTGCCAACGCAGTCACTTCGAAGATTTCCCCGAAAAACACAATGGACATTCGTCCCTCAGAAGCCAGGACACATCACGGCCTCACGGAAGTCTATTCACTTCGCGCTTAAAACCTGCGCATGGACACAAGCCCGAACTGTTTACCTTTGACCCTATCTTCATACAGGTCAAACCCTAAAAGATGAACCAACAGGGAAGGCAAACCCTAATCAACCTGACACCGCAAGGTAAAGACACAATTATTCACCTTTGACTAGGGTGAAAAATCATACGACAAATAACTTGACATATGACTCCGTCGAAAATGACAGCAACAAGTATGCTGAGGTGGATGGTTCAATTATTTTTAATTGTATCATTTCATCCAATTCTTTCTCGACTTGTGCTTGAAAATGAATAGGAATAGGATACGGTCTTACTCTGATCGGATTATGATCAGTAAGTATGATGTCATCCTGAAATGCTTGTAGCGTAGAAGATATTTGTTGCTGTTCATCAAAAGACAAATTAGAAGAAACAGTAACGTTTCTCCACGATTCCGTAGAAGTAAGTGGAATCACAGGAAGAGGTAGATTAACATCCGAAAAAGTTGTTTCCTCATCCTGTATAATTGACACGGATGAGATATGACTATGTTGGACTGGAGCATCGTCCGTAGCCTGGAAAATAGGCTGCAAATAGTCTGGACGTTCATGATATTCCGTAAGCATATTTATATGGAAGGTTTTATGCCTTCCATCAATATCGACAACATAGTCGACATCGGAACTTTTCGAGACTATCATATATGGACCTTTCCATGTAATAAGAAATCTGTTTTCTCTGGAAGGGAGTAAAACAAACGCTTAGTCTCGAGGACAAAGTTGACGTAGGCGTCTCTTCTTATTAGCAAATAGCCTTGCCTTTTCCTTAGCAAATTCGGGTGAGGAAGTTGTTAACTTGCACGCTTTCATAATCTTCTCCTTGAGAGCAATGACATACTCATATGAAGATTGTGTGTCATTGTCGATATTATCAGCAGTTATAAGATCATGCAGCAAAGACATAGGGCCGCGCGCCAAAGACAAGTTCAAAAGGAGAAAATCCTTATGTTCGTTAGGGACCTCCCTATAGGCAAAGAGAGCCGCGGGTAGGACCCTGTCCCAGTCCTGAGGATGATCCTCAGTTATCTTCCCAAGTAAGTTCTTGAGTGTTCTATTAAGACGCTCAACTAACCCATTAGAAATTGGGTGATAAATACTACTAAAAGATCTTTTAATGTGCAGAGTAGACATTACCTGCGACATTGTCTCTGATATCAATTGTGTGCCATGGTCTGACAATATTTCCCCAGGAAAACCTAAACGAGAAAATATAAGCCAAAGAGCGTCTGCGATATCAGCAGTGGAAATGCTCTTAAGAGGAATAGCCTCTGGCCAACGCGTGCACATATCAACGCACGTAAGGATAAATTGATGTCCTCTGGCCGATTTAGTCTTAAAAGGGCCAATGATATCTATGGCCATTTTCTGAAACGGCCGAATAGGAATGTCTGCAGCCTGAATAGGCGTAGCATGCCGTGGACCTCTAGATTTTACCTCTTGACATATTTTGCAAGACGGCAATAAATTCGTATGTCTTTACTGACAAATGGCCAAAAGAAAGACCCCAGAACTCTCGACTTAGTTCGGGAAAAACCCATGTGTCCAGCACACTGCGAATCGTGTGCATGTTGAAGAATTAGGGCTCTCTTACTTTGGGGCACGAGAATTTGAGAGTGCATAGACGTGTCTGAGTGTTGTACCATACGCACTAATATACCATTCTTCATAGTGATATATGATTTGCGATTTGTATTTTGATTCGGATCACCGTTTTTAGCGAGAAGAATTTCTTTAAAGATGGGTCTTTTTCTTTTAGTTTCACAAACGAGTCATGCGAAATCTCCAAGTGATCATCTTGGCTAACTACTTCATTAACTTCAGTAGATGGAGTTTGAGGAACAAGAGCTTGTGCTCTTGTTACCACTGCATTGGCTGTTTGGATATTCCGTTCTTCCTAGGCGGCAATTTGCTGCGGGGTGCATTCCTTAACCCCGTGAATACGATCCGCAATAGGATTAGGTAAAAGACACGCGTGCAATCTCCCGTAAAGAAAGGAGTAGCAATGTGAATAATAGGAGTCACGTAATTTTCAACTGTGCCACCAAATGTTACACATTTAACCACCTTTCCCGTGGCACAGCGAGGATCTATAAGAGATTGCTTAACCCCAATAGTTGTGCACCCAGAATAAAAAAGCACAGAGACTGGCTTATTGTCCACAAGACCTTTATGCAGGATAAGCGATCCTCTCCCGTCATGCGCAACTGCAGCAGGAAGAGCGGGAAGAGGATGACCACAACTTAAAGTAGTTACCGTGGTCGGTTCAAATAATGTTGTGCATTAGGGGCATTGAAATGCTCTTCCAAAGTCAAAAGCAGAACAAGTGACAGCATTAGAGTTTTTATTATCATTCACTTGATTGCTGGCACCATGAGGCTCTTGTTGTACAGAGTTTCCATGGTGATATGATCTCTTTTTCTTGTATTGAGATCTACCACGATTATTATTTCCTCTGAAATTATCATAGTTTGATCTACCTTGACCACCGCTTTGGTTCGAATCCCAGTTTCCATAATCACTATTGTCATTACCATATTGATTATAGTGTCTACCAGTTTGGTTTCGATGTCCCCGCGAAGAATAGCCTTGATAGTTTCTATTGTGACTACCTCTCTGGAAGTTTCCAAAATTATTGGACCCGAGATAACGAGGACTATCAGATCGCCTCCAGTTATTTGTAGACGACCCATTATGTGATGGGTTACCTTGATTCTGATCATAATTACGATTGCTTTTCTTATTGAAGTTGTGTTGAGCACCTTTGAATCTATGCATAAAGTTAGGGCCATATGGTGTTGCAGAAGCGACTGGCAACTCTTCCCTCACCTTAGAATTACTAACCGTAGCATGGGGGTGTGCAGTTACGTACTGGCAACAATATTCCTCCATGTCTTTTATGTTCTTAGGTTTACGCTCATGAAGAAAAGCAAGGAAAGACTCATTGACAGATGACATAACTTTATCTCTAAGTAGTAAGTCCATAAGGGCTTCATATGTTTTTTCTGTTTTAGACAACTCAATCCAACGTGTGAATGTAAGACGTATCTTCGTAATAAAATCAGAGAACTCTACTCCAGTTTCTGGTAGCATTGTCCTAAAACGAAGACGATAATCTTCTTCTTTTAATTGATATCTTTTCAGTAATGTTGCCCTGACAACATCATAATTAGTTCTGTCAGTTTCCTCTACTGCCATTACAGTACTTAATGGTTCACCTGAAAGTAAATCCATCAGTTGTCCGACATATTGTTCCTCATCTACCTTATGCGTTATGCATGTTACTTGAAATCTATCAAGGTAGTGCGTTATGTCGTCCTTTAGAGGGTTGAAAGGAGGTAATTTGACTGTGTAAGTATTCTCCTTTATCTTACCCGAAGTTGCTTGAGAAGCACTCATACTCATCAACTTTAATTTCTCCAATTCCAAAGATGCGAGTTTTATCTCATGTTCCCTTTTTGCTTTCCTTTCCTCAGCAGCAGCAGCTTGAAGTTTCCTCTCTTCAGCAGCAGCTTCCCTGTCTAATCTTTTATTCTCTGCTTCAAGTTTTCTTTCTTCAGCAGCAGCTTGAAGTTTCCTTTCTTCAGCAGCAGCTTGAAGTTTCCTTTCTTCAGCAGCAGCTTGAAGTTTCCTTTCTTCAGCAGCAGCTTGAAGTTTCCTTTCTTCAGCAGCAGCTTGAAGTTTCCTTTCTTCAACAGCAGCTTCAATCTTCTTTTGTTCAGCTTCTTTTTCTATTTTCAGTTTCTTTTCCTCTGACTTCAATGCTTTGGCATATTCAGTCGTTGCAAATTCCTCCAACTTATCACCAGTTTTGCCCTGGGTTATACCCTGCTGGATAAAGAAATCCAATGTAGACATTCTGTCTAATAATCTGAGATCAGACCTGAAAAATTAAATAAATTACCTTATCCCAACCTCAGTGGGAGACACGTTTGTAATACTAGACTTGTATACTCACTTCACTTTATTTTATCCCAAACTCCGTGGGAGACAAGTCTTTTAATCAAAACCTGTATAATCACCTTGTTTCTCTATAATAATACCATCATCCGTAACTTCTGTCTGAAAAGTGCATCATATTAACAATAATAGTTCATGACCAAGTATATAAATATAGACTGTGTGTGGTAAACAAGTATACGATAACAATACAAAGACAAGAATATTAAAGTAAAAAAACGAAAACGTTCGCAGAAGTCAAATGAAAATAAAGCTTAACTAAATCTAATGTTGCAAAAAAAATTGCACTGATGACTGCGAAAATAAACAAATGACAACACTGTTATAAACAAAAAGATGTATAGAAATAAATGAAAGGAAGGAGAGACGGACAATTACAAACCAAACAAATCAAAAATCAAAGAATGGAAAAAAATTACGAAAAGAACACTAACACATCTCGTCACAGCTAAGAAAAAAAAATAGCGACACACGTCGCTCGCAATTTCCGCTGTGGGAAATATGCACAGTCCCTAACGACACGCTCTCAATAGAACCTCTATCACGTGGTATACTAAAGGAGTCACCTTCCCAACCAACTCGATAACATACACACTAACACAACATGTAAACATTAAACATGTAAAGAAATGAATGCATGTGCAATATAAATACACAATATAAAGAGTGTGTATAGAGGAAGGCTCAGTTGAACATAAATAAAGGCTCAGTTTACACAAAAACGGGCCACTTATCTTTAAGCACAATCCTCAAATCCCCGCAAAGATGTAATGCAATGCGGTACAACTGTATACAATAATGGAAGACGATCCACCGCTAAAGGTCACTGTAACTTGACAGCAGGTAGTGGTCTCCAAAGTGTGTAGCTACAAAAACATTCTCGACATCAGTTGAAATCAGAAGATCCAACGTCGATTGTTCGTAGTGTACAGTATGTAAACAATAGCTGGAACTGTTATTTGTTTATAAACGAGCTTGCACGTAAACAATGTGACTTGAATGTAAATTCACATGTACACCGCTGACTGTCAAATTGTTGAAAGCGGTGTTCACTTCTGTAGCTCACCGTATATCGACATCACAAGCAGCTGTGGTCCATGAAGCAGTAAAAGTCGTAGCCCTGCTTAGCACTGTTCGCTGCGTATCTCTCACTCCACAATGTTATGTTGAAACCCACGAATCTGGGCCACCAGATGTAAAAATCTGATGTGGGCGGAAAATAAGTGTAGTCAACCCCACAAATCTGGGCCACCAGATGTAAAAGCCGGTTTTACGTGATGTAAACAATAGATGTACCAAGCTTATTTTCTGGAGTAAATACTGCTGTTTTGCCGACTGTTTATACCAGATGTTAAAGTCTGTTTGCTCGTGTGTGATCTTGTATTTGTACCTTGTTGAAGTGTCGTTGAGTGGGCGTGTCTTTGAGCACCTGGGCAGTTCGGTGTCGAGTGTATCTAGGTCACCCGCGTGAGGCGCTGCCAGGGCGTAATGCAGTCACTCACACATAACAGCATTCATGTAGACTCAGGTGTGTAGAATAAGTAGTAGATGTGGTAGTGAGTAATGGTGTGTGTATCAGCAGATCAAGAACACGAAGTCGTATAGGCTCTTATTTATGGACACAAAAATTCACTCCACCATACGTAGAAGTCATAGATGGGTGTAATGCAGCTGCCTTATTCTTCAACATTTATTACAGCATCAGTACGTTACGTTGACAGACGACACAATCAATAGCACAATGGATCATGGACAGTCATGAGTGGTAATGAATATAAACATCGAGCATAATCTATTCTGTATAGCTCGTATATATGATGCTAGTCATGCTGGCTTGATAATATACGTCAACTTTCACACCGTAGCTCAGGGCCTCTGACTAAGCGCGTCAGATAGACCTATAACAAATATAGTTGCTTAGTCCTAAAGTTTATGGACTTGTCAAACAATAGTCAAGACTTCATCTGGCTTCATCTACCAGACATTTCTTCCTCTGCTCAAAATGGCGGCCGAAAATGTCAGGCCTCTATAATGGTTGAAGATCAACTGTGTATTTCAAAGGCAGGCATTAACAACCGTGCCGAAACATACCGCCATACTGCGGGTTTCATATAAATATATGTTCAGTGTGCTTCTGTAAAATGACACGACGATTAGACTTAGTTGACTACGTCAAGCACACATATGGACTCTGTATAACAAAGAACTGTGAGCGCTACTCACAGGTTCCTACAAAAATGTTCTGCTACATAGGCGTAATAATTAGAGTATATTTTACCTTTGCCAGAAATCCACGAAATACACAAATAACAACTCTCGTCATGCCTGTCGAACAGAATAACTCTAGGGAGAATCACTGACATGACAGTCACACAGAAAACTATCTTTTCCCCCCAGATAGTGCAGAGAAGAACAACGGACGTCTTGTCCGAGCAGCAACCAGCTCATCACTCTCTAACGGAAGTCTTCCGTTTTCGCGCCCAAAAGGACTTGCGCATGCGTAGACAAAACAGATCTGAGAACAGCTGACCCCTGACTTAAGACAGATCAACTACAATGACTAACCAAGGAACGATAAGCCCAAATCAACCTGTCCCAGGGAGTTAACATGCAGTACTCTACCTTAGATCATCAAAAAATTATTACATAGATTTACGTCTATTGAAACCGTCAAAAACGACAGCAACACTGGGGTATAGGATAGCATTTCCCCCCCCCCCCCCCCCCCCCCCCCCCCCCCCCCCCCCCGTTTGCCCCCCCCCCCCCCCCCCCCCCCCCCCCCCCCCCCCCCCCCCCCCCCCCTCGGGACATGGGATATAGGATGTTTTCTTTTGACAAACTGTGATGGGTGATGCGGTGTGTATTTGTCGTACATCCTCCTGTTATTGGCATAGTTAAATCCGTGGCTGTAGTGGCTGGGGTGCATATATTGTCGTTGCAGATGCATTTTCTGGTGTTCCATAGTCGTGATTTATTTTGTATAGTGGCTTCCTTTCTCTTACCTTGAAGGACTGGTCACTGGCAACATTTAGAGGTATGTGTAACCGGGGTGGTGTTGTTGGCGTGCACTGGTTAAGGCACCATTTAGGGTAATGTAACAGTGCGTGGTTCCTTTAGGGACTGGAACGGCACCATTTAGGAGTTATGTAACCGTCCCAGTGTTGGTGTCTGTCTTAGTGAACTGGGCACGGTATCATTTAGGAGGTTATATATATACTTGGGGCTTGAGTTTTGTTTTTGGTTACGACTGGCTTTTAGTCCGCCAGAGCTCTTACTTGACTCACTTAATATTGGGACGTCCAAGTTCTTCTTTTAGTTTAATATCCTTCAGTTTGCAGATGTTCTGATTATTTTAGGTAGAGTAAAGTAAAACATGTTTCTTTGCAATTCAATCAAACGTGTAAAATCCTCAACAGATTGTACTTTTTCAATGATCAATTTTAATAAGTTTGAACAGCAACAGTTAAATTCATTTCCAACAATAATTAAATAAAGCGTATGTACAGGATTTTCATGTAACAGGTTTCGTCATGTCCTCAAACTTAGGCGCCATGGATTTTGCTTCAAAGTTCAGCTATATATCTTGTATTTCCTCTTTTTATTCATCCTCAGTATTAGTGCTTGCTTCTGGTTCTCTCGTTGGGTTTTTATTTTTTTTTATCCAGTTCCTTGCCAACTCTTTTAGTTACCATTATTACTGTCATTTTCTTCTCTTGGCATAAACGATATAGTTCATAAAAATGGTTGGTTAAATTGAAAACCTGGGGAAAATTTACATGATGCAAATACTCACAGTATCCGTACAGTTTTGAAATACACATTTATCACTGAACTTCTCCATTATAGAATCACAACTTTTAGTAACTTTATTTGAAACCTCAAATAGGAAAAATCGAGCTGGCAAATGTATGTCTTGCCCCATAGCTCTTCTGGTAGAAACTAAAACTAGCTTTTCTTTGCTCGGGGAAAGCTTGCTCGGCGTGGTTTGACTTTGAGCTCAATTATTGGTCCAAGGATATCACGTGTCGAAAACTTGACATCTTGAACCGCATTTTTTTCCACTGACGCTACGCTAACCTCATACACCACTGCTTTCCCACTTATTAGTGTTCTGAGTTAACTTTTTATTTCTTTTATATTTATTGCCTGTTTCCAACAAAATATCAGTCTACGTTATATTTTTGGGTTATAGTTTTATACCTATAGTCTATTTTAGACAAAATAGCGGTATACACGGCACATTATACCCCTACTTGTTTTTTCAAACGTTCCCCCGCACTTTCTGCCGGCTCAGAAAATACTGTGTGGCCGTGTTACTGTTAGTAACATTGTCTCGTGTCAAACCATACTGACATTTTATTATTTCAAGTACATGTGAACGATTCTAAACCTATTATAGTGATTAACATTAAACTTAGTTAAAGACTTTCCTCATATAATTTGAGAACCACTGCTATGCAACTCACACGTCTGGTCATAATGATCTGGTCTTCTAACTTAGTTAGGGACTTTCCCTATACTATTTTAAAACCGCTGCTTAAGCAATCTTTCTGTCACGTCCCGGACTGTCCACTCGTCAGTTTTGTCACATGCCGTGTCTTACTAACGTACTTAGTCGTTCCCCTTCTACCGTGAGGTGTAAGGGTTTGGAAGAGAGAGCGCCAGACAATCCTATCGGCTGTCTTCCTCCTGGCCTGGTTCCATTCTAGTCCTCAGTCCTTCAAAGATTGTCTAATGTTGTCCTCCCAGCGGTCTCTGGGTCGTCTTGGGGGTCTGGACCCCTGGCTCTTTGTTTCCCATGCTTGTCGTGGTATCCGGTCTTCTCCCATTCTGCAGACATTGCCAAACCATCTTGGTTGGAACTGTTCTACTTGGGTCTGCAGGGGGTGGGATTTTAGGGCTTGACGTATCGTCTGTTTGCGGACCATGTCTCTTCTTGTAACTTCAACACCTTCCTCAGATACCTCATTTCTGAGGTTTGGATCTGGCTTTTGTGGGTTGTGTTCATTGCCCATGACTTGCATCCATATGTCAAGACTGGGACATAGGTGGAGCCGTATACAGCCTCTTCGTTTTCTTACTAACCTCTCTCTTGCTGAGGAATCCTCGATTTATAGCCTGAAAAAGTCTCCCAGCTACTGCTTTTCGAGTGGCCACCTCTTCTTTGATGCCTCCCTCTCGGTCTAGGACAGCTCCCAGGTATTTAAAGTGGTCGACCTGCTCCAGGACCTTTTCTCTCAGCTTAGTTTGATGTCTTCTTCTCGTGATATCACCATGGATTTTGTTTTAGAGCAGCTTATGACCATCCCTTTCTTCTCCAGCTCTTCCTCCCAGACTTGCAGGTTGGATTGGAGATTTGCCTCTGATTTAGCAATCAGGGCAACATCATCAGCAAATGCCAGCTCTGAAATACAGACCTGTCTCATCTTCCACTATCCCACTGAATACTTTCTTGTTATCTCCTTACACGCCTTGATGACATCGTCCATGAGGAGTATGAAAAGATAAGGTGACAGAATATCACCTTGACTTACACCAGTGGTGGTCCTGAACTCTTCTGACTTATGGTTTGCTGTCCTCGCATAATTTCTGCAAGACTTGTAGAAGCTCTGTATAGCATTAATCAGAGGTGCTGGAATGTTCTTCCTTGCCAACAGTCCCAAAGTTTGCTCCAGGAGAGCCTGTCAAATGCCTTTTCCAGATCTATGAAACAAAGATGGATCTCACTCTTATACTCAAGGGCCTTTTCACTCAGCTGTCTGAGTGTGAAGATTAGGTTTTGAGTACTTCGGTTTGCTCGGAATCCGCACTGGACCTCATCCAATTGTGGCTCAGCTAGGCGTCGGAGTCTCTGCTCTAGGATTCTAGAGTAGATTTTATCAGGGACACTGAGATGGGATATGCCTCTATGGTTTCCACATTGTCGATTGTCACCCTTTTTGAAAATTGGTGTTATGATGGCAATCTCCCAATCCTTTGGTATGGTCTTGTTGTACCATGCTGCCTGTAAAATCCTTAAGAGTAATAGGTCGCCTGATGCTCCCATGAACTTAACCATTTCTGGTGTTATACCATCATGCCCTGCTGCTTTGCCCATCTTGATTTTCTCCAGTGCTGCCTTCAGTTCTTCCATCTTTATGTCATCTTCATCACCATTGGTTTTCTGTTCTGTGCCAGTGGTTATCATTTCTGATGCTTGACCTTGCTCACCATCCAGGAGTTCTGAAAAATATTCTTTCAATTACTTCCTTCGGAGTAGTAAGCAATTTGCCTTGCTTGTCCTTTATAAATTTGAGAGTGCATTGTTTTTCCTTCCTCATGTTCTTTAGGGTCATATATAACAATTTCTGGTTTTTTTGCGCATCTTTTTCTAGCTTTTCTCCAAATTCTTCCCAGGACTTCTGTTTTGCTGCTAGCACCTTGTTCTTTGCTTCTGTTCTGAGTATCACATATTCTCTATATTTCTCTATTTGTCCTGCTGTGTTTTTAGCTTCGAAGTATTGTTTCCATGCCATTTTCTTCTCTCTTATTTTCTCTTTGACTTCCTCTGTCCACCAAAGTGTCCTCTTTCTCTTGTTCCCAAGTCGGACGTCACCACATGCTTCTGCAGCAGCTGTCTTTATGATGTCCTTGAATTTAAGACAGAGAGTTTTTAAGTCATCAGGCTGTTCTTCTGTGTTTCTCACCACTGTAGCAATAAGCCCCTGTTATCTGGTCTTAATTTCTGGCTCTCTCAGCTTTTAGGTCTTATTGCTCATTTCTTCCGTTCGTTTACTTGGTTTCTTGCGTGATGTTGGGCAGTTCCTAGGCTGAGAAACTCTTTCAGTTGTTCTTTTGATTGTAAGCAGGTAGTGATCACTTCCAATCTCTGGCCCCCTCCAGACTTTAGCATCCCGGACATATTTGAATGAGCTCCTCCTAACAATGGCATAGTCGATCACTGACTTCTCATTCTTTGTTGGTTCACATCTAGTGTAAGCATGAATGCGCTCAAAGGGAACTTTGTGTTTGTAATGATTATATTCTGCTCACTGCAGAATCTAAGGAGTCGCTTTCCATTGTCATTGAGAGTATCTTCTCCATATCTTCCGATAACTCCAACCCATCTAGCATGGTCATTTCCAGCTCTGGCATTGAAATCTCCGAGCATGATAATTTCATCTAGGCAGTCATCCACTGTCATTTGAAGCAGCTCGAAGAATTCCTCCTCGACCTCTGCTCTCTCATCCTCATTTGGCCCATACACTATGACCAGGTTGACTATGGTTTCTCCTTCTTTTAGTTTTACAACCATAATGCTCTCCGAGACAACGTTCCATCCCTTGATACTATCTTTTTGGGTTTCGGCCACAATGCAACCCACGCCCCCATTAGGTCTTTCAGATGTGGGTACACCACTGTAGAGCAGCATGTTGCCATCGAGATCCATGACTCCTTGTCCTTTTTTCTTTCTTTCCGTTATAGCCAGGATATCTAGTGTTGCTTTCCTCATCTCTTCCACCAGCTCTTCTTCTTTCCCATTTATACTTCTTGTGTTCCTAGTTCCATAATTCGTAGTCCGTAGTCCGTTCTAGTTCGTCGCCTTTAGAATCGGTCCGGTTTTCTCTCTTGTAGTTCGCGTAATCATGATTTAAAGCAAACCGGTGAATGGCCTGTTGCGCCTTTGCATGGTGGAGGGGCTGCCTCCTTACGGCCTCCATGCAGGCCGCCCTCCTCCTTTTTCAGCCGGGTTTGGGACCGGCCTAGGCGGAGTTACATGGTGTGTTTTGTAATCTATTTTCTTCGTGCGGTCATCTCACCTCTTAGTTTTATTCGAACTAAAATCTAACTGACCTTGATAATTTGTCGTTTAATATAAGTATCTGGTCATTGTAATCTGTTCTGAATTTCAGTCACTTCCTAACACGTTTATTTAACATAACCTAGCTTTTGCTACTTATTTCGTCGTTGTATGTTCTCTTTATTTTCGCCATCTACAAAATCGCATGTGCCTCGTACGCGGCTACAACTGCACGCATTCCGCTTCCCAATATATCTACATGTACGTTGTCTCCTCCTTGAACAAAAAGATTAAGTAGAATTTCAATACGTCCATCAGTTTTATTATACTTCTACTGAAACGATGCAGTCCTAACACAAATGAATTCGCTGCCATATTTCCAGTGTAAGTAAGGCAACGCATTGTCGGCAGGCCTTGCACAAAATGCGCGAATCTGATTGGACGCTATTTCGGAAACACTACTAGGCAATTCCAGTGTGTGTGTGTGTTTTCATTCTTCGACACTGGGTTCGAGTCTCCGGTAAGCTTATCACTTGTTATTTTTCTGTTGTCTAGTTTTCTACTTCCTAACTTCAAACGTATGACTGAAACATACCTTCATTAGTTTTATATTTATGTAACTGTTATACAATTGAGGTATTGCAATGTATTTATAAGCTTTTTCTTCTGTATCATTTCGAAATAAAAAAAGGTAAAAGGGGTCTCACAGTAGATACTGCCACTTGGGACAGAAGTGTCAAAGACATCAATATACTAGGTCTCAGCATTATGAGGTGGGACGATCAGTTCTATTCATTCCTGCTTTACCTTCCAACATTCGAGCAGATTAAGGTGCCAACTTCTGCAGCTTGGTGGACTGGAGCGTGACGTGACCTGGTTTGAAAGTTTTAATCACTCTTCCACTCTGACGCTATTTCGATCTTTGCATGTTTAATTACAAAATGATGTGAAAAGATAAGTAACTTTACTGGCTTGCTAAATTAGTGACTTCTTGTTTACTTACTCAGCCGTTCCTCTTCTACCCTGGGGTGTAGAGGTTTGCCAGGGAGAACGCCATACTGTCCTATCGGAGGTCTTCCTCCTGGCCTAGTTCCAATCTAGCCCTCGGTCCTTCAGGGATTGTCTAATGGTGTCCTCCAACGTACTCTGGGTCGTCCTAGAGGTCTGGATCCCTGGCTCTTTGTTTCCCATTTTTGTCGTGATATCCCATCTTCTTCCATGCTGCATACATGGCCATATAATCGTGACTTCAATCTCTCAAATATTTCATCTGGGGAAAACGTACTACATAGAAATATACTTATTTTAGAAAGTAAAAAAAAAATGAAGTTTGGGGATAACTCTACGCCATCTACAATATTAAAATAATAAAAACTAGAGAAATATAGCAAAGCGATGAGAAAATGCAAAAGAACTCAGCTGGTACGTAGCAAAAAATAATAATAGTTAATTTAAAAAAAACGTACTAAATGAGAACAGAAAATATCAAGGCTAAGAAACTAACTACATTAATACAGCAAATAATATCAAATTAACTACAAGCAAATTGTGGCCTGGTGTAAACGTTGTTGTCAGCTGTGAAAAAATTTCAAAAGTATAATGGCAGATACAAAACTATGGTGCTGTCACTTTTGATGTTTTTCTCCATTGACGTTTTCCTTGAAGTGTTAATATTCATGTTTTTCGTTTGGTAATCTTTACGCCTTGAACAAAATGGCGGAAAAAAAACAGAGCAAAAAACACTCTCGAGTATAAAACAATAAACAAAGAGATACTTAATATGTGTAGATAGGAAAATGAACAGCGGATATAGAACAGATGCAAGGAAATAGAAGACATGGAAGCCAAGCACACGTCAAGGGATATGTGTGTATAAAGAAATTGTCAAATAAGTCGAGGATTGCGCAAGAAGGAGGCTGCATTCAGAATGCGGATAATTCTACTTTACTTGAAGAGAAAGACATTTTAAAAAGATGGGCAGAATACCTTTAACTATTGAAGACAACAGAGGAAATAAACCATCTCCAGATTCTAATGAAGGCCCGAACATTCTTAAATCAGAAGTAGAGAAAACAATAAATACGATACACAAAGGAAAATCAGCAGACGTGGACAACATAAAAATAGAAATGATAGATATCTTGGAGAATTTGGTATAGATACAATAATGGACGTATGCAACGATATGTACAATAGCATACATATACAATACCGGGTACATACCACACAATCTGAGTACATCAGTCTTTATAACATTGCCAAAAGAACCGAATGCAACAGAATGTTTTGACTTCAGAGCAATCAGCATGGTGAGTCACATAATTAAAATATTGCTCGGGATCATTTATTGTAGAGAATAAAAAATTAGGTAGAAAATTGTGAAATGCGCCTATCGTTATCGCCCTGTATATTTTCCAACATCTTTCTTATTTTATTTCTCTTTCGTTTTGATCTTTCGTCATTGTTAAAGTAATCATCTTAATCACGGCTTGTACCTAACGTGTCGTACAGATAGGTTGTGAGTTATTTTTTTGCCCCTCTGAGTAGAGTGGATGGTGATAGGTACGTGAGAAAGGCGTGAGAAATAGATTTCACGGGTGGTAGCTTAAGGAAACAAGATATGTCTCTAGAGTGGGTAAGTTTCTCTATTCCAGCCAATCTATACGACTGTAATTTAACATAAGACAACCTTGCTCTCCTCATAGATATAAATATAAGTTTAACTACACACACACACAGCTATGTGACAACAACCAGACACACAAACGTGAAAAACTACGGTTAATTGGTTATGGGTCTGACCAACGCACAAAGTAAACAAAATTGGCAAATCCAGAGTTGGTAAAATCTCTGTAACAAAGAAAAATATTCACTCTCTCTTGCAAACAGTGCCCACTCTCTCTCACTCTTAAATTAATATGAAACAAATATTAATTTACTGTTTACAGGCCTCAGGTTTCCCTCCCTTATTTGTAATAAATGTCTCTCACTCTTACCTCCTAAGAGATATTCCTCGGCGTACACTATCCAGTTCAATTCCCACATTGGCCCCAGTTCACCCTCTAACAACAACTTTTAAGGGGAACGCCAAATCTGGTAGTTTTTCTAGCTAACAAATGTTACTGTGAATAGTCGCTGTAAGAACGTGCTGTTGTGGTGTGACCGCTTGGCATACACTGAAATTAATACGTGTTAAAAACTACATAAAATAAAAAATAACAACGTTAAAAGCAGTTAAGACATTTGTGCACAAAATACAGTGTCATGACAAGTTCACGGCTTCGGGAAAGCTGCCCCAGAACAACAAGATAGTAAGTGCATGTTTATTGAATGGAAAAATTTGGGAGAAGTTGCAAGTCAGGTTTTTTTCCGTTGCTAAAGTCGAAATAACAGAATGTCGTGTGCAAAAAGGTCGAAAAGCTGAGAAGAGCGTGTGCAAATTTTGATGTTTGGTGTCGTGTTAAAAATAAAGCATCGTGTGAAAATTGGCGGGAAAAAAGAGTGGGCTGTATATAAAGCAGAGACGTGGGCGATTGACAGGATCCAGGACTTGTACAGATTTTAGGAGTCGTTAGGCGAGAGAATTTTTTGCAGAACTTCGTTGTTTTTAACTTGACAAGTTTTTCAAGTTAGACTAGTATATTTTAAGTAGACAAGTTTGTGTTTTACTCTATTAGATAGATTATTCCTGTGGATTTTCATTTTCATTTTTGGATACTCACTACTTTGGGTAAGAAAGAAATAAGTGCTTCATCATTGTGTCAATAACATTGCTGTTCCAAATTACGTAAATAAAATATATTCTATTTTTTCTACATTGCTGAGTTTTCCTTGAAATATTACGGTTGGATTATTTGACTAAACCACTATGCAAGACATGGCTTTTCACTAACCATAAAAAAGGGTACGAACGAACTCTGGGAAGGAAGGATAAAATAAGGTCAAGAATTACCAACTCAGGCGGACAGACCTGTAACGACTTGAATTAAGAAACGTACAAAAGTTAGCGCACTTCAAAATATTTACCTGCGGTCAACCATTAACTGGAACTAACCCGGTCAGCTGACCGACACACACACATTCTTTCATTGATGTAGTAAACACAGCCCGGTAATACGATACTATTTGATGCCGCGACCTGCGCACAAAATAGCTGCACGGTCACAGTGGTTCACAATTAAATAGAGACAAATACTTCCAGTATCGGAATACGTCTGGTTGCAAAAAATGTTACAATGATAAATGATGTTTATCCTATCGGCTGAAATCTATGTTAAAGTGCCGATTCTGAAACAGCGTAAATTCCTGGATGCTTCGCTTGAATACGACTGTCAGAAGTTGGGAATAAATGTTATCTTTTGTACACCCCAGTGGGCTGATAAAATTGAAAAAAATATTGCTGGGTTTGGTAAGTCCAGTTAAATTACTTTTAGTGTCAGAACTGTTCTCATGTATCTTTGACGCGTACGCTTATAATGAAAATCTTTACCGCTCAAACCAATTTGAGGCACAGGTAACTAACAGTAAAGTTTCCCAGACCAAAACAAAATAAAATAGAAGACCGCTGGACGCTCTTGATCAGGTCTGCTAGGAATATTAGAAAAACAATTATGGAAAAGTCCTACTCTTCCATAAAGCTCTCTCTCTCTCTCTCTCTCTCTCTCTCTCTATATATATATATATATATATATATATATATATATATATATATATATATATATATATATATATATATATATATATGTGATTATTATAATTATGATGTGATAGGTCTTATCTGATTTCTTCTTAAAGGTGATGATTTTCTCGCCTGGTTGGAACCATATATGTGTGTTCGTGGAGAACATTATAAGGCGACGCATTTCCCGCCTTGGAGCTACTGTGAAGTAAGGCGTCGCGTTTTCCGGATTAGTAGCGATGTTAGGATAAATACAGGCGTTGTTTAGTTCCCACCTGAGAGCGATTCTTAGTGAATCTATATAGCGATGTGTCATGCCGCCAATCACTTGGGATAAGTGATGTACACCTGAATGGTGGATTATTAGTGCGAGGATGAATTCCGCACTTAGAGACGTTTGGTGGATTAATTGTGCGAGTGTGTACCCGCACATAAGGACTTCTGTGTACTGTCATAGTGTGCCCGTAAAGCCAGTGCATGAATATTGAAGTCAGAGTTATTTCCTACAGGCAGTGTTAGCCTGAGTATTGTGTCAGTATTCTTGACAATTTAAATGGTATCCAGGACTTGTGTAACAGTCTAATAAATATCAAGGAACTGTAGCCAGTGGTGTTGGGTTAATTCGTACGAGCCATTGTTAGTCATCACGTACATTCGACTCCCACCCACATAATATTTTCATATAATATATATATATATAATTATATAAATATATATATATATATCTATATATATATATATATATATATATATATATATATATATATATATATATATATATATATATTTGTGTGTGTGACAGCGCCATCTTGTCACTACCATGGTTTCTGTGATTTACTGCCTTTTTACCACATTATCTTCAAGAAGAAAATTTATTACTAGGCCACAATAAAGCCTAAAAATAGTTGTGTGTTATATTTGATAGTTGTGGGTTATATTTGTGTTTTCGCTATTTCTAGAGCGATAGTCGCGTGTGTTATTTAAGTGGCACAATCAATACGTGCAGCGGACTAAGTTGAGCGATAAGCCCAATGGCCTATATAAAGAGATAGCGAGCCGGAGAAGGCTTATCGGACAGAACCCCAACCAATTCCAGTCAACCGCTCCGGCAACAGTTGACAGCCGCGCAAAATTTGCTGCATCCTTTAGCCCAAGAGAAGAGAAAGCCTTGAACGAAATAACAAGAATTATGATGGGAAGGCTAAAATGCCAGAAGGAGGCAAGAGAAAAACTGCGAGCGAACTCACAACCACCATACGAAACAACATCAACAGCCATGACCGGAGAGCCAGGCCAAGACATCGAAGACGAAATTCAACGAAACAACCCTTAGATGGCGCAAATTGCGATAGCCGAGACAGAAACCAACGAAAACCCTGAGACGCAAACCACCAGACCTAGTCCGGACGAAACAACAGCTAACAACTCAAAAGCTCAGACACAAGAGATGGCACCTTATAACAAAGAACAGGAACAAGATTCGAACCAAGCCTGTAGAAGAGAACAAAGACCAAATACTAACAAGACAAACAACACAGATACGATGCAGGAAAGGATCGTTAAGCTCACCCAGACGGCAGGAAGTGAGGCCTCATTCAGGGCCCTACCCGACGATAAAGTGATCGGTGTCCTCGAGATAATAACTGGAATGAGAGGCATCGCTAAAGTAAGGAGGCACGAAAAGGGAGTCGTGCTTTCCCTCAACAACACTACAACAACCACTTTACTAATGATCGAACTGGAATCCGGTCCAAAAGAAGTCCAGTTGCCCCACCAGATAAAAGTGGTGGTGGAAAAATACAAGACTACAAAGAAGTTGGTCATAAGAGGGGTGGATACCAGATGGCCCGCAAGCGAGGTACACAGCTACCTACAAACCGATAACGCAGATGTAAAAGTCATGCAGGTCGAAAGGCTAAAATCCTGGGCCAAGAAAGACACAAATCTGATGGTAGTAACGTTTGAAGGATCGACAAGACCCGAGAAACTGACGCTCCAAACTCTTTCAAAAATGACAGAAGCATATATCCCTCCGGTCATGCAATGCTCTAACTTCCAGCAGTTGTCACACACACACAAAAAACGTGCAGAAGAGACACAGTTTGCCAATATTGTGCGGGTAGCCACCCATATCGCGACTGTCCCAAAGCGATGGAGGACCTCAACTACAAGGTCATGAATGCAAACCGTTCCTGTGCAAACTGCCACGGAAACCACGAGGCAAGGTACCGAGGCTGCCCTGTGTTTCAGGAAACAAAGAGTATCCTGAAGGAAGCTGTGTCCAGAAACATACCATTCAAAGATGCAAAACATAAAGTGGCTGCGGATGTTGCAGAAAAACAGCGCACGATTGATAGACCACAGCTACACCAACTGACAGCGGAAGTTAAAGAAATGAAAATGAAACTCCAGGACGAAACTAGAAGCAGGCAGACCCCCGGAGACAAAACTGGCAGTGGAGAAGATGCGATAGATCTACAGAACATAAAACATATGATGGCAGAAATGAAAATAATACAGCAGTAAATAGAAACAGACGTCAAGAAGCTGACTGAGCTGAAAGAAGAAAACTCAGAAATACGCAAAAGAATCGAAGCAGAATGAAGAGCCGTAGAAGAAATTACATCTAACACACGAGAAACTAAAACAAACGAGCAATCAGAGGAGGAGGAGGTCATCAAGGAAATACTAGAAAAACTACTCCCGTCAATAATAGAAAAAGCACTACTTCAAATGCAGGAGAAAAAGAAGACACAAGAATCAGAAACGAGGAGGGCAAAAACCAACAGAACCACACAAGCCAGACAGTGAAACACGCCACAGCACCACGAACGGACAAACAAAGAAGAGGAAGCCAGACAGTCAGCTAGTGGTCCTCTATAGGACCAGTCCTTTCAGCACTAACAACCAGCTAGCACCAAAGAAACTAAACGCACAATAAACCTCAATTATAACCAATTTTCAGGTTGAACAGGGTATAACAGCAACATAGTGGACAAACGAATAAACGAACGAAGGCGAAGGCCTATTTGAAGATCCGTCCAGACAAGAGAAAACGAAGATACGAGGCGCCCTGTGTGGGTAGAACAAAGACATGACACGATTAGCAACTGAGCACTGGCTGGGTGTTTGGTTTTGTTCGCTTTGTTTTATTTGTTTAATGTTTGCTTCGTGTGCTTAATGTCACTGACAGGGTTGTATGAATAAATACAGCCCCTGCCTCAGAATCAAGTTTTATTATTGTTCGGGTCGGTGTGAGTGTGAAAGGAAGGGATCACATATCACAACATCATCATTGTGGTGGGTTTAGATGTTAAGAAGAATGGTGTGCATTTAGTTGTACTTGAGTGAGATCAACTGTGAAGGTCTCTGAAGTAAACAATGGACAACTGTGTTACAGAGTACCTTTCTTGTTACCACCCTATGATCTCACTCTAAGTTATATTCTTTATTGACTAGCGTGACTGAAAGCTACATAAAGTGTCTAGGGTATTGTAAGAGTGTTGTTAAAGAATCTCAATACAAAACAGATACAAACATATACTAATTACTATGATAAACTCAACTAACTCCAGCTGTTAAATTTTATATTAAAATTTCTTTTGTTAAACTTTATTGGTCCTGAGCCTAAAGTTATTTTGGTCAGGACTTCGGTTCAATGAGAATTAATTTAAATGGATAGATATATTTACAAATATATATAAAGATATTTACATACAACAGACAATATGTCCATAGTACATTGTTACAAATTTTCAAGTTGATGATAATTACTCTATTTAACTACTGGTACTGAGATGCAGGTTAGGGATTTACATCATCCCAATGTTCTTTTGCTTCACTAGAATTGTTTATGTTAGTCTTTTGGAGGAACGTTTTTGTCTATACAGGAGATTTTTCTTTAGTCGTGATAAGTTGTCCCAGGCCAGTTATTGCACTTATCTGATTCCTGGAATCACAGCAGTTGCATTTGGTTTGGCCAAACACTTCAGTCTCCTCTGGACTTGAACTTCTTTAATACAAGCAGGTGCCAGAGACTCTTTGAAATCATGTAGACTTCTTCAATGAGCGAGTACTAGCACCAGACAAGTGCCAGCAGGAACCCCTGTCGATGCAAGTTATGGTTCTGTCTTAATATCAAGCTAATTCCTCCTACTTTACATGTAAACATACATTCAATAAAAAAGAACATGGTCAGCTCTCTCTGACAACCCTGCTTCTCCACTTTAGTTTGATGGAACAAATGGTACCAGTTTTCGTTTTCTCTTCCCTAATGGATGCTACGCCTCTGTCATTCCTGTAGTAATCTTTTCCATGCAATAAGATAGGTGTAATGTTCCTGTATGACCATCATATATATAGTCCTGTAGTTTTAAACATTCTTAGATAGTCCCTTATATGATGGATCAACATCTAGGCCATGCCTAAGCCTGCCATGGAACCATTTAATTACCATCTTTTACATGGCCTTTTCTTTTTTCACACTACCCTTTTTAATTAAAAAGTCAATAAAATCAATCTTACCACATATCAAGGAAATATAAACAAGTAACGATGAATTTGGCAATATAATATGTCACACTTTCATTACTGCCTCTGTTCAGACTGCTTTCAGATGGTAGTATTATTAATAAAAAGCACAAGTCTGCTCATCGCTTCTTGCTCCTCTGAATATTTTGGGAAAATGGCAGCGAGTAACCTACTATTTCGATAAAGTAAAAGGCTTTGGCCAATGAGACCAAGCATCTCTTTTTTTGAATGAATTCTTTAAAAAAATATCTCAAACCACTATGCGTTACTACTACCAACTAGATTTGTATATTTAGGTTAGCCAATAATATTACGGCTTCCTTCAAATTTCATCCAATCCCCTTCGTCGTACTATCTTAGCCTTTCTTTCACCTAATTTTTTCCCCCCAAAAATATGCTATCCAATCTAAGCAGACATGACTTGACCTGACAGTATCTCCGATTCTCTATGTATTATGCCTAATAATTAATTATCTAATGGACTATTTAGGTAATTAACAACATATTCTTGGTTAGCAAGTCTTCAAGTACACGAATATATGATTTTTATGGGGCTAAGTGGTTTGGTTCAAAATTATATCTTTTTTTTTTCTCTATGTTAGTTGTTTATTTTTAAACTACCTCCTGTTCAATTCTTTTTCCATGTACTTTCAAGCTAAATACGAGAGTCTCTCGTAATACACGAGAATTTACGTCACTCGCAATAAGAGCTAAGCGTGTATTTATAACTGTAGTGTCCACATTTTCTAACGTTTACATCGTAATTTGAAAACCGCCTAAGGCAAAGCCAGCAAGTTAGTTTTATTTTTAGAAACAATGTGAGACGTGCTTTGCGTTGGGTTATCTATCCGTCCCTCTCCCTTCCACAATGTATTTTAGGCAAATACTTCATTTGAACTTGGAAAGTGGTACGTTTGTCTCAAGGACGAATTTGAAGAATAGAGTACCCTTTTTGGTTCGGCCAAAGCGTTATCAAATAATACACTGAAGGCGTAGGCGACAACTACAATTCTCGCCGAAAATTTTAGTACTATCCTATCTTTTACTTTATGCACTATACTGTTTTAATTTAATTTAGATATTGTATTTAGAAGTTCACCACATATCTCCCCACTTAGAACAGCTGTAGGAGCAAAGACCAACGTAATAATCTAGCATTTTCATGCCTTGCTTGTGACAGACACACGAGTGGTTTATGATCTGTTTGGATCTTAAATGATTTACCATAGAGATAAATCTGGAACTTTTTTATAGCCCATATGACAGCCAAACATTCTTTTTCACTTGTTGATTATTTTTGTTCTGCTGAGCTCAACTTACGGCTAGCATAAGCTACTGGGGTTAATTCCCCGTCAAGTGAATTTGACTGTTGTAATAGAGAGGCACCCAAACCGATATTACTAGCATCCGTTCTCACAATGAATTCTTGACTCAAGTCAGGTAATTTCAAAATAGGTCTGCTTGTGAGCTTTTCCTTCAACTCTTGGTAGGATAATTCACACTGCGCTGACCAAGTAATTCTATCAGGATTTCCTTTGCGCGTTAAATCAGTCAAAGGAGCACATATGGAGTTAAAGTTTTTAATATACTTTTGGTAGAAACCACATAATGAGACAAAAGATCGCACATCTTTTTTTGTCTGTGGTCTTGGTGCTCTTTTCAACTTCTCCAGATTCTTGGGGTCAGGGGTCATGTTTCCCTGATGTACTGTGTGTCCCAAGAATTCCAGATCTTTACATCCAACACAGCATTTCGTCGGTCTAGCTGTCAAATTTGTCTCTCTAAGCCGATTTAACAACATATCCAGAGAGTTAATGTGTTCCTCAAATGTTTCAGTCGCTATGAGAATATCATCCATGAAGTTGGTGATGCATGGATTATTCAGGGGATCAAGTAATTTTCTCATCATCCTCGAAAACACACTCGGTACATTTTTCAGCCCGAATGGCAACATGTTAAATTCATAATGTCCTTCCGAGGTGCTAAAGGCTAAATAAGGTCTAACCTCCGGCTTTACTGGAATCTGATAGTAGCCTTTGCTCAGATCCACTTTAGAGAAATATTTAGATTTATTCAGCCTGGCAAACAGCTGATTTGTATCAGGTAATGGATCCATCTGACCTTCTGTGACAGCATTCAGTTTCCTGTAATCTATACACAGTCTGTGTTCCCCAGAGGGTTTTCTTAACAGAACCACACTGGAGCTGTAGGGAGATTCACTGTGCGAGATAATTCCTTCTCTCAACAGATAATCTATCTCCTCCTTCAAAGATTTTTCCTTAGCGCACGGAATCGAATAGGCTCTCATACAGATTGGTGTTGGGTCTATGAGTTTCATATCATACTCTAATAAATTTGTATGCCCCGGTCGGTCCGTTAACACATCTGTATGATCATTCAGAACCTGTTGAACCCTCTCCTTGATTTTTCGTTAAGTGCGTACTGATTTTTACCTGTGCAGCGGTCTCCCAGGGATGTAAAGGATATTCATGAGAAGTGAGTGGTTCCTTTTTCATTTCCATTGCAACAGACAAGGTCAGTAGGTGTGTCTCCTCCTGGTTTTCTCTATCCAGATATTTTTTCAGGAGATTCACATGATAGATTTTCTCTTTCCCCTTCTTATCTATCTTTTAATTTGTTCTACACACCTTCTCTAGAACGGTATATGGACCTTGCCATCCAATTTGCAATTTATTCTGGCTGCCGGGCAGTAGAAGAAGCACCTTCTCTCCCACAGCTAATTCTCTGTCCTTCGCTTTCTTATTGTAATAAGCAGCATGCTTTTTCCTGGCTTGTCTCAAATTTTCATTGGCAAGTTTCCAGCCAGTTTTAAGACGAGTGGTCAGCTCGTTCACAAATTGATATGATGAGGTAATATTTTCTTCTGCCTTTTCATCGGTCCATGTCCTGAACAATGCTTCCAATGGACCTTTTATTGGCCTTCCAAATAACAAGGTTGCCGGGGCCATACTGGTTGAACTATGGGGTACCTCCCGATAGGCAAACAGGGCGGCAGGAAGGTATTGGTCCCATGTATCTGGTTTTTCATGTGCCAACTTTCTCAGGATCGACATAAGTGTCCCGTTAAATCTTTCCACTTGACCATTTCCTTGGGGATGGTACAGGCTACAATGAAAGTGTTTGGCTTGAAAGATCCTGAATACTTCTTCCGTTAGTTTCCCCTTGAACTGAGAGCCATTATCAGTCAAGATTTGGTTGGGAAAGCCTAACCTGGTGAAGATTGTGAGTAATGCCTCTGCCACATGTTCCGAATCGATTGATGACAGGACTACCGCCTCTCCCCACATAGAACAAGTGTCCACCAGAGTCAGAATGTAACTGTTCTCCCTCTTGGTCCGAGTGAGAGGTCCCACAATGTCCACTGCAACTCTTTCAAAGGGTGTTCCCACTATGGGCATTTCCCCTAAAGTTGCTGGAGCAGTCCAATGTTTTGGAGCTACCCGTTGGCATTCTGGACAGGATTTTACATATCTCTTTATGTCTTCAGTTATCCCTGGCCAGAAATAATGACAAGCTATACGCTGTCCTGTTGCGTTGATCCCCATATGACCACTGAAGGGAATCGCATGCCCTAGTTCCAACACTTTAGTCCTATATGAAATTGGAAGGACCAGCTGTCCGTGACCATGGGATCCAGTTCCAGCCTTCCTATAAATCAATTTGTTCTTCATATAGAAGTCTCCCTTGCCTGGAGGTGTATGACATTTGGGCAATTTCTTAAAACAAGGCTTGAGGGTCTTATCCTCCGCCAGTGCCTTCCTCATCTCATCTGGATGGATATTTATGAGATTATCCTCCTCCTTTTTAGACTGCTATCTTGTCTGCACTGTTGCCATGATCACAGGTCTCTTGGGACTCCACATAAAGACATATATACACCCCAATATCAGAGGGTAGATTGGTTCATTTATCACTGCTGCTTTGATGATTCCTTCCACATATCGCGTTTTCACATTTATCCTGACGATGGGAAGTGTCATGGTCGCTACGTCCTTGGTTGCAGCTTGAATCTCCACTGTTTCTGTGGTGTATTGATCTGCCTGCACCAGGTGAGAACTCACAACTGAATCATAATCTAATCCAGTATCATACAAACACCTTATGGTGACTCCATTGCATGTTACCTCTTCACACACTGGGGGTGGTAAGGTTCCTGTTGTTCAGTAGGGTTGACCTTTACTCCCTTTCTCCCCATTTTCATTGCAGCGAAATTAGGAGTTTTCCTTCTACAATTTTGGGTGTTATGGTTGTCCATCCGACAATTTTTACACCACCTCTTTCCTTGGTTAAAAGATTTTCTTTCATCATATTTCCTTTCATTGAATTGTGGGGTTTTATTTTTATAGTCATTGCGTAGCCTATCAAACTGGTGCTTACCTTTGTTCTGTTCTCTATGGTCAAACTTATTAAAGTTTTGTGGTGCCTTAAAATTGTCTACCTGTTTATTTTTATTACCAACTACCTCTGCTTGGGCTGCCTGATACCTCTCAGCAACATTGAGTAACTCACCCAGCCTCTCTGCACCTTGTTCCATAAGAAACTTTCTCAGGTCTGGAGCCATGGACTCTCTTAGCTGCTCAATAAGGATCATTTCCTTAAGATCTTGGGTTTTCCCCAGAGCAGCCCATTTCTCCAAGTAGGTCTCTAACCGTGCAGAGAACTGGTGATAGGTCTCACTCGACAGTAGTTTGGCATTCCTAAATTTTTTCCTATAAAATTCTCCGTTCTTTTCGTATCTTAATAAAAGAGCCTGCTTTAACATGTCATAATTGTCTTGGTCATCTCTGCTCATCTTGGCAAAAACTTCATAAGCCGTTCCTGTAAGCCCCTGGGATAACTTGAGACTCCACCTCTCTCTCTCTAACCCATAAGTAGTAGCCAAAAGTTCAAATCTACTTAAATACCCTTCTATGTCATCATCTTTCTCAACAAAATTGTCTACATGAAAACCCATAGCTGAGGTTGAGGCTCCCTGACTAGCAGTGGCATCTGAGGTAAAGGGGCTGGCACCATTTTCAGGAGCATGGCCTTGAAATTCTAACTCCCTTAGTCGTAGCTCATGCTCCCTCTGTAATCTTTTCTCCTCCTTTGCTGCTTCCCTTTCGGCAGTCAATCTCTTTTCTTCTCTTTCTGCAGCTGATCTTTTTTCTTCGGCCTCCAATGCCCTAGCCTCCTTGTCAGCCTCCATCTGCAGCCTCTTAAGTTCTTTGTCAGCCTCTAACTTTCTTTCTGCTTCTTTCTCTAATCTTTTATCTTATCGGGCAATAAATTTGTCCACCTCTGAAGTTACATACTGGACCAGCTCTGGTCCATCCATGCCCATCTCTTTAGCAGTCTGCACAGCGGCAGATCTGAACTTGGCTAAATCAGCCATTCTAACTCAAGCAGGTCTAATAAGGTTCTTAGACAATCTTAAACTTTAACTAAAATAAATACCAACTATAATTAACTAATTATCACTGGCTGTGACAACCTATCACTCTAAATCTCCTCTTACTTATTTTTATCTTCTTAGGGGTTGTTCCTAACCTCTACTAAAACTAGTAATATCATCTTGAATTTATATCCTACTGCTAATTTTTATTCCTGGAGTTAGTTAATATATGCTGTATTAGATTCCTATTTCAAACATTCATCTATATATGCCAAATTCAAATCTCGGACTTAGAGACCCCAATATATGTGGTGGGTTTAGATGTTAAGAAGAATGGTGTGCATATAGTTGTACTTGAGTGAGATCAACTGTGAAGGTCTCTGAAGTAAACAATGGACAACTGTGTTACAGAGTACCTTTCTTGTTACCACCCTAAGATCTCACTCTAAGTTATATTCTTTATTGACTAGCGTGACTGAAAGCTACATAAAGTGTCTAGGGTATTGTAAGAGTGTTGTTAAAGAATCTCAATACAAAACAGATACAAATATATACTAATTACTATGATAAACTCAACTAACTCTAGCTGTTAAATTTTATATTTAAAATTTCTTTTGTTAAACTTTATTGGTCCTGAGCCTAAAGTTGTTTTGGTCAGGACTTCAGTTCAATGAGAATCAATTTAGATGGATAGATATATTTACAAATATATATAAAGATATTTACATACAACAGACAATATGTCCATAGTACATTGTTACAAATTTTCAAGTTGATGATAATTACTCTATTTACCTACTGGTACTGAGATGCAGGTTGGGGATTTACATCATCCCAATGTTCTTTTGTTTCACTAGAATTGTTTATGTTAGTCTTTTGGAGGAACGTTTTTGTCTATACAGGAGATTTTTCTTTAGTCGTAATAAGTTGTCCCAGGCCAGATATTGCACTTATCTGGTTCCTGGAATCACAGCAGTTGCAGTTGGTTTGGCCAAACACTTCAGTCTCCTCTGGACTTGAACTTCTTTAATACAAGCAGGTGCCAGAGACTCTTTGAAATCATGTAGACTTCTTCAATGAGCGAGTACTAGCACCAGACAAGTGCCAGCAGGAACCCCTGTCGATGCAAGTTATGGTTCTGTCTTAATATCAAGCTAATTCCTCCTACTTTACATGGAAACATACATTCAATAAAAAAGAACATGGTCAGCTCTCTCTGACAACCCTGCTTCTCCACTTTAGTTTGATGGAACAAATGGTACCAGTTTTCTTTTTCTCTTCCCTAATGGATGCTACGCCTCTGTCATTCCTGTAGTAATCTTTTCCATGCAATAAGATAGGTGTAATGTTCCTGTATGACCATCATATATATAGTCCTGTAGTTTTAAACATTCTTAGATAGTTCCTTATATGATGGATCAACATCTAGGCCATGCCTAAGCCTGCCATGGAACCATTTAATTACCATCTTTTACATGGCCTTTTCTTTTTTCACACTACCCTTTTTAATTAAAAAGTCAATAAAATCAATCTTACCACATATCAAGGAAATATAAACAAGTAACGATGAATTAGGCAATATAATATGGCACACTTTCATCACTGCCTGTGTTCAGACTGCATTCAATTGGTAGTATTATTAATAAAAAGCACAAGTCTGCTCATCGCTTCTTGCTCCTCTGAATATTTTGGAAAAATGGCAGCGAGTAACCTATTATTTCGATAAAGTAAAAGGCTTTGGCCAATGAGACCAAGCATCTCTTTTTTGAATGAATTCTTAAAAAAAATATCTCAAACCACTATGCGTTACTACTACCAACTAGATTTGTATATTTAGGTTAGCCAATAATATTACGGCTTCCTTCAAATTTCATCCAATCCCCTTCATCGTACGATCTTAGCCTTTCTTTCACCTAATTTTTCCCCCCAAAAATATGCTATCCAATCTAAGCAGACATGACTTGACCTGAGAGTATCTCCGATTCTCTATGTATTATCCCCAATAATTAATTATCTAATGGACTATTTAGGTAATTAAAAACATATTCTTGGTTAGCAAGTCTTCAGGTACACGAATATATGATTTGTATGGGGCTAAGTGGTTTGGTTCAAAATTATATCTTTTTTTTTCTTCTATGTTAGTTGTTTATTTTTAAACTACCTCCTGTTCAATTCTTTTTCCATGTACTTTCAAGCTGAATACGAGAGTCTCTCGTAATACACGAGAATTTACGTCATTCGCAATAAGAGCTAAGCGTGTTTTTATAAATGTAGTGTCCACATTTTCTAACGTTTATATCGTAATTTTAAAACCGCCTAAGGCAAAGCCAGCAAGTTAGTTTTATTTTTAGAAACAATGTGAGACGTGCTTTGCGTTGGGTTATCTATCCATCCCTCTCCCTTCCACAATGTATTTTAGGCAAATACTTCATTTGAACTTCGAAAGTGGTACGTTTGTCTCAAGGACGAATTTAAAGAATAGAGTACCCTTTTTGGTTCGGCCAAAGCGTTATCAAATAATACACTGAAGGCGTAGGCGACAACTACAATTCTCGCCGAAATTTTTTTAGTACTATCCTATCTTTTACTTTATGCACTATACTGTTTTAATTTAATTTAGATATTGTATTTAGAAGTTCACCACAATCATCATCATCTCGCCCACCCTATCACACACACACATATATATATATATATATATATATATATATATATATATCTATATATGTATATATATATGTATATATATATATATATATATATATATCTTGTTTTTCTACCTTTGAGTTTTAAAATTTGCACATTGTAACTTTTAAAATAAAAAATTTATATATTCAAGAATTTAAAAATGTAACAGTCACTTGAAACTAGAATCATTTTGTCATTCATGTATTCATAATTCATTATTTGTCAAATTATTGCTTCAATGAAACCGTTATTTATAGCCTGGCGAACCTCATTTAAAATTAATTTGAAGGCCGAAAACACTTGAGTTATTGGCACGCAACTCTACCAGCAGGCATAATGTGGTGTGGGTAGATGTGAAACAAAATACTTAACATTAAAAATTCCATCCCCTCACAATCTTCCCTAAATTTTCTGTCGAATAATGCTTCAGTTTAATTATAAATCACATAAACTTGTTGACGTCTTTCAAGTTTATCAAATTCCTTTTCGAAATCATCATCATCTTAAGAAATCATCTTCTTCTTAAGATATCATCATCATCTTGAGAAATCATCATCATAAGAAATCATCATCTTAAGAAATCATCATCTTCTTAACATATCATCATCATCTTAAGAACTCATCTTCCTAAGAATTCATCAACATCTTAAGAAATCATCATTTTAAGAAATTATCATCTTCTTAAGAAATCATCATCTTCTTAAGAAATCATCATCTTCTTAAGAAATCATCTTGAGAAATCACCTTCCTAAGAACTCTTCAACATCTTAAGAAATCATCATCTTCTTAAGAAATCATCTTGAGAAATCACTTTTCTAAGAATTCATTAACATCTTAAGAAATCATTATCTTCTTAAGAAATCATATTGAGAAATCACCTTCCTAGAATTCATCAACATCTTAAGAAATCATCTTTTATAGTTAAGAAATTATCTTCCTTCACTTTATACTTCTTATAGAGTATGGAGCCGTGACTTTTCACAGCTCTTGCTTCACTCATCTTGACGTTACACTGTTTGAGCTCGCTATTAACTTCCTGTTCCACCGTGCACGTCGCGAAGTTCTTCTTTGCTGCTCTCAAAATATACATTTTAGTCGTTCAAATTCACATGTAAGGACATCACTGAGATCTATTTCCGTTAATTAGATATCAATAATGTGGGCAGGTTTGAATTTGTTTTTGAAGGCATGGCTAAACTTGATTGTACTGTTACTGCAACCAATGTTTCTTGTTTGGGCGTAAACAAATTAGTAACAATAAATATAATATCTTTCTTCATAATGTACCAACTTGTGATATTGATAGTAGTAATAGTATTTAAGACTTACCACTTAAGTTTTAAGATTGATTAAATGATTATTATTGTTTGATGGATGTCACGGCGATATGTTCGCGGAAATATCAGGTTGGTCACGCTGAGAGTGACAACATTGATATAATGAAAAAAAAAACTGTTTGGTCAGCTGACCGGAAGGGAAGTGAAAACAAATTCTGGCGCAAAGAAGGACACTAGAGTTCTGCCCAGCATCCGGTGTAGGTAGCCTTGATGTTCCCTGTCAGCATTTTTGCTGGGAAGTGTATGCCATTCTTGCTCATTTATAGTGCTTGCCATTTGTTCATGCGGTGTGGATTAAATTGCATAATTCTAAAGTGATGGTGTGTTATCTAGTGGAATTTCCTTAGGCCGTTGATGATGAGTCATTTGTGATTTAGTAATGCCTTATCAAAATACAGGATTTAGCCTGTGAGCGAAAGTCATTGTGATGTTCACTCGGTAGGGTCATACCAGTGGGTATGAAACTGATAGAGTAAGTTGGTGGCTATTGCAAGTTGTATTGGCATTTATGTTGAGTTGTATTTCATATGTATTGATAGCCGTGTGTGGCTTCCGTGTGTGCAGTTGCTAATAAAAGAGAACTTACCTGTTAAAGGTGTTACACTTAATTACTGTCTGCTATTGTATGCTGTGGTCGTCTCCTAGCGGAACGAGTCAAGTATGGAAGTGTTTATGTGTTAAAATCGACAGTATAAATAGTTTCATGACAGCTAAGGGCTATGATTATACAGCGTCCTGACAACTGTAAGCGGTGTTTACAGTAGTCTATAGAATATTGTGGGCAGCTAAGAGCTGTATCCAAAAGGCCGTTGTGCCTATGTTTTCTATATACAGGCCAGAACGAATTATGCACACAAAGTGTTAGAAGGTTGTAGCCACAGTGTGTTAACGCCTTCATAGTTATTATTAAGCCACGATAGTGAGTTATTTTTGGTTCGTCCAGTGTCAAGTCTGTATGTTGGTCAGTTTGTAATAGTGAACTGTTTATGGTAGAGTGCCCTCGTTAATGCAGTGACCTTGTTAGGCTACAGTTGTAATTTTCAAGTTCAGAGTTTGTTGGTCAGTGTGAGACAACGTGTTGTAAGTGTACTGTGGTACTATAGTTGCAGTTGCGAGGAGATCTTTGTGTGTAGGTCATAGATTCAAGTTATAGCTTGCATCGAGCGTGTCAGTTTGAGGTAGTACAAGGCATACTTTGTAGCTTAGTGCTAGGAAGGTGGCGATCCAGGCGGAGCAGCGGTGGTTGGTGTGACAGATGTCGGTAGAGGGTCCATGTAAGATGCAGAGCTGAATAGTTGGTCTATTGTGGTTGGTGATAGGTCGGCCCGAGTGACTGACTGTGTGTGTCGTCAAGAGGGATCGGTTGGTCTATTGTGGTTGGTGATAGGTTGGCCCGAGTGACTGACTGTGTGTGTCGTCCGGAGGGATCGGTTGGTTTATTGTGGTTGATGGTAGCTTGGCCCGAATGACTGACTGTGTGTGTCGTCAGGAGGGATCAGTTGGTTAATAAATGTGGTGGCATCTCAGGTTGTGTGGTACTCCTCTTGGTTGGATATCCTAGTTGACGTTTCTTTACCATACTGATGTGCCCGTCCAGGAGTGAAGATCAATGCCTCTGACGTGACCTTCTACACTGATGTGCCCGGACAGGGGGCTAATACCAACGATTAAGGGTACTTTGTGTGGACACTGGCGTAGCAGAGTGCCAAGAGACATACATTTATTCTTCCGGCACGTAGACGAGTGTAAGTCTTGTTAACTGACATGATTGTTCTAGCGTAGACTGTGCTCTCATAGCTCGTGCAGGAAAGTGTATTCACTTGGGTATTAGTTGCAGTACAGTGCCAAAGGACATTAGGATGTTATGCTGACACACAGACTTCCGTAGTTTTGGAGTTTCTGGAACATTACAGTAGTCTTGATTTTGTGAACTTTGTGGAGTACTGATCGTGTTGTCCTCATATTCATCACCAGTGCTGAGGAAGCTTCGTGGACAAGCGTCGTTGAGGAGCTTCAGTTAAGTTTTTGTTTGTAATTTTTGTATAATATGTTATATTAATGTTTCTTGTTTTTTTCTCTAAATTCTAAATTTTCTTTTCTGTCTATCTTTCTGATACTATTCATCGTACAGTCTGATCTTTCAGTGTAGGAGGATAGGTTTATTTCTTCATTTGCTTCTTGAAGCTTGCTTCTTGGTTTGTTGTTTTTCTTTCCTTTTGTTCTGTTCCTTTATCCTACTTTCTTTGTAAAACGTAGTCTGTATGTTTGTATGGGGGTAGTTAGTTAGATGGGATCTTTCACTCTATTTCCTAGTACTTGGAGGTATTTTGACTATATATTTTGATATGTTATAGGGTTAGTTGTGCTTATAGGTTATTGAGTTTATTTTGCTTCTTATGAGTTGGGAGTGAAGGAGACAGCTCTTAGTACTTCATCGTTGTGTGTGGTTATTGTTTAGTTTACTGTGTTTTATATTACATTTGTGTGTTTAAGGAAGGACGGGTGGTGAGTTTAATTCATTCTTAGCCTACTTATGGGAAACAGATTGAATTAGACTGATTTCTTTATAGGGTGTGGCTGTGTATATTTAGTGGTGGAGCTTAACATTCCAAGCCCTGTTGGTGATAGGCGTATTTGTCTAGTTTGTATTTACATTGTCGTGTACATTCAGTAATTCTTTTGTCGCGTTTAAGTGGTGTGTTCCCGTGTTTCATCTGGCTATCTTGTAAATACGTTTACAGGTATCCCTTGTTTTCGTTCGTGTCCAGTCACGCAGTTTATATACTAATCTATCTCTGCTCTACTAGGTCTATCATCTTATTCCTCGTGACTGGGATTTTTGTTTTCGAAGCGTGGGGTGTGTGTCTTTTCATCTGTGTAGTGCTCATTTTGCCATTTGAGAAGATAGAATTGAATTAGTTTTGCCAATGTAAAGATTTATTTAAGATAGAATATTGGGAAGTGAGTTAGTATATGAGTATAGCACCAGTGTGGGTGCCAGTAACAGACTTTGAAGTAAAAGCTGATTTATTGTCAAGTTGGTATAGTGGTGTCATAGTACCAGAAAGTTTCATTACCTGTTGTTTTACAACGGTCGACTATTGTAAGAGTCTGTTTGTGTATCACAGAGACTAAGTGGTCAGAAGGACAAAACAAGGAGACAGTAGCCAAGTGGCAAAGGAAGACTGTAGGTGTTCAATAAGAGGTGAAGTGGATGATTTATAGACAGTGAGAGGTGAGGTGATATATACTTACATGCATATATATGTGTACATTGTAAAAGTGATATCAATATTTACTATCATTACTGCATACTTTTGTAAGCAGAAAGTGAGCTGGTGATTTAAGTGGAGTATATACGATTGAGTAATTGCATAGTAAAAATCTATAGCAACAGATAATAGTGAGTATTCTGAGTGTACATCATGAACCTACAGGCTTTCATTCAGATAGGTAAAGAATGTGGGTACACTGGCACAGAACTAAGTGACTATGCCAAGGCTGAATTTTATTCAGTTGAGAATCAGAATGCCTTAAGAGATGCTCGAGCTGAACAGCTAGAGATAAAAAGAAGAGAATTTGAAGAAAAGAAGATAGAGAGAGAATTGCAAGAAAAGAAGATGAAAGAAGATAAAGAGTTACGAGAAAAGAAGATGAAAGAAGATAAAGAGTTACGAGAAAAGAAGATGAAAGAAGAAAACGAGTGGAAACAGAGAGAGTTCGAATTGGAAGAAAAGATGTTGAGAGAAGATAGAGAATTGGAAGAAAAGAAGATAGAGCGAGAATTGCAAGAAAAGAAGATGGAGAGAGAGTTAGAATTAGAAAAGGAGAGAATGAGAATAGCTCTGGAAAAGAAGATGATGGATACGGAAATACAATTGAAGAAACTGGAAGTGGGTGCGAGTGGTCAGAACTCGACTCCTGGGGGGTCTCATCGTCCCTTTAGGCTGCGTCTGTCTAATTTCAATGACAAAATTGATAGTTTAGATTTTTTCCTCGAGAGGTTCGAGCTAGCTGCGTGGCTTGGAAGGCTGACATAGATCAGTGGCCATCTCTGCTATCGACGTTGCTAGTGGGGCCTGCAATGGAGACTTTTTATAGCCTCCCACTAGATGAAAGGGCCGATTACGACAAAGTAAAGGAAAGGTTGCTCCGGAAGTTCCGCCTGACTGCTGACGGCTACCGGACGCGTTTCAGGTAAACGCGATGCCAAGTTCGGACCAAGACTTCGAGGACTTTATCTCGAAGATCAAACTTCTGCTGAATAGATGGATCGAAATGGAGGGGATAATGAAGGACTATGATGGCTTGTTAGACTTGATGCTACGGGACACAGTGTTGTCCTCGTGTTCCAGTGAGTTGGTTGCGTTTTTTTCAGGAACATCAACCGAAGGACATTGAGTCTATGGCTCATTTTGGGGCACCATTATGTCCTTGCCCATCCGGGCAAACCCATCGAGAAGTCGGGTCTGACTGACGCCTTAGTTGCTGGTGTCGGCAAAGTTCAGCGCCATCCTTGGCGAAACCAGTCAGACGAGGCAGACAGTGGCCAAGAGCAGAAGTATGAGAAGCCCTCCAGTCCCCATCAGCCACGTAGAGAAAATTATGGGAATTTCCAATCCTATCGGAATGGTCGGCCGAGTGGGCAGAACCGACAATGTAGAAGCGATAGCGACAGAAGAGAGTACCAAAGGCGGAAGCAGGTACACTTTGATGACTCTCGGGACGAAGACCTGTTGTGGTATAAAACCAAACATCACGAGCAGAGGAGTGGTTCCTCAGAGAGTCGATCTTCCGACTCTGATGCGCGGTCTTCGTCACCAAAAAGCTCCAGCAAGAGTTCACGCGATGAATCGAAGAAGGAGCGCCTGTGTTCCAATTGTGGTGGCAATAATCATTGCTCTGACAGATGCCCCACCCCAACTGAACACGCGAATTCCGCGGTTGTGTTGGACACAGTCAACGATGAGGACTGTGCAGGATGTCGGCCTCTGTTCCACGCAAACGAGAGGTTAGTGCTTCAATGCGGGCATGCAGTACCATGTCTATCTGCAGTCCATGAGACTGGCAAGGTGATTCTCCACGAAGGCTAGGTGAAGAATAGACCATTCCGGGTGTTGAGAGACACTGGATGTACCCCAACTGCGGTGCGTTGGTCGTGCATCGACAAGTCCTGCCTTACGGGCAAAACTGTGAAATGCACCACGTTCGGGGGCAAAGTGGAGTCTTACCCCCAGGCATGTATAAATGTGGACACCCCGTTCCTATCGGGGAGAGTGAACGCGTTCGTTCTTGAGGATCCAATTGCCGATTTAATAATCGGCAATGTACGGGGAGTGCATAAGGCCAGGGGTGTGGCTGGAGCAGAGGCTGAGCTTCACCAAACTCCCAAGGGGGATGACCAGAAGGTGCATCATAGACGTGGTTCGCGGCAAGTACCAAATGACAGGATCGAGAGCAGTAGGAACTTATACGAGGATCCGATAGCTAGTGCTCGCACAGTTTGGGTGCGTAACGTTCCCCTCAATGATAGTTGGCGCACACTCAGAAGAGTGTTTGATAAGGTCGCGCCGGTTAGATTTGTGGAGGTATTGTCGTTGCGCGACAATACCAAAATGGCACGGGTGACCTTTGCAAATAGGTGGGGGCGCGTGATGCAGTAAGGTTGAAGCATTTGTCGTTGCTTCACAACCCCCTGCTGATAGTTCAGCAATAGTATAGTTAGGTCTCAGGTTCGTGTTCAGTAAGGTGTTTTGGTTGACGCGAACCAAACTCTAGAGTAAGACCCACGCCCCCAGTTCTATTCTGATATGAATATGAGAGTTGTGTAAATTTGTAAATATAATGTGATGCATTGCAATGCATGTGTATGCTGTAATATGTTATACTTTACAATGTAGGTGTCATGATGCCATAAAGGCAATGGGTGATAGAATAGTATTGAACGTATGTGTAAACCATGTTATAATATAATGCATATTTATAGCGTGTAGAGAGGATTGTTCATACTATGAGATTGGTTGCTATTGTTGATGCTTAGATATGAATAACTAAAATGTAAGATATGTTGTGGTTGATAGACCAGGTTTGGACAGTCGTTGTTATTTTTCACGACTACCAGTACCTGGGGTGGATTAGTTCATACTCATATTGTGTCTGGTGCATAGGGTGAGAAGGCATGAACGACAATGGTGTTGGACAACTATGGCATTCTCTAGGTAGATGAGGAGGTTCTGTCTCGGCATTTTGTTCGTCCATACTCCGAAGGGGGTTGGGCGTAGCTCCTCCGGTGGAAGAAAACTTCGTTTTCTTTCGTAAAGGGGGGTTGGATGTCACGGCGGTATTTTCGCCGAAATATCAGGTTGGTCACGCTGAGAGTGACAACACTGATATAATGAAAAAACCTGTTTGGTCAGCTGACCGGAAGGGAAGTGAAAACAAATTCTGGCGCAAAAAAAGGACAGTAGAGTTCTGGCCAGCGTCCGGTGTAGGTCGCCTTGATGTTCCCTGTCAGCATTTTTGCTGGGAAGTGTATGCCATTCTTGCTCATTTATAGTGCTTGCCATTTCTTCATGCGGTGTGGATTAAATTGCATAATTCTAGAGTGATGGTGTGTTATCTAGTGGAATTTCCTTAGGCCGTTGATGATGAGTCATTTGTGATTTAGTATTGCCTTATCATAATACAGGATTTAGCCTGTGAGCGAAAGTCATTGTGATGTTCACTCGGTAGGGTCATACCAGTGGGTATGAAACTGATAGAGTAAGTTGGTGGCTATTGCAAGTTGTATTGGCATTTATGTTGAGTTGTATTTCATATGTATTGATAGCCGTGTGTGGCTTCCGTGTGTGCAGTTGCTAATAAAAGGGAACTTACCGGTTAAAGGTGTTACACTTAATTATTGTCATCTATTGTATGCTGTGGTCGTCTCCTAGCGGAACGAGTCAAGTATGGAAGTGTTTATGTGTTAAAGTCCACAGTATAAATAGTTTTCTGACAATAACTAATATATTGACATTGATTTGCTTTTAAATAAATTTGCTTTTTTTTTCAAATGGACACCCCTAGCTGAAAAAAAATTTGAGCTGCAAGTGTTTAAATAATATAAATATGTTATTTCAAATATGAACCAAGCTGATATGTCATAATCTGCGTATTCAGTTTAATTTTTTTTAAATTAAAATTTGAAACTGTTTCCCGAGTTAAAATTAACCTGAAAATGCATGGAAATAATATACAATATTTACTCGGGTTTCGAATAAAACACACTTATTAATTATTTTATTCCATTTTTATACATATAGTACACCAGTATTCTTTTAGTATTGAAAATGAATAACGAAATTGTAGCCGTGAAGCAGTCACAATTTTCTGTGCTCCCGCTCCAGCTCCAACTAAAACCTGCTGCTCCTCTGCTTTGCGCTCCAGCTCCAAGTTCCACTCTAAAACCCTGCTAACATGAATCAATTTTATATTACGTGACCAGAATGATGGCAGACAAGACGCATCAGACATATTTGGCTTTTGTTAGGAATCCACCGACAGTTAGGGACATCCCGATAAATACCAGTAGATATTCAACAAGGTTGACAAGTATGGGCGTGTGCTAATATACCAGGAAGCTCTAAACAAATTACTCTGTAACAGTTGAAGGTACATAGCAATTGTCCGATATTTTAAACTCATTGTCGGACACTGACCACCACCCGACAGAAAGATTTAATTAAAAAAAAACCTGACATAAAAACTAACACGAGCACGTATTCCAGATATAAAACATATCTTCTTCTTCTTTGATCATTAGCCGCCGACTATCAAAGCAGTTAGTGGTCATCACGCCTGGTAACGTCTTGTAGGGCTGCACCACGCTGCTTCCACTTTACTCAGTCGGTGGCCATCTTTTATAACAGTGGTATTCAACCTTTTTTTTTTTGCGTACCCTCAGAAATAATTTATCTTTAACTGTGTACCTCCAAGGTTACTGGTGCTTAATTCCAAGTTTTCAATTTACCTATACATTGCAGTGGGAGACTTTTTTTCACGTACCTCCTTAGATGTCTTCTCGTACCCCTAGGAGTACTCGTACCCCAGGTTGAATACTATATACAACGTATAAAGAGACTATATTCCGAAATGAAAAATGAACAAACAAATGTTGTTTTCCAAATGATGTATTATTTTCACAACCGTGATAGTGTCACTGCTAAAACACAAACATTAGACTATCAATCCTCCCCAAAACTTCATGGTTTTGGTAGACTTTCTCAACATTATAGCCCTAAGGAGATTAAAAGAATGCAGTACACCATATTTTCAGAGAAGACATTTTTGGCACATGCATTTTAATATACCATGTCATGTTTCGTTCTAAGATAATGCTATAGCGTACATTCTTGTAAACTGTAACAAGTATGCATAACAAAGGATACCACTATTAGAATATTTATAAAAAATACCAACAAAAGAAACCACTATTAGAATATTAATCAAAATGTCAACATGTGTATATTAGAATATTTACAAAACGTATAATGCCAATCTCCTCTACTGTAGAATAGGTATTTACAATGGACCTACCTAACTAAATATATAATACAGTAAAATATATAAAATGGAGCACATATTAATATATGGCAGGTAATCAAAGTATAATAGGAATGTAAATATCAAATAAGACTTATTGAAATCGGCGTCTATTTATTGGAGAATAAGCTATGAGAAACCTAAATAAAGCACAAGCAAGAGTAAGTAAATGATAACAAGTCTAAAGTTTAAAAAAAATATATAATATAATACTACTAATAGCCCCTTCAGTCGTAACTGACCATGGGAATGCGCCCTTGAGGTGACACCCCCTCAGCTGCTTATTTTTCTAGTGTTCCTTTCGACGTTTTCTCCCTTCTTCTGCTTGTTGTATTAGTTTCTTTTCGCCCAATCTGAGGTGGCGCCGTAGATAGCATCGTTACTTTGTGCGAAACAAAAATATTAAGCAATTTAAAAAATATGCATCTCAAGTTATGGACAAAACTACGATATAAAAACGTTCTGTGTGCCATAATGATGTATGCGCACATAATGATGTATGCGCACATATACACACAATTTTGTCATGCTTATTTTATATTGATTAATTATATACGTATTTATTTCTTGAAGTAATACAAGAACATAACTTTTAAAATACTGAAAAAACATACACAATTATAACTGTTAATTAGTCGATGCACAATATGGAATATATAATTGGCAATGTTGTTGCTAGGGTGAAAGTGGCACCAGCTTAACACAATATCTTCAAATCTAGACTCCATACATCCTACTTATTACTCTGGTAGGGATTATTATAATTTAATCCTTGAGATATGGTGGTGCATTTTTATGTGGGGCGCTTAGCTCGTCCAGTGTCCTGTCATGGTTCACGGTCGCTATAAGCACTCGCCTTTCCGATGGTGCGTTGTTCGAATCATTTTGTGGTTGAGCTGTTTAGTATGCCCCTTCTCCTTTTCTTGTTTAACGGATGCCTATCATTTACTGACGTTCGTTAATTATATAGAAGACCATAATGATAACAATTATAAAGCTGAATGGCTACGTGGTAGAACTAATGTGTCCGTGTCGGTGGTGGTGAACCGTGAACTGGTCCAAAGGCACCAATTAGCAATGATGTGACAGCGTAGAGTCTTCCTTTTAGTTATAAACTAGGTGACTGAAGGCAGGCCTAGTTTTGACAGTATCACGTTGTCAACTTTTCTTTTTGCCTTATCTTCCAAGTAAGTTAATCACTTTACTGGCCCTTACCGCCAGAGGTGATGATTCTTGGATGAGTTATGGCTTTCTTTTATCAACCCAGAACACGTTCTTCCCTCCTTGTTGTTGTGTAGCGACTAGATCGTATTGTGGCGTACCAATATATTGATTTTTGTGCTATTACTCCTTATTTCTTACCACACTCCATAACCTTCTATAAATCAAGTCAACTTGTGTGGTAGTTTCAATTTTATAACAAATTTATTTACAAAATTAAAGTTCCGACATTTTCCAATAAGGTGTATGGTTTAAAACTCCATTTTATGTTCATTTATCCAGCCCACAATTCAACTTGTTCCAAAAGGTACTTATTCCTCCACCTTATCTCTTGTATCTGCCCTGTCAGACCTAACTCATATAAAATACATCAACATCTATACATGGTTCATATAAAATCTACTCATATCAGGTACATCTGTTGTGGCGTCCTCATACTCACTGTCAAATGAGAAAGCACCAAGTTGTCTCATAATTATCAACTTCACCATTATCTCTTCTTTCCTCTGATCTACTGTTCAATGAGAGAGAGAGAGAGCATATCTTATCTCAAAGATGTATGCGCTGCAGAAACCCTGGTTCATTTGTTCTTGTTTAAAGACAATACCTCATCCTTTTTGTACAACAGCCCATCTTGGCTATCAGCTAATAATAAGTTAAGTTATCCACCACTCTGAAATTCTGGACAGGGCATCATGGTGGCCGTGGAACAACCACAGCAGGTTATGGAACTCGGGACAGTAATTTATTTTCATAATAAGGGTTGCTTTGTGTGACAGAATAACATCAAACGTCACATTTATCTGTGTGTCGTAGATTTTTGATAGGAGAATTAAGACTTGGGTTGGTCCCTTCTGAATAGATTAGTATAAGTGATAGTCACAGTGAGCGGTAGTAATAGAAAATAGATTTCCACGAGTGAGATGGCAGACAATCAAGAGAGGCTGTCCCTCGAAATCGAGAATCTTCTCTCTTTCGGCCTATCTTTTACAACAGATATTTAAGAGTCAGACAGTCTATTGACTACATATATTAATATATATATATATATATATATATATATATATATATATATATATATATATATATATATATATATATATACATCGATACCACTCACGTGCACGCACATACAAGTGACGACAGTTAGACACACAGACGTGAGAAAACTATAACAATGATTATACAGATATTATGGGAACGAACTGACCGCCACACTGGAATAATTTTAGTTGTAGTTTAATTTATCATAGTAAACTTACGTCACAACATATAAAATTACATCAAAGCATATACACATAGTCATAAAAGAAAATCAAGGAATGCTAAAAGAATGATAGACCCGTTGGTATGATCCGTCCTCGATGTTTAGCCCACAGTCCCGTTAGGAGAAAGATGATAGCCCCAAAGAGTCACAGATACATATGATTGAGTCTAATACTTGTATTTTCCCTGTTAAAAAAATATGAACAGACTTGTATATGAGTATGATCTATCCTAAGGAATATATAGTTAGCAACAAATCTTGCATAAGGAAAGTTTCAAAGTGGGTGAATCAAACAAAGAACATCCTTCAGTCTACTTTCACTCGGCTCTTTCATCAGGGTACCCTGTCTCACTTTCTTACCTTCAATCGTGCTGTTGTTCGCCGTCTGGCGCAAACTTTAGGACACTTCTCTACAGTGAATCTGTATTCTTTGGATAAAGAGAATCCCAGCTCTGCAGATACAGGTTTCGACCACTGCTCCGGGGAGCATTCACTTCACCAGTTTTTTTTTTTTAAGATTTACTGTTAAGGTCACTTGGCTCAGTTTAGGTAAGAAAGTTTAAACCGGCTCACAGTGTCAGAATAACGAGGTCTCCACTACTTAGGAAAATGGCAGGTTTGTAACCTCGATCAAAGGTAAAATTCGGGTCACAACACAAGGTTTCAGAATCGTCGGAATGTTAATTTCTTGTAATATTTTACTCGCCCAAGGGCTGATATGTACTTGATGTTTTATCAGGAAGAATTTTAACTGGCTCGGTAGGCGCAGTTATTCAAATAAAATCTTAAAATTCTTGTAAAGGTTATAAACCAAGTCTTTTAAGAAAATAATTTCTTTTTTGTTCTTCACAGATATTCTCTGTACTCAACGCTGGCAAAGTTTGGGTTAACCCCAGTTTTCTTCACTAAATGGAGGAAAAAAACACATATAAAATACTTATACATACTATGTACTCGTTATAACTTACATTTTAAACTGAAAGCGTACAGCTTGACTTATCATTTAAACTTCCAGTGAAATAAGTTATATTCATAAAATCAATCACCATGAATTAGGAATACATACGTATCCCGTCAATACTCACTGATGTAGCATTTCAGTTATAAGTTAATTTTAAAATATATTCTCGTCTGATTATTTAGCAGTTAAATTAAATTTATTAATAGCCGAATGATCTTAAGCTAGAAATTATAATTTATTCTGTTTTCCACTGAAACACGTCGACTAGAGAATATTACAGACTTATAAATTAATCACTCTGCACAAAAGAACTAGTGAAAAATAGGCGATGTAACACTTTAGACACTCACCCAATACAAGTATGAAAATCTTCATCCGACAGAACACAGAGACTGTCGTATTTTACTGAATGACTAAGTATTTATATTTAATAAAATAATCCTGCAATTTTTCTAATTGGCCAAGAGACAGCACTAACGACGTTGCCAAACAAACTTTTGTGATTATCCTCCTTTAGTTTCCGGTATTCATCTTCTGAGTTGTGTAACCGAGCTGGTTACGGCATCAATTTGAAGATATGTGCCCGCGTCAGTTGAATGAGGCACTAGTAGTTATATTGATTTTATTTAGTCAGAGTTAATCCTTCATGTGTTGTTGTGGTTCAAGTGATAACTGGCCTTCCGCCAGAGATCGTAATACTTGAACTTTTGTTAATTTTTTCAACCCAGGAATGTTCTTCCCTTTGAGTTTGGTGATAAGCAAAACAGTTTCAGCACAACACCGATTATCCAAAAGAATTACTGTAAATTTCCACAAACAGCAATGTAGAAAAAATTCAATTAGAGTTTATTGATGTCATTAGACAAACACTGTAAATTTCACAATGATGATTGGTTATTCAAGATGAAAAAATATGTAATCCAACTGAATAATATATGTATTTCCAAATAGAATAAAATACGTATATCTAAATAGAATAATATACTGATTTGTCTACTCAAAAACTTGTCTTGGTATCCTCAAAGACGAAGTTCACCTAACGCTATGTGTAAAAATCCTCTAGTCTAAAGTTATGGTTTCATTAGAATCATAAATCCTGAAATCTCTGCCTATCGCCCACAACTCTTCTATTTATACTATTTCTTCTTTTTTCCCGCCTTTTTTCACACGACCCGTCTTTTTGTCACACGGTACAATAATTAACATTTGCACTCCTCTCCTCAGCTTTTCGACCTTTTTGCACACGACATTCTGTTATTTCGACTTTTTTTTCACATGTGTGATCTTTTCCAACTTAACAATAGGATTAAAAAAAAAAAACCAGATCTCACAAACATTTATTTCCCACTTTCGCGCTTATAAAACCCATTCATTATTATCTGGGACTGACCTACGTTTGCCCTGTCAGAGCAGTAACTGCCAACTGAGCGTTGAATGAATACTGTGTTTTGTGTAAAAACGTCTTATTTGCTTTTGAGGTCTGTCATTCTTACACGTAGAATCTTCTAGCACATATAAATGCTTAGCGTGGAAGTAGGAGGGACAAAGCTAGAGTGAAAGGCCAAGCGGTCGCATACGTCCCTGGCCACACAAATGTATCAAAGAGGGAGACATTTGCATACTATCAACTAAGTACCTCATGCTAGTGACTGTTATAAACGACTAACCTATTGGTAGAGTCTCTTAGAGAGAGAAACATTTTTTTTTTAAATTCTAAAAAAAAAAAAAATTGTTCGTAAAACGAGGGATACCAGTATATTTATAATGCATAAAACGGGGGATACATAAAATTTGTTAATACACTTCGCCATTGAACAGTATTGATGTACACTACTTCTTAACAATATCAATATGAACAACGCTGTGCGTTAGTCATCACCATAATGATAACATACTTAATGATAACATTTAAAAAACAAAAATAATCGCATACGATTGTCATTGGTTGTTCAAATAACACAAATAAAAACCAAACAAAAAAATACTTTGGCAATATTTAACAGAATTGACTAATATTCATTAAGTATTTAACAATCTTAAATGTAGTAGCTGCAAAGAACATCAGCCTAACAGCATAGAACTAATGGTCAATCATCAGACCGTGGGACGCAAAAAAAATGTAATATACGAGCTCATATATATACTGAAGCACATTAAAAACGCACCACCTGTATAATCCAGGAACAGAGTGTGAAATGTAAATATAAGTGTGTACAAGTTTACATATTTGGAATCTTTATTCATTTTCCTATGAATCCATGCTGGTCATTAATTTGTACATTTGATTGTTATGAAATTCATTGCATTCTGTGCAGGCAAGGGAGAAAACCAAAAATACAAAAAAAATGCACGTGCGTTATCCTGCTAGAGAAGCTGCAAGTCTGGATAAATTGTGAACGCAGGAGCAACCAGTGCATCCAGAACCTCATCTCGATATGTCACAGCATTAACATTTCCACGGAAGACGTGAAGAGGCAAGCGATGGTGAAAACTGAATCCTCCCCAAATGTGAATACTGCCACCTCGAAATCGGTTGACACAGCAATCTGCAAAGCGCTCTTCACACCGTCGCTAAATCCGCATACGTCCATCTGCAAAAGATATGTTGAATCTGTTCTCGTCTGTGAATAGGACAGCATTCAACTGCAGTCTAGTCCATCTGATATGTTGTTCTGCCCATTGCAGGCGCTGCTGACGATGTCTGTGAGTAAAGTTTGGCCCAACATAAGGTCGTCTTGCAGTAAGGCCTGTATCTCTGAGTCGTCGTATGACTGTCATTCGAGAGACTTGCCCATGTCTACCCACTATTGCTCTTGCTGTTTGACTTGCCGGGAGAGTCAATTCCTTAGGTGACTCAGCACAATATGACGATCTTGCGCAGGGGTAGTAACTCGTGGTTGGCCACTCCGAAGTCTATCCCGGGCACTGCCAGTGGTTCCGTAACGTTCATGGAGACGTACAATAGTGCTGTGGTGGCAATTCATCCTTCTGGCAATGGCCCGCGAGCTCATTCCGGTCTCCAACATACCAATGGCTCGTTGGAGGTCGTTTTCAGATAGTCGTGGCATTTCAAGCACATGTACTGGGTGTTTTGTCTCAACGGCCTTTTTATACCGAGTATACTGCCACAACGCGTACACATTTTCAGGGTCATAGCTGTTGAGAATGTGTTGCACGTGTAACTTTCATCGTTTTCATGTAGTCTGTACACACACCCATGGGTTGAATCTTGCACTTTCCATTCCAGCAGCCATTCGCTCTCTACCGCTGGCAAAACACGGGAAAATCCATTCCCACACTTTTTTTTTGCCAGCTTCTCGGCATCAGTATATATAATAGTGGTGCGTTTTTAATGTGCTTTCAGTAAATATATAAATATATATATATATATATATATATATTATATATATATATATATATATATATATATATATATATATATATATAAATATATATATATATATATATGATATATATATATATATTTATATATATAATATATATATATATATATATATATATATATATATAATGACATGGGAATATACATACATGGCAATGTTAATCTATAAATTTATTATAAAAAATATGAACTGGAGCTGTACGCTCTCGTAACTGTCAATATAGAACTACCGTGGTAAATATAATACAATCATATGATACAGGCGACCCCAATCCTGCCACTGCGGTAGTGATTTACCAGGATGTATATGGGTCTTAAACACCAAAAATCTGGACAAGTTTGGTGAACTGTCTATGTGTTCGTTGCACAATATAAATATAGCATTATTAATCTGGTTACATGGAGTTACAAAGTATTTATTAAAAAGTGTCTCTAATCTCCAACTTATGTAATGGTTGTTACTATGAAGGAGGACAACTATACCGATACAAATAACTATCGGGTGTTGGAGTATGAACTATCTCAGTTACCCTGAATTACTAAACTGTTTATAGGTTCGTCATCAAATATGAAATCTGCATACAAATGCAAGTTCATAATAATGGACAACAATTTGTCAAGAAAATATACTGTAGCGTTCCGCTTACAACGTGACAAATGGTCAGGAAATACAGGTACATCAATATGTGATGTTTATTTCTCAATACAGGGTATAATGGACAACATGTGAACATATTCGTTACCATGTTAGCGATTTCGCATGGAATCGTCATGGTGTGCATGTAACAATGTAGTATTTCGCCAATCCGCGAACTGTGTTGATTAGCATATAAGTTTTACCCAACTTGTAAAATACTTGTATATCACCAAGTCAAATTTAAGGTGAAAATATATATGTCTCAGTTATTTAGTGGAGTGGGGTTATATTGGGATAAATGACGGAGTAGGGTTTATCACCGTGGGAGGGGAACGAATGTCAGTCATGGGAATGTACTCGGGGGTCTTAGGAGCGTTAGGTGTGTCAGTGAGGGTAACAATGTCCTCATTATCTTTTACCGATGTCCGCTGTGGACATCTCATCTTCATGTACACATGGTATTTATACACTAAACCGCTTAAAATTCATAACACCAATTATGCTAGACAAAATCAATAGTCCTGACACTCTAGTGTGTCGGGTCATGACCTCTGGTGTGTCTCATTGGACTCAGGAATGCGAAGAAGTATTTATAGAATTCGATAGACACGTTAACATAGGTAAATTCCTGTTGAATAGTGGGGAATGTTCGGAACAGGGCGTCGATTTAGAAACGCTCCGTCTGTGATGGAGCATGTCGGAGAAGGTGACAGGAGATTGACAGGCGTTTAGATGTGTAGGGAAGAATAAATTTGACGTCTGATTCGTCATATATCTGTGAGAAAGGGTCGTTGGCTTGAATAATGTGAGTAGCCATATAAGATCATTGAGGTTGGAAAGTAAAGGTACCATGTGTGCGAATCAAATAGTTCTAGTACAAATGGTATTTGTCGTAACAGCATCTTTAAGTAAAATCGCCAAAATACATTATCGATGCGATTGAACATTATAAAACGGTCTTTCCATAACACAAAAGGAAAACTGTGAGTAAACACATAAAAAAAATATGTGTGTGCGTATAGTGTTATCTTTTGTCACAAAATTCATCAATAAGGGGAACAAGAAAGAACGGATGTAAAGCATAAGTCCTATTATAAAGATTTTCAAAGGCAAAAGTGGTGTAATTTGTACAGTGGGTACTCTTCTAATCATAAAGATTTCGTACCTAACACTTGCAAAAAATTTTTTGTATAACTAGAAAATTGAGATAATTTAAAGTTCTGTTTAACCTGGATAACATAGTGTTGTAGAATGTTTGCGAAAGTTTTTCAATTTCTTGACATAGCGGTGTGAAAGATGTAGTCCTAATGACAGTCCATGTCGACTAAGAATCTTAAATAATTATATAACATTAAAACACAGTGGCGTCACACCATAATACCTTGTTAGTATATGTGGGTGTTGCAGACGTCATAACTGTCAATATCGTCAGTATCATCAGCAGGATCTTGACTGAGGCTGACATCTTTCTGAAAAAAATAAAATTTCCTACCAAAAAAAAAAAAAATGGACACTAGTGACTTTAGATGATGGGGAACGAGGGAGAGTACTATGAAGTGTGAGTACTTGTTGGGTACTATAGCTGGGTGAGTACGTTTTTTTTATTAGAGAAGATTGATTCTCCAATAAACCAATAATCGTTGAACTGGACGTTTACGAATTTAACATGAGGAACTTGGCGATTTCCATCAAGGTAACTTGTTTTGTCGTCGTCAATCGTTGATCACAAGAGGATGGCGTATTTCGCACTGTCGAGTGGGTGGTGGCTGCAGTTGTCAAGGGTGAGGATGAAGTAATTTTGAAACGGCGCACATCATGCTGCGTCTTGTGCGGCTGTCTGCGTTTTCTTCATTAGACGGTGCTGTGTGTCGAGTATCATTATCTATGTCAGGTTCTCTGTGTGAGGTTTTTGACGTATCTGTGGAATGATAGTGGTTTATTGTGGCTTTATGTATGGGTCTGCCATTAGATAAAACTGGTGGTGCTATCGGGCGATGAGTAGCTTTCTTCATTTGTGCTGCATGGGTTTTGGTGACTATGTTTTTCTCTTGTGAGTTAAAATCACCTTCATCTTGCTGAATCGCATTTATCACGAACTTGCGAATTTCTTTTCGTCTTGCTGACAAACAAACAGCAAACCTGTCCTCCAGTAATTTATGCACCTTTCGTGTTGCAAGTGTGTTGAGGTCACCTTCTTTTAGGATTGCTTTTATCTCTTTCTTCAACTCTTGTACGCTTGGTTCTGTGACTGGGATTTCGTATGAATTTGTCCGCCTGGCTGTAAAGGGCAATTTTTACTATCTTGCAATATAATACATCTATATTCTTATTATGTTCGCAAATATTTTGGAAGCAAAGTATTTCCTTTTTTAAGTGCTTAAGGAGAAGTCATTTTTGGGTTGCTTCCCTTGAAAATAGTTCTGTCATCTTCGATCGGACTCCGCAGACGACTCTAGGCCTACTGCGATTTATTCTGTGGCTGGGTAGGAATAGATTGTTCTTGCTTCAGTATATCTATGGCCTGAATTTATACGTAGTGTTTGTATGAGTAGGACGAGTCTGTCTTATATATGGATATCTTTGCATTTCTAAGTCGAACTAATTTGGTTGTCGCTAGAAAAGGTCAAAGGCTATGCAGCGGAAGTATCGCTAGCGAATGGCAAAGTTATATTTCGTATAAAAAGGTAAAACCACAATTTATTATGAACTTGGGCTTCGCCATCGTTGTTGATAAGCAGATGCACAGTGGTACTTTTAAAAAGAATATCCATTCAAAGGAAGAAGACATTCCTATATATCAGCACTAGATTGTATGATATTACTTAATTACTTCTATGAGAGAACCTATGAAGAAATGAGGACATTTAATGAATGACTAATTTTGGTCTACATTCTATAGTGAGTGAAGCTCACGAGAGAGAGAACAGCCATGTTGAAATTCATAGACTTTGTATTTATCGAGTGAGAAAAAGGGATGCCTGTACTATCGCTCGATGAACCAAGAGATCACTGCTACATGTGAGAACCCATGTCTGGGATTCCTATATTATGAAATATATATATATTGAACTTTACGTGAAGGAATATTCGCTAGACGAGGTTAGGTCTAGGAGCCTTCCTATATATTGGTTATGGTCTGACGTGCCCAGTCAGTAAAGCCAGATGATTTACATGATGGAACTCTGAATGCTTATTTACGAATGCTCCATTGTGATATTTGCCAAGCATGAATGCTAACTTAAGATGATATTCCTGTGATCAACATTATGCTGTCTATGTCGACATTTGTTCCTGTAACCATACACGTACTGTCCAAGTGTGCGTCCTATTAAATGTTATAAAAAGACCACCGTAGTTCCAGTACTTCTTGAATTCGAACAGTGTGAGTATGAGTGATGTACTACCAACCTGTCAACTCTATCGAATCATTCTACCATTCGCGTACTGACATTCAGATACACACTCATTGTTTACACTCACATTCTTGTCGGAGCCTCATCACGTTCCAGGACAAGATGACCTGTATGACCAAAACTGTGCTGGGTTTGATGAGTTGACAATCGTTACACTTTACTACACCAGTCCCAACATCTACATTTATCCACTGGTGGACATTCACATCATTTAGCAAATAAAGCATGATTCAACAACTAGTAGCCAGTATGAGTTAACAACTACACAAAGCAGAGTTTATCAACTGGTGTGCCAGCTTCCTGGGTCAACCTGCACAGTGACAATATTGAGAAGTAAGCTACTGAGACCAGACGTTCCTTGGGGTCTGTTACGACACACAAATACATCAGCAGTACAACTCTACAGTGATGTCAGCGTGACCTGTCCTGTCGAGAGTATGCAGTAACTAGGTCAGGGTTTGTTGACATTTGGTTCATTGGACATTTGCCATACAACTGACAGTGTTACACAGCAAGCTTGGTTGAAACATAGAACATTACACATCAGGACTGGAGAATATTTGACAGTGTTTGCGAAAGGAAATGTTATTGAACTGAGAAGTCCTACATCGATTGGTATCATTCACATCAACGATGGAGCTTCTATTTCTGTGTTGAATTTAAAATAATTAGACCAGAATTATTTGTTTAATAAAGTACCACAGTACTGTACTATTAGGCAGTGTAACTGAGCCTTCATTCCAACACATTCTTTCTGCAACACTCTATTTACATCATATTGCCATACTATTTATGCATTTATGTATTTATGTTTAACTATTTATATGTGATATTTGTTTGTATCCAGCGGGTTGTTGTTTCGGTTGGGCGGAGTCACACAGCAGAGTATCCCACGTAGTATCGCGCTGAGACAAAAGATTATCGAAGCATGCAAATTGGCAACGTCCTCTTCTGAATTTGCTAAGCAGAAGGCAAGACAATTTGCTAATAAGAAGAGAACTTTACGACAACTTTGTCCTGGTGACAAAGCATTTGTTTTGCTACCTTGTCGTGAAAATAGACTCCTTATTTGTTGGAAAGGTCCGTACGATATAATATCGAAAATTTCAGATGTTGACTACATCGTAGATATCAACGGGAAGCATAAAACCTTCCACATCAATATGCTTACGGAGTTCCATGAACGTCCTGACTATCTACAGCCTATTTTCCAGGCAACGGACGATTCTCATGTCAAACATGGTCATTACTCATCACTGTCTGTAATACAGGATGAGGAAACAAGTTTTTTCGGATGTTAATCTCCCGCTTCCAATGATCCCACTTCATTCTAGTGAATCATGGAAAGACGTTACTGTTTCTCCTGATTTGTCTCTAGGAGAACGGCGACAAGTCTCGTCTATGTTACAAACATTTCAGGATGTCCTCACTGACATCCCTGGACAAACTCATGTCATTGAGCATGACATTGTTCTAACTGAACATACTCCAATTAGGGTTAGACCTTATCCTATCCCTATACATTTCCAAACACAGGTTGAAAAGGAGTTGGATGAAATGATAGATTTACAAATAATCGAACCATCCACTTCTGCATATTCTTCGCCGATGGTTATTGTTCGAAAAAAAGACAATAACATACGTCTTTGCGTTGACTATCGCAAATTGAATCAAGTTACGAAGTTCGATGCTGAACCTATGCCTTTACTAGAAGAGTTACTTACTCGTCTTTCTAAATCGCATTTTTTCACTAAACTTGATTTGTCTAAAGGATATTGGCAAGTTCCATTATCCGAACGCGCCAAACCTCTTACCGCTTTCTCTACTCCCAGAGGCCTTTTCCAATGGAATTTTATGCCTTTCGGCCTTATGAACGCACCAGCTACATTTGTACGCATGATGCGTCGAATCCTATCGTATCGGTCAGATGTCATTGCTTATCTAGATGACATCTGTCTTTTCAGCGATACTTGGGAAGATCACTATTCAGGATTAGTTGAATTATTATCAACTCTGCGTGAGTATAACCTGACAGCAAAACCATCTAAAGCTTGCATTGGCTTTAGCGAAATTGCTTTCTTAGGCCATCGAGTAGGTCACGGTTTCTTGAAGACAGAAGACCATAATATCACTAAGATACTTAACATCTCTATCCCTAGGACTAAAAAGCAAGTGCGAAGTCTTTTAGGTCTCATACAATTTTATGGACGTTTCATTCCGAATCTGTCCTCTATCATGGCACCTCTCTCTACACTATTAAAGAAAGGGTCGCCTAACATGGTTCATTGGTCTCATGAATGCCAATCTTCACTAGAGAAGATCAAAACTATGTTTTCATCACCACCTATTTTAGTGTTGCCTACAACAGATAAGACATTCGTTCTTCGTAGTGACGCTTCATCCACTGGGATTGGAGCGGCACTAATGCAAGAGTACTCTGGAACTCTGCATCCTGTAATGTACATATCCAGAAAACTTAATGCTGCAGAAAGGAATTACTCGGTTTTAGACCGTGAATTATTGGCAATGGTTTGGTCAATTCTCAAACTCCAAAGATTCCTTCTGGGCGCGCATTTCGTAGTGGAAACTGACCAAAAAGCTCTTACGGCTATCCAAAGTAAGAACTTGAAGAGCTCGAGATCAACTCGATACGCAATCGCTCTTCAACCTTTTCATTTTTCGGTACGAGCTATCCGTGGTTCAGAAAATGTGATGGCGGACATTCTGTCCAGATGCCCACATGATGCCACTTAACTGTTAAATATTGGATCTTTTTAATATGTATAACTTTACAACAGTTATTTTTTTGTTTCTTTACTAAGATACACATTTGTAATTTAATAATAGAATGATGGTATCTCTACTTAGCGGTTTATTGATGTTTATGCACCGCTGTTCTTTGATGATTGTTTCTTCATAAATCATAAATTTAAGATTGTAGTGTGAATTTTTGGTATGCATTGTATAATTACCAGAATTGTATTATACGTACATCACACCTTCCTGGAAACATTTATTCGTAGGGAAACAATTTCTCTCAGATTTTAAGATATATATTCTCACCAGTCATATTAGGAATTATAGTTATTCCTGATATTTTCATCTGCGCAGTATTCTTGCGTTGTGAGCCTATTCTACGGTGCTCCTAGATGTATTTAAAAAAAAAAAATTTTATTTTTTTTTTTTTCCCGGGAGGTGTGGTAAGACTGTAAAGGGCAATTTTTACTATCTTGCAATATAATACATTTATATTCTTATTATGTTCGCAAATATTTTGGAAGCAAAGTATTTCCTTTTTTAAGTGCTTAAGGAGAAGTCATTTTTGGGTTGCTTCCCTTGAAAATAGTTCCGTCATCTTCGATCGGACTCCGCAGACGACTCTAGGCCTACTGCGATTTATTCTTTGGCTGGGTAGGAATAGATTGTTCTTGCTTCAGTATATCTATGGCCTGAATTTATACGTAGTGTTTGTATGAGTAGGACGAGTCTGTCTTATATATGGATATCTTTGCATTTCTAAGTCGAACTAATTTGGTTGTCGCTAGAAAAGGTCAAAGGCTATGCAGCGGAAGTATCGCTAGCAAGGGGGTGATTCATGGCTGCCATCCTGTGAGGATGTCGAGTTCTGTTGTAGCAGGCTTTTTTGCCGAAATAGTGATCTATATATGGATGGGGAAAAGTGATAATCATTTAGACATGTTGTATGTACTTTACCCCAGTGTTTATTCTCTTTTGCCAAGGAATGGCAAAGTTATATTTCGTATAAAAAGGTAAAACCACAATTTATTATGAATTTGGGCTTCGCCATCGTTGTTTATAAGCAGATGCACAGTGGTACGTTTAAAAAGAATATCCATTCAAAGGAAGAAGACATTCCTATATATCAGCACTAGATTGTATGATATTACTTAATTACTTCTATGAGAGAACCTATGAAGAAATGAGGACATTTAATGAATGACTAATTTTGGTCTACATTCTATAGTGAGTGAAGCTCACGAGAGAGAGAACAGCCATGTTGAAATTCATAGACTTTATCCACTGGTGGACATTCACATCATTTAGCAAATAAAGCATGATTCAACAACTAGTAGCCAGTATGAGTTAACAACTACACACAACAGAGGTTTATCACTGGCCAACTGTTTTAATGCTGTTCGAGAGTGTACGTCAGATGTGTTGAAGTGTACTGTTTCTGGTGTAGCAGTATCCGTTATGGCGGTGTTAAAGTCAACATCTGTTTGTGTTGTAACACTGATCATCGTTGTTTTCTTCACTTGCAGTTCTGAGTCATTGACCTGACGTGACCTGTCAACGTTTGTTTGTGTCGCAACATAAATCATTTTTGTTTTCTTCACTTGTAGTTCGTTTATTCTTTAGGTTGACTATTAATCATGGGGCCCATCGCGTGTCATTTGACTTTACAAAGCCAACCTGGTGATGTATGTTAGGTGTTTTTCTCTATTGTTGTATTGGTCTGATATGTACCCTCATTCCATCTTATGTCGTTATTAAGCAAGTTTGTTGGTCAATGGTTGAAACATTTTGTACTGCAAATATCTTTCGTTGTTTGATTCTGTTCATAAAATTTCTGACAGCAATACGACAAGCTCTTTTATCAAGACTATACCAGTGGCGGCGTTGTTGTATATGTTGTTGTTGATCCTGTAGTTCTTGACTTGGATATATTATAGTGATTATGCCTGTCTGCTTTCACTAAGAAAAAGGGCAGGTCACGGCGCCAATTTGAACACATGTAACCGAGCTGGTTACGGCATCAATTTGAAGATATGTGCCCGCGTCAGTTGAATGCGGCACTAGTAGTTATATTGATTTTATTTAGTCAGTGTTAATCCTTTATATGTTGTTGTGCTTCAAGTGCTAACTGGCCTTCCGCCAGAGATCGTAATACTTGAACTTTTGTTATTTTTTTCAACCCAGGAATGTTCTTCCCTTTGAGTTTGGTGATAAGCAAAACAGTTTCAGCACAACACTGATTATCCAAAAGAAATTACTGTAAATTTCCACAAACAGCAATGTAGAAAAAATTCAATTAGAGTTTATTGATGTCATTAGACAAACACTGTAAATTTCCCAATGATGATTGGTTATCCAAGATGAAAAAATATGTAATCCAATTGAATAATATATGTATATCCAAATAGAATAATATACTGATTCATCTACTCAAAAACTTGTCTTGGTATCCTCAAAGACGAAGTTCACCTAACGCTATCTGTAAAAATCCTCTAGTCTAAAGTTATGGTTTCATTAGAATCATAAACCCTGAAATCTCTGCCTATCGCGCACAACTCTTCTATTTATACTATTTCTTCTTTTTTTTTCTCGCCTTTTTTCACACGACCCGTCCTTTTATCACACGGTACAATAATTAACATTTGCACTCCTCCCCTCAGCTTTTCGACCTTTTTGCACACGACATTCTGTTATTTCGACTTTTTTTCACATATGTGATCTTTTCCAACTTAACAATAGGATAAAATAAAAAAAAACTCAGATCACACAAACATTCATTTCCCACTTTCGCGCTTATAAAACCCATTCATCATTATCTGAGACTGACCTACGTTTGTTCTGTCAGAGCAGTAACTGCCAACTGAGCGTTGAATGAATACTGCGTATTGTGTAAAAACGTCTTATTTGCTTTTAAGGTCTGTCATTCTTACATGTAGCATCTTCTAGCACATATAAATGCTTCGCGTGGAAGTAGGAGGGACAAAGCTAGCGTGAAAGGCCAAGCGGTTACAGTTGTTGTGTATCTTCTTCTGTTCCATAAGTTCCTCTTGCAAAATTTTTTTTGAATTATCTTTCCATTTCCTCACGTTCTTTTCTGTTCTTCTCTTCTATCTATCGCTTCTGTCTCTCCTGTTCCTTGTCATGCTTTCTGTGTTCCTCTAAAACGCGTTGCTCATCTTTCAGTCTTTTATCACATTCTTACCTCTGTTTTTTCATCTGATCCTCATTTTTTCATCTGATCCTCATATCTTTTTTTTCATTCGATTTGATTTCGTCGCTCAGATCTCTGTATTAACTTAATTCATGCAAGGCGCCAGTTCCACGGTCTCAGTGAAATCAGGCTTGTTTCTTTCATTGTTTCCTCCCGAATCCGTGGTTTCTGTGCTTCAACAATGACACTGTCTCTTGCCTCTCTGTCTAATGCAAAGTTTGCTTCGGTGTATCTATGTCCTTGAGAACTTAGGGCGTCAACCATCTTGAGTAGTCTCTCAATTTGGTCACTCTTTTTGGTCTGATCTTCAGTAACGTTGTCAAACAGTATTACTCTATTGTTACATTCATTCACGAGTTCTTTAAAAACTACGTCTTGCTCGTCGCACCATTCTTTTAATGATTTGCCGGTTTTATCGCTTACTTTTTCAAAATTGTCTCCACAGGTCAACACCAAAATGCAGTAAACTCTAACGAAATCATGACCGAAAATTTTCTTTAAGAACTTAATCGTGTCTTGATCTTCTTCAGTGAATCTGCCACCAAATCGGACAACAAGAAGGAATGCGTGGTAGCCACGAGGATTTGCCACAATGGCGTATTCCATTTTTTCAATGACCAAGTTAACTGCCCTCTCTGTGTTCATTCTGGTGTTACCCACACCTGGACCATCAACTACTTTTATAACTCGACCTTTAAACTCGGAGACCTCATAAGCAACTTCTGTAGTCACGGACGACGTGTAAGGTCTACTCTTGAATGCGTTTCGTCTCAGGATACTGTTTCCCGTTGCGCTTTTTCCATTGCCTGTTTTTCCAATCATAAGAAGATCAATATCTGTTGGCTCTTTCATTTTGACCTGAACAAGAATAAAGATAAGCAAAGACAGTGAAGATGAATATAAGACATGATGGTTGAAAATATTATTTTATATACAACGTTTAAAATGTCTTAAAATTATCAACACGGAACATCTCACAAGCACTGCAAATATTATTGTGCATATTTTGGAAAGCATTGCCCACTTTCGTTGAATCCAGCATCTATGACAATCATATATGAAAATGCGCTTACACATTTATATATCAATAACTGTTTCTATATGCAGTGTTTATGTATACTATTTATGTATTTTATATGGAACATGTAATTAGTCTATAAATAACAGATAATTTTGGCTAAAAAGATGAGACATTATATGCATCGTCGCATCAGGAATTAATCTAATCATCAGAAAAAGCGTCTGTATGACATAGGTATTTCTCTTGTTTTTGACATTGCACTGGTTTTTTTTTTCATGTAAAACTTTTGCCTCGTTTTGGCGAGGCGCGTCCCGTTCAACCTAGTCGGTTATATTGGGGCGCATGTCCAAATATAAAAGACCCTTAGGTCTGGGAGATAATTGTACTGGTGAACTCATTATAACTAAAAGTTAAAAGTGTCACAACTCATATGATGCGTCCCTTTCTTTTAAAAATATTTTATTCCATACTGAAATACCAACATTTTCATTCTCTCTCTCCCCCAACATTTTCAAATTAACTATTTCACCCTAGATTTTGCTATGCTGTGAACATATGGCGGTGATGAAATTAATAAAACTTGTGTATATTAACTCGCTAGACTGAACACCATTGCTCATGAACATTGTTTGATATTAGAACGAGGCCTTGGGCAGTTTCGTTAAGTTCTTTAAGTGCTTTTATTCATGGCTGTCTGTTGTGGCTCAATTTTTTCAGTAGATTATAGACTGAGATGGACATCTGAGTTCAATCGTTACCATCTGGTGTGATGATGAAGCATACAGCGCTAATTGTGTCCGAGCACGCTGTTCGACCAGCGTGACGTAATATCGTTTCCCAATCACATAAACACACTATCAGACATTTGTTGGCAACCAATCATTGGATATTTAAGGATGTACCTGATTTCCTGTTTGCTTTAAAAATTATCATGTCAGTTGTAGAAGGCTCCTCTCTTTTTTCCTTCTTTTGACAAAGTGGGAACCAAGCTTTCCCACCCCTCATCGAGGTTAATTTGATAATAAAGCTGACTTGTAGAGTTGTCACATGCCGTATATTGTACCACCTCCGAGACTTATCATCATCATCATCACTATCATTATCATTTTCCTTTTTACTGTTCATGGAGCATGGATTCACCACTGCAGCAACACCCCTTGCTTAAAAAATGCATCAAAACTTTCACGTGCTTTTTGTAGCAGTGTCGTCTCTAGCAGTTTGTTTTAATTGATGAGGTTACCAGCCCTAAGCACAAACTTTTGTTAGTCGTGTTTTATGAAATGCTTGAGTTAACAGTAGGCCTATTCTTTGTCAGCTTAACTACCCTCGAAAACTACCCGGAACGTGGCCTTTATGTAGCGACCTTCAATGGAGTCCATCCCAACAAGTGTATGGGCTTGCTTTAATACGGACTTCCTGCAAGTGGCCAGCTTCTGTCGTGGATCCATGCTCCGTAGGGAGCGAAAAAGGAGATGACTGAGTTAGTTTTCATAAATGCATGGCACCCATGCCCCCAATAGACGCCGGAAGTCTCTTTAGAGATTAAAGAAGAATAGAACGATTGTACCCTTGTGACGGCAGTCTTAATTTATACAGGGTGTCCATAAAAGATTGTACCCTTGTGACGGCAGTCTTAATTTATACAGGGTGTCCATAAAAGATTGTACCCTTGTGACGGCAGTCTTAATTTATACAGGGTGTCCATAAAAGATTGTACCCTTGTGACGGCAGTCTTAATTTATACAGGGTGTCCATAAAAGATTGTACCCTTGTGACGGCAGTCTTAATTTATACAGGGTGTCCATAAAAGATTGTACCCTTGTGACGGCAGTCTTAATTTATACAGGGTGTCCATAAAAGATTGTACCCTTGTGACGGCAGTCTTAATTTATACAGGGTGTCCATAAAAGATTGTACCCTTGTGACGGCAGTCTTAATTTATACAGGGTGTCCATAAAAGATTGTACCCTTGTGACGGCAGTCTTAATTTATACAGGGTGTCCATAAAAGATTGTACCCTTGTGACGGCAGTCTTAATTTATACAGGGTGTCCATAAAAGATTGTACCCTTGTGACGGCAGTCTTAATTTATACAGGGTGTCCATAAAAGATTGTACCCTTGTGACGGCAGTCTTAATTTATACAGGGTGTCCATAAAAGATTGTACCCTTGTGACGGCAGTCTTAATTTATACAGGGTGTCCATAAAAGATTGTACCCTTGTGACGGCAGTCTTAATTTATACAGGGTGTCCATAAAAGATTGTACCCTTGTGACGGCAGTCTTAATTTATACAGGGTGTCCATAAAAGATTGTACCCTTGTGACGGCAGTCTTAATTTATACAGGGTGTCCATAAAAGATTGTACCCTTGTGACGGCAGTCTTAATTTATACAGGGTGTCCATAAAAGATTGTACCCTTGTGACGGCAGTCTTAATTTATACAGGGTGTCCATAAAAGATTGTACCCTTGTGACGGCAGTCTTAATTTATACAGGGTGTCCATAAAAGATTGTACCCTTGTGACGGCAGTCTTAATTTATACAGGGTGTCCATAAAAGATTGTACCCTTGTGACGGCAGTCTTAATTTATACAGGGTGTCCATAAAAGATTGTACCCTTGTGACGGCAGTCTTAATTTATACAGGGTGTCCATAAAAGATTGTACCCTTGTGACGGCAGTCTTAATTTATACAGGGTGTCCATAAAAGATTGTACCCTTGTGACGGCAGTCTTAATTCATACAGGGTGTCCATAAAAGATTGTACCCTTGTGACGGCAGTCTTAATTCATACCTTGTGACGGCAGTCTTAATTCATACAGGGTGTCCATAAAAGATTGTACCCTTGTGACGGCAGTCTTAATTCATACAGGGTGTCCATAAAAGATTGTACCCTTGTGACGACAGTCTTACTTCATACAGGGTGTCCATAAAAGAAAGTACCCTTTTCAACAAATGTATTCTCGGCCCCATGATGTGGTACGAGGATGCTTTCTATCACAAATGTAAGATAATCTCTGCAAGATACCAGACCTAGCTAGAGAGAAGCCTAGAATTCAGAATTTCATTTTAGCAGACCGGACAGCTTTTATTTTGCATATTTATCATGACTTACAAAAACAGCCCAGGAAATCTCTATCATTTTAATAAGGACAGCCGCTGTCTGAGGAAACTGAAGGAAACAAACAAAGTCAGAAAGGGAACTTATTAAATTAACGACACCCCAGACGCGTGTAAGAGGCCGATTCAAGTCTCTTTTATTCATCTGAGCAAAAAGTATATGAGCCAGGATTGGCGTAAGTTGTGATTGTACATTCTATATTTTATTACTAACATTTAAACTAACAAATATATGAATATTACCAGGTGAATTTTAATATGTGAAAATCGCTAGTGGATGTCTAAGTCATTTGAGGCTGCAACCTCAGTGTAAAGAATGATGATTCATGAACCACCACTGCACGGTCTGGTGATTGCTTTATTGCTAGTTTCTTAAACAGAACTAAAAGCAAAAGGTAATCCCAAGTTCCTATGGAACAGGGAGGAAAAGATGAAAGAAATGATGTACATTTTACGTCTAATACTTACAGCTTTAAACCAGTGTAAATGTCTATGTAATACAATGCTACGCACCAACGAATGACAGAGATGAAGAAGGCAAGGATGAATTCTATCAACAACTGCAGAAAGAAATGGAAAACACACCTAGATATGATCTTATCGTATTAATGGGAGATCTCAATGCGAAAGTTGGAACACACAATACATATAATGAAAGAGTAATGGGGAAATGCGGTAGCGGAACAGAAAATGAAAATGGGGATACATTAATAAGTTTCTGTAGCATTAACAACATGGTCATTGGAGGAACACTTACACTTTTCCCACACAATGAAATTTACAAATTAACATGGGAATCACCAAATTGTCGGGACAGAAACCAAACAGCACACATCATGATTAATGGTAGATGGAGATATGCATTACAAGATGTGAAGGTAAGAAGAGGTGCAGATGTGGGAAGTGATCACCATTTAGTAGTAGCAAAACTGAAAGTGAAACTAAGAACGGCTGGACCAACTGTAATTACACAGAAAATGTTTGACATCAGCAAATTGAAGGACCCCCTTACCAGAAAAGCTTTCGCGGCTGATATAAAGAAACGATATCAATTTGCCAAAAGCCAGGAAAAGACATTGACTGATGATATAGACCAAAAACTCAACACCATTTCAACAATATATAAGGAAAGCAGCAAATCATGCATGGGATTCCAGGAAAGGAAGAAGCAAGACTGGATAACACCAGAAACATTAAACACCATAACACTGAGAAAGGTAATGAAAAGAAAGAAAACAGAAGCGAAGTTCCCCCAGGTTAAAGCAACTATATAGCGAACAGTACAGTCAGCTGGACAAGGAAGTTAAACGCCAAACCCGAGCCAACAAAAGGAATTTCCTAGACGATCTAGCAAGACAGGCAGAAGAGACAGCACTGGGAAATGAACAAAGCACAGTATACAAAATAACTAAATTCATCAGCGGAAAACGAAGTGCAAACAACATTACATTAGTAAGAGATAAGCAAGGAAATCTTATCACGACAGCAGAGGGACAGGAAACAAGATGGGCAGAGCATTTCAGAGAAACTCTGAACAAGGAACCACCAGAGACACAACTGAATATTCATGAGGCTGAAAACGATCTAGATGTAAATACAGACACCCCACGAAAAGAAGAAATCATCACAGCAATCAAAGTGTTAAAGAACGGAAAAGCTCCTGGCCATGATAACTTAAATGCAGAGCTATTTACGACAGACCCTGCGCTAGCAGCAGAACTATTAGAACCACTATTTGCACAAGTCTGGAAAACATGGACAACTCCATTAGAGTGGAACAAAGGAATAATTGTCAAATTGCCCAAGAAGGGAGATCTTGCAGACTGCCATAATTATAGAGGAATCACGCTTCTATCAGTTCCCAGCAAAATACTAGGTAGGATAATTATACAGATAATTTCAAAAGCAGTAGGCTACAAACTGATAAAAGAACAAGCAGGATTTAGAAAAAACAGAAAATGTGTGGAACTTATATTCACTCTCAGGAACATTATAGAGCAGTGCTCAGAATGGCAAAGACAGCTGTACATTAATTTCGTTGATTTTGAAACGGCTTTTGACAGCATACATAGGGACAGTTTATTGAAAATACTGAGGGCTTATGGCATTCCAAGCTGCATAGTGTCAATCATAAAAAGCCTCTGTGCCAACTTTACATGTAGTGTTGGACAGAGCAACCTAACCTTTGAGGTGAAGACAGGAGTACGACAAGGATGCCCATTATCAACAACTCTATTTTTAACAGTCATAGACTGGGTGATGCGCCAGACAACAGAGGGCAGTCCAAGAAGAATAAGATGGACTACATTTTCTACATTGGAAGATCTAGAATATGCAGATGACAGTGCACTACTAGCACATTTACATCAACACATCCAGGAAAACATGGATAGACTTAATAAGTATTGCCAGCAGGTGGGCTTGAACATCAATTTAATGAAGTCAGAGGTCATGACGCTCAATGTGAGCAACCCTGAGCCCATATCAGTAAGCAATCAGCAACTGGTACAGGCAGACACCTTCACATACCTAGGATGCATAGTAACACCAGCCGGAGGGGCAGGCAAAGACATCAACATCAGAATGAATAAAGCAAGAACAGCCTTTTTTAGCCTAAACAACATCTGGAGGTCCTCTCAATACAGCACAAGCACAAAATTAAAATTATATCAGAGCTGTGTGCTCTCTGTGCTTCTCTATAGTGTGGAATGCTGGAGAGTTACAGAGAAGGAAATGTCGAAATTGTCCTCTTTTCACACAACATGCCTAAGAACAATTCACCGAATCTTTTGGCCGAATACCATCACCAACCAAGATCTGCTTACTCGGAGCCAGCAAGAGGACATGCACACAATCATAGCTGGCAGACGCTGGAGCTGGGTTGGCCATGTCCTCAGAAGAGACCCCGATGCCATCATAAGAACAGCTATGCTTTGGACCCCTGAAGGAAAACTAAAGAGAAGCCGACCAAAAACAACCTGGCGGAGGACTGTGGAGGCTGAGATGCAAAGAATGAACCAGAGTTGGGGCAATGTACGAAGAATGGTTACCGATCGAGCAAAGAAGAATCAATTTGTTGTTGCCCTACGAGACGCCACTAGGCGTGATGGATACTGACTGCTTTGACGGTCAGTGGTTAAGGATCTAAGAAGAAGTAAGAAAAACTAATTGACTATTAAATTTGTTGTATGTTATTTTAACTAAACAAATAATTGTTTATTCAGTCATTAGAATTATGAAAGCAAACGTGTGAGCTAAATTATGTAATAACCACATATAGATATATACAGAGCATTCGTTGGATTACACCAACTGGGGGCTTTACAGGCCAGAACCATTGCTTAAACCCTTCACAAAAAGCGACGGACCAGATACTAAGTTAACAAAATTGCTCAGCCCTAAGCAGCTTTTTTGTTCTTGTCTTCTGGGAATATCTTGTGAAGTCTCCCCTAAGGTAAAAGCACCAATCACCTAATATTTACATCTTTGCAAAAGTAATCTTGCGCGAAGATAGATACCTTGGACGACCTACTTTTAGATACGCTTGTGGTGTGACTATTAGTGGACCACTACTGCAAAGCAGGGGAGGCAATCCGTGACAGTGTGGGAGTTAATCAGCGGGAGATCAACTGCGCCCTGTTGATCAACAGCGCTCTATCTAGACGGGTAAGACGTTAGAAGAACTCAGCCTGGAATCAATCCACAGTATTGAGTACATTCAAGTTGATCTGCCTGATGATGATCTCACACACTACTTGGACGGGAAAAGAGACGTAATCAAGTTTCCACCTGCTGGTGCAATAGGGCTTTGGAAAAAGCTGGACGAAGCCTTGTCAAAGGAGTTGGATAACAACCTGAAGCAGATAACTTTGGAGAAGAAGCTGGAAATCTTCGGCGACATAATATATCTTCACTGTCGTAAAGTGTTTGGAGTAAGAAAGGCAAGGGAAGGTAACCGACCGCAAAAAAGTAGAAGACAAATTAAAATAGAAAAATGCAGGAAAAAAAAACATGACCATAAACTGTTCAAGAACGCAGTTGCCACAGAGAAGCAAGGGTTACGACAGGTTTGGGAGTACCTGAAAGGCCAACATAATACCCTTTGTTGAGCAGAACGGTTGTACATGAAGAGAAGGAAGACACGGATGGATAGGGAAAGATTCTTTCGGGAGCCCTTAAAGTTCGCCAAAGAACTGTTTGAGCAGCCACGGTCGGAACGCTAAACATCAGAAATTGCACCGGTGATGATATTGCCTAATGTATCTTTGCCGTTTATCCTTAGGACGGATGCTTCGCAGTCGGGTATTGGAGGATGTCTACGTCAATGGTTGCAGGATACCACACATCCAGTGTGCTATGTTAGTAGTAAACTGTCATCTGCAGAAGTGCGATACTCTACGATTGAGCGTGAATTATTTGCAATATTGTGGTCTGTGAATAAACTGTCCCGATATCTATTGGGATGTCTTTTTTATTTGGAGAGGGGCCACAAGCCACTTCCGTTTCTTCAATCAATGACCAGTACTAACTCGAGAGTGCACTGATGAAATCTGTTAATTAAGGAGTTTTCAATATATGGTCTTGCATATGGCAGGACATGATCACGCTATAGCTGACATTTTGTCTCGAATAGTATCAAACAGCTAGAGATATACAGTGATATATCGATTGTGTGCTTACTTAACTAGTTGAACTATGAATAAATGCACATTTTTGATGGGATGCAAAATCGTCTGAGCGTTCATTTGCGATGTGCTGTCACAGCTAGGCAATGGCGCTGTTTGGTTGGTCCTAGGTTCGATTCAAGGTAAGCCTATCAGTTATATTTTCTTTTCTGTTGTCTGGTGTCATCCCCTTTATGTCCAACGAGTACCTGTTAAATACCTTTATTTATTGTTCACATGAATCAGGTTTCCTCCATTATATATATATATATATATATATATATATATATATATATATATATAATATATATATATATATATATATATATATATATATATTATATATAAATACAGTATATATATATATATATATATATATATATATATATATATACTGCTCGGCAGAAGTCAAAGGCCACCCTATTATTTTCAATACACTTTTATATAAGCGCAAAAAATGATTAAATGAAGGAAGTTTTTAGTAAAAATTGGTGCAATATCTTCCTCTGACAGTCCTCATACACGTTAAGCATAAAAACAGCTCACCGACAACCATGGTGATCACGTGCAATTTAGCTTGCTGACCATAAATTCACATTTTAATTCTGGTTTTTTTTTTCAAAACTTCCGTACAACCAAACAGGTGAAGTAATCGTACTGATTGACATTCCACGTTCAATGGCGACTTTTCGTGAACAGAGTTCACTCTTAATTTGTTTTACAATCAGCAGACTTAGGGTAGTTTCATCACATGCAAAAACCATGCCACCGAGAAGACGTCTTGACACCTTACAAAGAATGAGGGCTATATCATGGGTTGAAAGTGGTTTATCTGTCCGTGAGGTTGCTAGACGGCTTGCAGTGTCACACTCTACTATCCAAAGAATTTTTGAGAGATTTCAGGTCACAGGAAGTGTGAAGGATCGCCACCGGCCAGATCGCCTTAGATGCACCAATAGACATGATGACCGTTACCTCTTGTTGTCAGCCCTGCGCCATCGAACAGTGACTTGTTCCGCTCCAAGATGTCAGCTGAGACAAACTGTAAATGTTAATGTCAGTCAAAGCACCATTTGCAGACGTTTACATGAATTTGGACTGGCTGCTCGACGTCCTGCAGTCAGAATCCCTATTACTCCTGCTCATCGCAGAGCCCGTGTTGCTTGGTGTCTCGAGCACATCCGATGGACAAGGCAACAATGGAGTCAAGTTCTCTTCACTGATGAATCTCGCTTCACTGTGTCATTCAATGATGGCAGGATAGGAGTTTGGAGATGACCAGGAGAGCGATTTACTGATGACACAATTCGAGAGGTGGATTGTAATGGTAGGGGTTCTGTCATGGTCTGGGGAGGCTTCTACAGACACGGCAGGCCCCCACTCTACATCATCCAAGGCAACTTGACCGGCCCAAGATAACAGAACAAAATCTTGAGACCAATTGTTCAGCTTGCTCTGGGGGCCATAGGTGGTAATGCCATCCTCCAAAATGATAACGCTCGACCCCATCGAGCTCGTGTGGTGAATGAGTTTATTCAGCAACATGGGATCATCAGGATGGCGTGGCCAGCTCATTCACCTGACCTTTCTCCGATTGAGCACCTCTGGGATGTCCTTGGTCGAAGATTGTCAACAAATCATCATCATCATCATCATCATCATCAGTTGCCATCTCCACAACGAAGGTTGGCTGTAATGGATCTCCAACGTTTTCTGTCTCTTGTCTTGGTGGTGCACTCTGATAGACTCTTTCCTGTCCATCTCTTGATGTTATCTTCCCACTTACAGCGCTGTCTTACCCTTGCACGTTTGCCTTCAGCTCTCCCCTCTGTTATGGTCTTCTGCAAGGCGTTATGCCTTTTTATGTGGCCAAAGTATTTTAGCTGCCGAACTTTGACCTCCCTCATTAGTTCTCTTTTCATACCTAGATTTTCTAGGACCTCCTTATTTGTTTTCATCTCTTTCCATGAGATACGCCCCATTCTTCTATATATCCACATTTCAAGAGCCTCAATTCTTTCTTCCAACTGCTTATTCATCGTCCATGTTTCTGCACCATACAGAAATGCAGAATATTTATAACACTTTATGATTCTCAGTTTTAATTTGTGAGATAACTGTTTAGATGTCAGTTTATGTTTCATGTTGTTGAATGTAGCTTTGGCCATTCCTATTCTCTTTTTGATTTCTGTTTCACATCTGCAATCTTCTGTTATTATATGACCAAGATATTCGTAGCTCTTGACTTGTTCCAGGATTTTCCCATTTACGCTTATCTTTAATGTGGGTTTATCGTCTGTTTTGCTAATTATCATAGTTTTTGTTTTCTCAATATTAATGTCGAGTCCATATTCATGACTTATACTATGTCACCGTTCACTTTGCTAGGAGCATTATAAAATGCTCAAGCAGGAATTATAAGCGGTGATTTGGTTTTGGTTAAGAGGGAAGGTATGAAAAAATGGTTTAAGAAATAAGAATAGATTTGAATAAAGACTATTTGTCTTGCTAAAAGGGAAATAAGATGAGTGAAATCATGCTTTGATCAAAGGGAGAAGACTCTAATTATTAAAGTCAGGGGAGGAAAGTGCTTAATTACACATAAGTAGATTTGGTGAGTTGGTAATTATGGTTTAGAAAATGTACATATAAGAATTGTATAGCAAGCTTTAGAGAAGACAATATAAGGTTAAGTCAAATATGCAAAGGGAGACAATGGGTAATTACCTCCCTTATATGATTAAGTGAGTTGAGAGGAAAAAAATATGCACGTGAAAAGTTTACCAGGACAACGGATGACACTTCACTGAGTTGTTTGCACAGCGGATAAGCGTGAACATATTTCAGCTGAGCGAAGAATAGGAGGAACCAATGAATTTACAGTAAACAAGGACAGATCAGCTGATAATGATTTTATAGAAGAGAACCCATTTAGACGCGCTGTCGAGCGGACGCATTTTCGCAGGAGCAGTCCTAGTTAAGGACGTAGAGTGGCAGGAATGTGTATTCTGCCAGGCTCAAGTTTAATTTCTGTGGGAAACAGAATGAATACTTCTGAAGAGTCCTATAGACCTAGTTAGAGTAGTAGAATCTATTCACATATGAAAGACAGAACGGTGTTTAAAATATAGGTTTAGAGATAAGAGGTGATAGTAAGAAATATGAGTGTTGTGAGGATTCTGTGCAACCAGAGTAAGTAGGTCCTTTGACTCATAACTTTTGATAGACATTGAATAGAATGATTTCAGAAGTTGAAACAAAGTATTACAAGGTTATGGACGCTACAACTAGGGGAGCGCAGAATAATGAGAAACGAAGCTGAAGCTACAAAATTGACTATGAGGTGAACAAACTGAGACTAAGTAGGCAGCTGAGGAGATTTTACAGAAGAACAGGGACTTAATAGCCGTGTTGGGCTATTGTATAATGAACTTTGCAACATCGACTGCTACAAGTAAGATGAGTAAGCAATTGAAGGCTGATTGTATTTACAGGATGAAACATGCGCTCTCTAGCAGGTATAAGTATGAGGATATCGCAACAGGTGTACCCAATGAATTGATTTGCATATATGAATTTTTAGATGATGGTATTTGATTAAATTGAGTCAAAATTGACAGGATTAGTAGACAAAAGAAACTAACTCAGGAAAGAGTTGATGAAAGGCTTGGGAGAAGCCAGAATAAATAGAAAAGCCTTAAGGGAAGAAAATATGTATAAACCATACCTGAATATGTTCTCAGGCAGAGAGCTATAACTATATATATATATATAGGTATGTGGGTGTGCCCAGAAGGAATGGGACATACAAGAGGCTTGTACCTGGAATTTGTACCACATGCCTCCTGTTATGATGGAATTTTTGATGTAAATAAATCACTTGTTTTGATGGAACACTTCTCAAGTTGGGTTAACTCTCTAAAAGGTTGTTGAGTGCTTGAGTAAACAAGATAATAGACATAAGGGAATAACTGCTATACGAAGTTGTCACTTAAGTAACATCATAAGAAGGGATGGAACGAGTTTAGGTTTGAAGTTTGAGAAGATATCATCCAGGAATTAATAACTCTGGCGGTGAGGGCCAGTATTAAGATATACTCTTACTTGGAAGATAGGTCAATGGATCAAATTGACAACCAGAAGGTAGACAACTAGGCCTGCCCCAGTCACCTAGTTTACTATAATAAGAAGAGATAGCACTGTCACATATTAGATGAACTGGCACTGTGACAACTGTTCACTTGCTTCACTAGTTCTTGTAACTCCTGTTCGCTTTCAGCTAACAACACGGTATCATCTGCATATCTAAAGTTGTTTATTGACCTTCCACTGATGTTCAGTCCTGGTATTTCTTGTATCTGTTTGAAAATTTTTTCGGTGTATAAATTAAATAGGCAGGGGGACAGCACACAACCTTGTCTGACACCTCTTTTTATGTCTATGTATAGTGAATAATTCCTTCCAGATCTTACTGTGGCAGTTTGCTCCCAATAAAGGTTACTGAGTATTCTTATATCTTTTCCATCAATACCTATGTCTTCGAGGCATTCAGTTATTTTCTCATGATGGACTCTGTCAAAAGCCTTCTTATAGTCAATGAAGCACATATACATACTTTTTTGGACCTCTGTATATTTTTCTGCTAATATTCTTAGGCAAAATATTGCCTCTCTTGTTCCACTGTTCCGTCTAAAACCAAACTGTTCTTCTTGTATTTCGTTGTGTACTTTACTTTTTATTCTTTCCTGTATGATTTTGAGCAGTATCTTATTAATTGCATGACTCATCAGGCTGATTGTTCTGAAGTCTGAACATTCTGTTGCATTTGGTTTTTTGGGCAATGTTATAAAAACTGATGTCTTCATGTCGTGTTGTATATATCCTGTATTGTATACATCGTTGCAACAAATCACCCCCTGCCAATGGATGTTGCACAGCTGACTGCATTTCTGCTTCAGGAATGGCAAGCTGTTCCTCGGGATACTCTTTGGACCCTTGTGGACTCGATGCGTCTATGCTGTCTTGAATGCCTTGCTGCAAAAGGTGGTCATACCCGATTTTGAAATGTCTATTTGTCCAATATCTATTGTGTGACTTTTGAAAAGGAGGGTGACACACTTCACAGCTTCATTGCGTTTGAATGTGTGTTTCCATTTCTTTACGTGACATGTCAATTTGGTACTCAATAAATGCCGTTTCAACTGATACCAATTACGTTTATATCAGATTTGTTTTATGGTTTCAACCAAGGGTTTTCTAAGTGGTCCTTGACTTTTGACGAGTAGTATATATATATATATATATATATATATATATATATATATATATATATAATATATATATATATATATATATATATATATATATATATATATATATATATATATATATATATATATATATATATATATATATATATATATATATATATATAGTAGTAGTAAGAAATAATGCACATTGGATGTTCTGCTGTGCATTCTAGGACTTACCCCGATGGTCAATTTTGTCAAAACTTCTGTAGCAGTTAGCCGTTTCCTGTAATATTCAACAGGTAACATCACAGAAGGTATACATAGTCTATTTATAAACGTGTAAAGTATGTAAGCGTCTGCATACAATTTGACACAAGGTAATGATGACTTGAGGTAGAATATCATACTCAACGAAAAGGTTATGCATAACAAAGAACAAATTATATAAAATCTTAAAAGGCATAGAAGAATTTATGTATTATTTTACAACATATAGAATAGTTTTCAAAAGCAATTTAGCAATGATTATAAAGTAGTGTCAAATTAGTTCCCAAGCCCGGCTGAAAAGGGAGGAGGGCGGCCTACATAGAAACCGTAAGGAGGCAGCCCTCCACCATGCAAAGGCACAACAAGTCAATCACCTGTTTGCTTTAAGGGGATACACTACAGTGAAAACTAACTTTTGTTCTAATAACATTTTCAAAATTTGTATGTGCTCAATAGACACAGTGTATGTCCATGAACAATATTCTAGTTTATTTTGTTAAAAAACATGTAATTATCATGGTAACCAAAAAAAAAGCATCCGCCATATTGGATTTTTCACAAATTTTCTAGAGCGAAAATCATGTTTCCCATTGACCAAACTTTATCAAATTGCACATACATGTTGTGACTGACAATTAAAACAATTTTACACGTGCTTATTTTTATAAGTTTAAACTTCTATTTTTAATGATTAAAAAAAAACAAACACTATATTTGTATGAAACAAATATTTTAAAAAATATTTTCAAAAATTATATAAAAGAAATTTACCAAAACATCAAAAGTGCAGATGTGTTACTTTAAAGATATAAATGTTTACTACATTCATGCCAAATTTGAGACTGCTCTGTTAGATAGTTTGTTAGTAATACATTTTTTTGTTAATAAAACGTTAGTTTTAAGAAAAATGCATTTTACTCACCGAGTGCCTTGTCTTGTCTAATATACTCCATTTTGGGGGGCTGAATGTGTTTAAAATTGTTCAGCTCTATATGCTACACTTCATTTAGCTTCCTCCACTCCTCCTCTTGACTTAGTCTTGCATCTTGCCTAATTTTTCTTCTTTTTACAAGTTTGTCAGCCTCATGTTTCTGGCTGTTGGCCAGACGTTTCCTTAATCGCACCTGTCCAAGGCGTTCGAGTTTGTTCCAGATGCTTGACCATACAGCTTTTTTATTTCTGGCTGATGGACCAAAGTTGAACCCTCCACCGGCCACAAGGACACTGAATTAGGCCTTTTTTAATAACACAAATTTCCGCTTGCTGCAACAACTCCATATAACATTGTGGAGGCTTTCATTTGCATTTTGTGTTGCACCTAGCTCACACCGCTTGAGCAGATGGTGATCAGTAAGACGCTCATAAATAGGGGCTAAGTGCTTATAGAGCAGGTTGTAGTCTAGCGGAATGTAAACCTTGGTCTCGTGTGGTCCGGCAGCTTCTCCTTAGGAAATGGAAGCCTGATAGAAACACCAGGAGTCTTTGCCTGGCGGGCGCAAATTATGTTGGGGTTTGTCTTTTGTCGAATACCCATGGTAGAGAGAAGCCACGATGGCTTGTTTCATCTCTGGGGCTGAACTATGCTTGCGGATGGCCCTGGTGAAGTAAATACACAATTTTCGTATGGCATTTTGGGTTAGACGACCATGGCCATCTCTCCCAAATGTGACTTTTTGTTTGCTGCAGTCAGTAATGAGTGTCCTCAGTGCAGTGCCTAATCGCTTTGAAACATGGTTGACGCACTCGTATTTGGTTATGTCAACTTGTGGTCCATCCGGTTTGATGTCGCAGAGTCTGTTGTAGGCCTTGGAATCGCCATATGATCGCAAAACAGTGTAGCGTAGCTTGTGATTTGCCACTGAACGAAGAAAGAGAACTTCACAGGCTTTTACCTCCATCATTCCGGCTGACCCTTCGTAATTACGGCAGCCCTTCTGATGCTCAGCTTTCCATTTTTCAAATTTTTCAGGCTGATTTTTCAGTTGCCACTGTCTAGTATTCTCGCAGGTGTGACAGAAGGAAGACATAACATGCGTATCGATGCCAGTCAAGATGTCGATAACACTGCCAACACCTATCAGTGACTTATGACCTCTAGTTAGCCATGTTGCATCAAAGCTGACAGCGATGTCAATGACTTCTTTTTTATTAATGGTACGATGCTGACTCTTAGCATGTTCAGCTCGTACGATGCTGACGGCACGTTGAAATACTGTAGATTGCATGGTTTCCAAATGATCAAAAATTTGATCTGCATATTTATGAAATGTTTTCTGGTGCAGACCAGGGAGGTCTAGGTTCTCACAGAAGAGATTGAACGTAGATGGTGTTGCATATGGGTTTTTACATTTGTTGTTGCTCATCAAAGAGCGTTGAATTGAGTTTGGGTAAATAGTTGAAGATGTTTGAATAGTACACTTAGGTACATTATTCATGAACGTAGCGAAAAAAAAATATGTTATTGTGCGAACCAATCAATGGGTTAGATTAGAAGATGACGCAGGAGTTTTGTGTGTTGTTATAAGATGACGTGGTAAATAAGTTGGCCTGCAGGACAGATGCCTTTGTTTTGATCCGTCACCCAATTTGATATTTTTGTTATGTATCTTCGGAAGTAAGGATGGAACAAGAAAGAAGGCTTGATTGATAAACTTATATTGGTGCCTGCACCTTTGTCGACATCTAGGTTAATACACCATAAACCGGAGTCTTTTAGAACATTATAATAATAATAATAGTTGCCCACTGCAAGCGAAGATGCGACAGCTTCAGACTTGAGTTGTGACACATCTGTGCTGTGATCTCATGTGGCTAATTAGTCCTATTTTGGCCCTACAGGCCCTGCCACATACGGTGTACACATGTGTCACCGTTGGGTTTGCCCAAAGCATTATTTGTGCTTCAGGCAAGGTTAATATGAACGCTTAAAAGCAGGCTACCGCGGGGCTTGCCCAGGCATTATAAACATTTGTCACAGTTTGGGGTGAACATTCAAAACAAGTTCACGAGAAAACGTAGGGTGACATATAAATAAAACGAGTGTTCAGTAACAGCTCAGCTCACGGTTAACAGAGCGTGCGTATTTTCGCATGAGTTGTAAATCAAAAGGCAACCAATCAGAGCACACAAAAAAAGTTAAGTTAGCGAATCAGAGTATGGGTTGAGTGGTACGAGGGAAGAATGACCAGAGGTCATTAGGGCAGAACGATTTGAGAAACTGAAGTGGCAAGATGTGTTTTGCCGGGCTCTCAAGTTTTAACTCTGTGGGTGTACAGAAGTTTTCCGCTGAAGTAATATAGATATAGAATGAGAAATAGTAATATTCAGGATATTATATAATGCTTTGGATAAGAAGTATAAGTTAATAATTAGCAGTGATAGTAGGAAATGTGATTTTGTGAGGATTCTGTGTGTTGACAGTGCGTATGCTCTTCACTCATAATATGCATGAACAATAAGTATGAATAAGAAATATTTCAGAAGTCAAGATGAGATGCTATAAGGTTAATAACTCACTTTACTAAGTAAAAGCATTATAAGAAGAAATGTTGCAGAAGACACAAGATAAACTGCTACAAGGTGGATAACAATTGACTAAGTAAGAGCCAAGAAAGAAGAAGACAGAGAAGAATATCAACATGATAGCCAAACTGGGCTTTTGAATAAATAAATTATAAGTTGTCGTCAGGGATAAGTATGACGAGTAACAGATTGGAGAATAATGACATTTATGAGATTACTCAGGTGCTCTCATATGTAAGTATATTTATGCGGCTGCAGATGTATTTGAGTATTGATTCATGAACATGATTTATAAAATGATTGTAACAAAGGTACTAGAGATGAACCTGACAGGATTAGTCAGAAGGGAATAAAGTTCCAAGGAGTTTTGAGGTAGATTGAGCAAACTGAAATAGAGCTTAAGGAGGCTAAATAATACTTTGAGATGAGATAAGCAAAAAGGGGATTAAGTGCTTACACGCCATGAGATGCAGAATGTATATTTGATGCACTTATATATTATAAGCACTCATGATATGACTGCAGGTGTGCTTTATATAAAGAAGTACCTGCATCTTTGAAGAATATATGTATTTTGTAAATAAATGGATTTTGTTTTGCAAGAGAACAAACAAACTGCTTGAGTCTGTCCTTGAAGGTCGTTGTTGAATGCCAGATTATTAATCACTACAATAAATCCACTATGCGATCAATCACTGATTAAAAGCGGAGAAGGGTACGAACGAGTCGAGGGTTGAATGAAAGGAAGCAGTTCATCCAAGAATTGTCAACTCTGGCGGAGAGGGCCAGTACCCATACACTACTTACTTAATACTTGGAAGATATACAAAGGAGACTGATGTGAGACACAACTAGGCCTGCCACCAGTCACCTAGTAATAAAACCTACAGCGGTTACATAAATTATAATTGGTGCCTTTGGAACAGTTTTTGGATCTTCACCACTACAGCGGTTACATATGTAGGATAATTGGCGCCGAGACCAGCCCTTCTCGAGTGACATGGCTACATTACAGGGAGATATAGTGTATCAACAACAACCACAACAACAACAACAACAACAACAGCCCATATTCGTTTCACCACCTCTAGAGCAAGAACCAACAAGTTTTAATGAATACCACAAGAACATTTAACTAATTGGCGCAGAGAAAAGTCCTACATTAGTTAACAACAGAGAAGGAACATGGAGAGGTGTTTGAGAACCATAGAGAACAGAAAGAAGAGAATAGCAATGAGAGAGTTCGCTTCAGAGTTAAAGCGCTGTAGAAATTACGCAGTGGATTTCCCTTGGAAAAGAATAGTAGATGGATTTGTTGCAAAAGTTTATAAGATAGAAACAAAGGATATTGTGGAAATTAAACTACAACCATTGAAAGTGAAAGAAGGGAAACCAAAATTAAATTTGAAAAAAAGAACCGAACCGACAGTTATTAAAATGGAAACCAAAACAAAGAATGTAGCAGTGCAAACAAATAATAGGTGTAAGAAGAGTCTAATCCCAGTTAGGGTAAGGTCAAGACAGGTTATAGATGACTTACCTGGTTTGTTCAGTGTTAAAGTGGTCGGTAAGACAGAAAAGGTGACATCTGAAGAAAGAGATGTGAAGAATGACAGTGAAATCATGGAGCCATGTACATTCTTGTCGATGCCATGGAGTCAAACACCAGCATGTAAGAAATATAAACAGTGCAGAAAAGTCCATCAAACAATTTCTGATATTTCAGAGCTAGAGACTGTTGATGGTCTACTAAATAATCTAGTGTTAAAGGGAATAGATGCTCCAGAAGACTTGAAGACATTACTTATGACCTAGATGGGAATGTCAAGTCATGGTAACAGAATATCTTAAAACCCGATGACGTCATTAATGGTCAATGTTGCAACACAAACAGACGTCGATCTTCACACCGTCACAACAGATACCGGAACACAAGAAATAGTGGATGTAGACATATTTGATGTACATGCTGAGCAGAGAAGAGATCTGAAATTCTCAAAATCATCAAACAAATAGAAACGAAACCTACATCATGTAAACAGTTTATAATCTTGCCACATGATCAAATACTATATCATATTGATGAGAAACAAGAAGGGAGACTACAGAAAGTAATTCCACAGTCAGTAATACCTCAATTACTAGAGCAGTTCCATGACAATAATGGACATGTTGGAAGAGATAAAACCATTGACATTATCAAGAAAAGATATTATTGGATGTCAATGTACAAGGACATAGTTGAGTATATTAGTACTTGCAAAATATGCAGAATGAGAAACATGAGACCAACTAAAGTTCCCTTAAAAGAAATGAAAACATCTCATTTCCCTATGGATGTTATAAGTATGGACATTTCTGGTCCATATCCCATTACGCAGTCTGAAAATGTATACCTCATACATATTGTTGATAAATATTCGGTATGGCCTGAAAGTTATCCTCTCAAGAACATAACGTCAGCGACAGTGACAGAGTTTTTTCTACAAGAATTTGTACCAAGACATGGTTGTCCTAAGAGAATAATCACAGATAACGGGAAACAATTTGTCGGTAATCCGTTTAAGAAGACACTTCAGACTCTGCATATTCAAAATACGACTAGCAGTTTTTATAGACCACAGGCAAATGGAAGAAATGAGAGAATGCATGCTACATTGCATGATATCCTTGCTAAATATATACAAGGAAATGCACAATATTGGGATATATATATCAATGAAGCTCTTGAAGCGATAAGAGTAAATATAAACGAGACGACAGGACTGTCTCCGTTCTATATGCCATATGGACGTAAACCTATTTTCCCATTAGATAATCTCCTGCAACCCCAAAGGAAGTATCAAGGTGAGGATCCCATCGAAGTTATACTACAAGAAAAGTATAGAGCACACCAGATAGCTAATCAAAACTCCCAGAAAGCTTTTAAGAAATGGCAGAAGCACCTTGATAAAAGAGCTCAATTAGAACAATTTCAAATTGGTGATAAAGTTTTTTACAAGAAGAACGTTCGAGATAAAAAATTTGATGCACGATGGCTTGACGGATATAAAGTGCTGGAACAGACAACACCCATAAATTATATATTATGGAATGAAGAGAAGAACATAGTTACAAAAGCTCACGCAGCACAGATGAAGAGAGATAATCATCGCCCCACAGCACCGTGAGCTTTACAGAGTAGCAGAACAGTACGAAAAGCCACGTTGAGTTACTATGTTTTTACAGAGTTGTCTAGCACTTCACATAGTTAACACGAAACAGATGGTGAGCAGAACACTAACGAAGAACAACGTAACACTCCAGATCAATTACAAGATGCTATACATCGCCTGACTCGCTGCAGAGAAAACTCAGAAGACGAAGATGATATTCCACCAGCAGAACTAAGAGAGAGATTGATATACAGAGATAATCGTCTACACGAAAGGGATAGTAGTACATCACTATCGGTACATGATGAAGAACCACATACATCCATAACAAGTCAAACATACTATGGCAATCAGAGATTACAGTCGTCAGGTTCCAGTCAACACCAGCCTACACATTCCAGTTGGGACAGCGAAGATGAGAGGCCTTTGCAATCAGCAACAAGAAACAACAAAAGCACCCATAGTCGGTGCCTTACAGAAGAACATACGAGTCGACAATTACAGCCGTCAGCTTCCAGTCAACACCAGCCTACACATTCCAGTTGGGACAGCGAAGATGAGAGGCCTTTGCAATTAGCAACGAGAAACAACAAAACCACCCATAGTCGGAGCCTTACAGAAGAACATACGAGTCGACAATTACAGCCGTCAGCTTCCAGTCAACACCAGCCTATACATTCCAGTTGGGACAGCGAATACGAGAGGCCTTTGCAATCAGCAACGAGAAACAACAAAACCCCCCATAGTCGGAGCCTTACAGAAGAACATACGAGTCGACAATTACCACTGTCAGCTTCCAGTCAACACCAGCCTACACATTCCAGTTGGGACAGCGAAGATAAGAAGCCTTTGCAATCAGCAACTAGAAACAACTAATCCTCCCATAGTCGGAGCCTTACAGAAGAACATACGAGACGACAATTACCACTGTCAGCTTCCAGTCAACACCAGCCTACACACTCTAGCTGAGATAGCGATGACGAACAGCCTTTACAAGCAACGAGAAGCAATATCATCCACCATACCCAGAGTTCTACAGCGGAGCATATAAACAGTAAATAGGATATCATTGATACGCCTTTAGCTTCTGTTGAATCTGAACTTGACACAACAGAACGAGAAGAAAGCGACATTGATTGCATGGATGACACTACCAACACCGAGATACGAATAGCCACTAAGCGCCCTTACCAACCTTCGTCACCAGATTCACCACCAAGAGCGAAGTTGTTACGTCTACCGCAAGAACATGTACGAGCCAGGTTTAAAAGAAATCATCGTCAAGCACACAAACCGTCTCTAGATTTACTACAACGTACAAATATTCGATCGCCCCCTTTCTCCTGCAGAGCGACTATAAACACGACATCACAATTGATACCAACTTCGTCACAGTACGACAGTCGCCTCTCCAGTAGAGAAGTTACACTATTAGAGCTTGTAAAACAGATCTCGAAGTTAGTGTAATCGTCGTAAAGTACTCACCCAGCAATAGTACTAATTCGCAGCACTCACCAGCAATAGTGCTTAAAGGTACTCCAATCAACATAGTACTTAACGTTAAGTCACTTAATTAAGTTTCTCTGTGTTAATTTAGTGGATATTGATATTCCGGAGCACACTTAGACACTCACATTACTCACTAACCTTTTTAAAGAGAGAGTATATAACTTTGAAACAGAAAGATACAGAAAATAAACATATATATAACCTCATGAGTGTGACAAAGTAGATTAAATATATAATCTCATGAGTGTGACAAAGTAGATTAAATACATGTAATCTCATGAGTGTGACAAAGTAGATTAAATATATAATCTCATGAGTGTGACAAAGTAGAATAACTACATATAATCTCATGAAGCCTAACAGTGTTCTTCCCATGTACAAGATTCAGCGCACCAGAGGATCAAGACTGATAATTATTTATATATATATATCGCATTAAATGCATGTTGATTAGTATAATGTATCAATTTCAGGCATATACCTTTCAGGACCAGACAAAGAGGACAATGAAAAAAAAGAAGAAGAGATGTGATACAGACTCAGTAAAGTTATAGTAGAGTAAGAAACTCTCTTTGCACTGATGATGAGCGTCCCCACTTGCCATTGCAATGGTTATATAGAGACACCAGGGATACGACATGGTTGCAGTATTGATACTGCAGGTACTGCTTACTTGAGAAATGATGGTAATTACACTTATATAGTCATGTCTACATTAATTTCAGACACAATGATGTTGGGTATTTTGCTAAGTCCGATATACTTGAGTACAACATATATAGCTTCAGACAGAGTTGACGATATTGACTGTGCATCACAAAGGTTAGAATCAGCCGAGCAACATCAAACTCTGACTTAGTGACACATATCTTTCACTATCGCCCCCAGGACAGGTACACTATTGCATGCCCATATATATGCTTCAGACAGAGTTGACGATTTAGTACTGTGCAGTCAACAAGGCAAGAATCATCCGTAGCAGCATCAAACCTGACTTATTGACACTTCTTTTTCACAATTGGCATTGGGGACATTTATTTATGCAATGCATTAACACTACTACTTATGTTACTTCTGCCTTTATCTGTCCGAATATAAATGTATTAACGACATTAACGGCGGATACTTTAATGACCATAAAAAAGGTACTGACAAACCTCTGTGTCCCAGAGACAGTTACTATGGTCCGAAAACATGTACATATCTAAATATGATAAGTGTAGAGTTATTGTCGATTTTTTTTTGGTTGTATAGGATGAGGTTGAGTAATTGATAATAAATACCACCTCAAACTAATTTTCTGGCAATTGTAAATGAGATAGTGTTATACTTGGCATCCTTAATTTTTTCCTTGAGATTTGTTTTAGATTATTAACGATTTTAGACTTATGCATAAAGTTATATATACAGGAGCAGAGATGGTGGTAAATGCTAAGTGTAGATGGAATTAGTAGTTGATTAATGAACACAAAATTCCTCTCTACCGGATTACATTGGTATAGCCCCGGTTTTGTATGTCACCGTTAGTTTTTGCTCAAATTATTAATTTGGGCTATCAGGCAATGGTTAAAAGGAACGCTTAAAATCAGGGTACCAACCCGCGGTGGCTTTGCCCCAGGCATATTATAAATAATTGCCACCAGTTTGGGGATGAACATTCCAAAACAAGTTTCACGAAGAAAACCGTAGGGAGATAGATAATATAAAACGAGTGTGATTTCAATAACCGCATCAGCTCACGGTTTAACAGAGGCGTGCGTATTTTCGGCATGAGTTGTAAATCAAAGGGATATAGAAGCACAGAAAAACAAGTTTAAGATTAGCCGAATCATGAGGATGGTAGAGTGGTACTGATGGAAGAAGGACCAGAGGTCATTAGGGCATGTCCGATTTGAGAAACTGGAAGTGGCAAGATGTTGATGTTGCCGGGCTATCTCAAGTTTTAACTCTATTGGTGTGTACAGAAGATTTCCCCTGAAGTAATATAGATATAGAATTAAAAATATTAAATATACAGGAGATTAGATAATGCTGTTGATAAGAAGTATACGTTTAAGAATTAAGCAGTGAAATAGTAGGAATGTGAATTTTGTGTTAGGGATTCCTGTTGTGTTGACATTTAATTATGGCTCTTCACCCTCCATAATATGCATGAACAATAATTAATGCATAAGAAATATTTTCAGAAGACCCAGATAAGATCGCTACAAGGATAATAACTCACTTTGACTAAGTAAAAAAGCATTATCAAAAAGAAATGTTGCAGAAGAACACAAGATAAACAGCTACAAGGTGGATAACATATTGACTAAGTAAGAGTCAAGAAAGAAAGAAAGACCAGAGAAGAATAATCAACAATGATAAGCCAAAACTGGGCTTTTGAATACAATAAAATTATAAGTAGTCGTCAGGGATAATATTGACGAAGTAAGAGATTTGAGAATAATGACCTTAATGAGATTACTCAGGTTGCTCTCACATGTAAGAATATTTAATGCGGCTGCAGATGTAATAATGAGTAATTGATTCAAGAACATGATTTAAAAAACGATTGTAAAAAAGGTACTAGAGATGAAAACCTGAACAGGATTAGTCATAAGGGAATAAAGTTACAAGGAGTTTTAGAGGTGGATTTGAGCAAAACAGAAAATAGAAAAAGCTTAAGGAGGCTAACATAAGTACATTGAAGAAGAGATAAGCAGTAAAGGGGATTAAGTGCTATATACGCAAAGCTTGAATGCAATAATGTATTATTTGAAAGCACTTATAAAATTTGAAACACTCATGATATAGACTGCAGTGTTCTCTATATAACAAGAAGTACCCTGCATCTTTGGAAGAATATAAGTATTTATGTAAATAAATGTGATTTTGTTTTGCAAGAAGAACAAACAAACTGGCTTGAGTCTGTCCATTGAAGGACATTGTTATGAAATGCCCGAATTAGTTAATCACTATACAAATAAATCCACTATACGAATCCAGTCACTGATTTAACAGTGAGAAGGGTACGATACGACGATCGAGGGTTGAATGAAAGGAAGTAGTTCATACCAAGAATTGTTCCAACTCAGGCGAAAGAGGGCCAGTACCCATACACTACAAAACTTAAATACTTGGACAGATAATAACAAGGAGACTGATGTGATACACAACTAGTTCCCCCAGCCACCCTGTCCACCTAGTAATAAAACCTACAGCGGTTTACAGAAAGTATAATTGGTGACTTTGGACAAGTTTCTCCGATCTCCACACACTACAGCGGTTACATATATCAGGATAATTTGCGCGGGACCAGCCCATCACGAGTAACAATGGTCTACATTCCAGGAGTTATATCGTGTTATCAACAACAACCACAACAACAACAACAACAACAGCCCATATTCGTTTCACCACCTCTAGAGCAAGAACCAACAAAGTTTTAATGAATACCACAAGAACAATAACTAATTGGCGCATGAGAAAAGTCCTACATATAGATAACACAGAGAAGGAACATGGGAGATGTGTTTTGAGAAACCAATAGAGAACAGAAAGAAGAGAATAGCAAAGATGAGTTCGCTCAGAGTTATAGCGCTGAAGAAATTACGCAGTGGATTTCCCTTGGACAAGAATAGTAGATGGATTTGTTGTCAAATGTTAATAAGATAGAAACAAAGGAAATTGTTGAAAAATTAAACTACAACCATGTGAGAGTGAAAGAAGGGAAAGGAAGACCAAAATTAAATTTGAAAAAAAGAACGAACCGACAGTTACTAAAATGGAAACACAAACAAAGAATGTACAGTGGCAAACAAATAAAATGGAGTAAAAGAGTCAAAACCCAGATAGGGTAAGGTACATGACAGTTTAGATGAATCTTACGCAACTGGTCTTGTTCAGTTTTCCAAGGCAATGGTCGAGTATCCAAGTCCTCACTATGTCACGAAGGCTGACAAGAACGAAAGACCATGTGCCACAGACATCCACAGTGTAACATCATGAGACTCCATGTACAGTCTAGATGTCTGATGCCATGTATATGTCAAACACCAGCTGGTTAAGAACAAATAGTCCCCAACATCGTGTTCATCGCGTCCGTCGGCAATCCGTAAAACGAAGTGAGTTTTACTGATGGATACTAGAGCTTGAGACCCAGCATGAATGGTCTACTGTGCTAATCGAGTGTCTAAAGGGAATAAATGCACCAGAATACTTGGGAGTTTTCATATACTTATACCTACCCCCCCGAATGTCAAGTCTTTTGTAACAGAATATCTTAAAAACCCATGACGTCATTAAAGGTCAATGAGTCGACATCCACCAGAACAACTCGTTGTCTTCACTGACCGTCATCAACAATACGTCTACACAATTCTCTAATAGTCGAGAAGTAGACAAATTTGAAGTATCATGCTGAGCAGTGTAAGAGAACTGCCCTGCGAAATAACTGCGACAGCGAGATCATGCAAACAATAGAAACTGAAACCCTACGATCGCTGTAAGGAGCTGTTTTATAATCTTCTGCCACATGTATCAAATACTATATCATATGTTAGAAAACAAGAAGTGAGACTTACTGAGCATAAGATTCATATTACTTCAACAGACAGCCAATACCTCATGTTACTATAGCAGTTTCCATGACAATAATGGACATGTTGTGAAGAGATCAATCAAGTGCCTATTGACAATCAATTTCAAGAAAACTTCATTACTATACGGAAGTAAATGCTACACAGGACCATAGTTTGACACGTAGTATAGAATACTTGCAATAAAATCCCAGAATGATGAAAACATGAGAACGCAACTAAAGTTCACCTCAAAAGTAAATAATACTATCTCAATCCTCATATGGATGTTATAAGTAGGCGGACATTGTCTGGTCCATACTGCCATTACGCAGTCCTGAAAATAGAATACCCTCATTCAAATTGTTGATAACATATTCGCCCTAGATGAGGGTACCCAGAAAGTTAACCTCTCAAAACATAACGTCCAGCGACCGTGACAGATATTTTTCTACAAGAAATTTGGTACCAAGATCATGTAGTCCAAAGAGAATAATCAGATTAACGGGAAAACAATTTTGTCGTAATCCTTTAAGAAGACACATCAGGACACAGCATATTCAAAAAACGACTAGCATTTTTTATAAACCACAGGCAAACTGAAGAAATGAGGGAATTGCATGCTACATTGCAATGATATCCTTGCTAAATAAAATACAAATAAAATGCACAATATTGGGATAAATATATTCAAATGAAGCTCTTGAAGCATAAGATACATATAAACTAGACGACGGACAGTCTCCGTTCATTTCCATATGGACGTAAACCTATTTACCATCAATAATCTCATGGCACCCCCAAGGAAGTACAAGGTGAGATACCCATCGAAGCTATACTACAAGAAAGTATAGACACACCAATAGCAAAACAAAACTCCCAGAAAGCTTTTAAGAAATGCATAAGAAGCACCTGATAAAAGACTCAATTAGAACAATTTCAAATTGGAGATAAAGTGTTACAAGAAGAACGGTCGATATAAAAAATTTGATTGCACGATGGCTTGACGGATAAAAAGTGCTGGAACAGACAACACCCATAAATAATATATTATGGAATGAAGAGAAGAACAAAGTTAACAAAAGCTCACGCAGCACAGAAAGAAGAGAGATAATCATCGCCCACAGCACCGTGTATCTTTTTACAGAGTAGTCAGAACAGTCACGAAAAGCCACGTTGAGTTTACTAAGTTTTTACAGAGTCTCTAGCACTTTCTCATAGTTACCACACCCACTTAATCACACAGAAAAGAAACAGATGGATAGCCGAACACTAACGAAGAACAACGTAACACTCCCAGAACAATATACAAGATGCTATACATCGCCTACTCGCAGCAGAGAAAACCAAGAAGAAGAAGAAGATATTCCACCAGCAGAACTAAGAGAGAGATGATATACAGAGCTAAACGTCTAAAACACGAAAGGATAGTAGTAACATCACTAACGTACAAGATGAAGAACCACATACATCCATAAAAAGTGAAACATCTATGGTAATCAGAGAATACATCCTCAGGTTCCAGACCACACCAGCCTACACATTCCAGTTGGGATTTCGAAAGATGAAGCCTTTGCAATTAGCAACGAGAAACAACAAAACCACCCATAGTCGAGCCTTTATGAAGAACATACGAGTCGACAAATACAGCGTCAGCTTCCATTCACACCAGCCTATACATTCCATTTGGACAGTCGAATACGAAGAGGCCTTAGCAATCAGCACACTGAGGAAACAACAAAACCCCCCAAAGTCGGAGCCTTAAAGAAGAACATACGAGTCGACATTACCAACTGTCAGCTTCCATTCAACACCAGCCTACCCATTCAGTTGGACAGCGAAGAAAAAACCTTTGCAATCAGCAACTAGAAACAACAATCCTCCCATAGTCGGAGCCGTTACAGAAGAACATACGAGACGACAATAACACTGCAGCTTCCAGTCAACACCAGCCTACACACCTAGCTGAGAAGCGATGACGAACAGCCTATACAAGCAACGAGAAGCAATATCATCCACATACCCGAGTTCGACAGCGGAGCATAGAAACAGTAAATAGGATATCATTGATACGCCTTTAGCTTCTGATGAATCTGAACTTGACACAACAAACGAGGAAAAAGCGACATTGATTGCATGGATGACACTACCAACAACGAGATACGAATAGCCACTAAGCGCCCTTACCAACCAACGTCCCAGATACACCACCAAGAACGAAGTAGTAACGTCTACCGCAAGAACATGTACGAGCCAGGTTTAAAAGAAATCCTCGTCCAGCACACAAACCGTCTCTAGCTTTACTACAACTTACACATATTCGATCGCCCCCTTTCTCCCGCAGCGCGACTATAAACACGACACCACAATTGATGCCCAATACGTCACAGACGCATCGATCTCTCCATAGAGAAGATACACTATTAGAGCTTGTAAAACAGATCTCGAAGTTAGTGTAATCGTCGTAAAGTACTCACCCAGCAATATACAAAATTCGCAGCACTCACACAATAGTGCTTAAAGGTAAAAAACAAAAAAAAAAACTCCAATCAACATAGTACTTAACTTAAGTCCATATTAAGTTCTCTGTTTAAATTAGTGATATTGATATTCCGAGCACACGTAGACACTCACATTACTCATAACTTTTTAAAGAGAGAGTAATATAACTTTGAAGCAGAAAGATACAGAAAATAAACATTAAACAATTTCTCTAAAACCTCATGAAGTGTGACAAATTAGAATATCAAATATAATCTCATGATGTGACAAAGTAGAATTAAATACATTGTAATCTCATAGTGGTGACAAAGTAGATTAAATATCTAATCACATGAGTGGTGACAAAGAGAATAACTACAAAAAATCTCCTGAAGGCCAAACAGTGTTCTACCCTTGTACAATATTCAGCCACCAGAGGATCAAGACTGATAATAATTTAATATATATATCGCATTAAAGCATGTTGATTAGTATAATGTAACAATTTCAGGCATATACCTATTCCAAGACCAAAACAAAGAAGGGAGACAATGAAAAAAAAAAGAATAAGAGATGTTGATACAGACTCGATTAAAGATATAGAATAGTAAGAAACTCTCTTTTGCACTGATGATGAAGCGTCCTCCACAGTGCCATTTAGCAAAGGTTAAATAGAGAC
>JAMPIV010022377.1:0-50171 GCA_024509875.1 Oreohelix idahoensis
AAACAAAATGGTATACAACTTGCACTCTGCAATAAGCATACTAAAATAATTATTCACGAACAGAGTCAAGCAATACACACCCCACCCACCCCTCAACGTACCCAATATGCACCATCTGGACACCCAGACAAATTATAGACATCACTTCTCAGTTTTCATCACTAATAAACAGCATAGGCAGAATTACACAAGAACAAAAACCTTAATATTGTGTCTATAATGATAGAAAATGAGAATAAGTTAAGGTCAGAATGTAGTTGTAGGGTTTATTGGGTATTTTAATAAACGTAAAAAAACAGTTAAGGTTGGGGGAACCTGCAGGCCTGTAAACAAGCAAATAATATATAACAAACCAACACTAACAACAGGTATGTTATCAGGCACTCAGTGAGAAATAAAGAAGTCAGAAGACCAGACAACAGAAAAACAACAGAAAGTGGTAGGCTTACCGTGATTCGAACCAGGAACCTTCCGAACGCACCCACCGTCTCCTAGACACGAGAGCGGAAATCGCCACTAACCCTCTGCTCAGCTCTAACAGCAATACTATAATAACGCTTCACCGACAGAGGTCTAGCACAACACCCCCCCCACCCCCAACCCCCCCCCCCCCCCTCCCCCCCCCCCCCTCGCCACGCACTAGACCGACTAATGTACAGGGGAGATAGCCGAAGAAAGTACGAGTAATATGAGCTTACTGGTACTGTCAGGGATTAACTAAGAAACTAGTTAGTACAACTGAACGTAATAATATAAATCTATGTACTGGTACTGTCAGAAACTGGATAAGAAACTAGTTAGTACAACTAAATACAATAATACAAATCTTTGTTCTGGTACGGTCAGAAACTGGCTAAGAAACTAGTTAGTACAACTAAACACAATAATACAAATCTATGTACTGGTAATGTCAAAAACTGGCTAAGAAACTAGTTAGTACAACTAAACACAATAATACAAATCTTTGTTCTGGTACGGTCAGAAACTGGCTAAGAAACTAGTTAGTACAACTAAACACAATAATACAAATCTATGTACTGGTAATGTCAAAAACTGGCTAAGAAACTAGTTAGTACAACTAAACACAATAATACAAATCTTTGTTCTGGTACGGTCAGAAACTGGCTAAGAAACTAGTTAGTACAACTAAACACAATAATACAAATCTATGTACTGGTAATGTCAAAAACTGGCTAAGAAACTAGTTAGTACAACTAAACACAATAATACAAATCTTTGTTCTGGTACGGTCAGAAACTGGCTAAGAAACTAGTTAGTACAACTAAACACAATAATACAAATCTATGTACTGGTACTGTCAGAAACTGGATAAGAAACTAGTTAGTACAACTGAATACGATAATACAAGTCTATGTACTGGTACTGTCAGAGATTAACTAAGAAACTAATTAGTACAACTAAATACAATAATACAAATCTATGTACTGGTAATGTCAAAAACTGGCTAAGAAACTAGTTAGTACAACTAAACACAATAATACAAATCTTTGTTCTGGTACGGTCAGAAACTGGCTAAGAAACTAGTTAGTACAACTAAACACAATAATACAAATCTATGTACTGTTACTGTCAGAAACTGGCAAAGAAACTAGTTAGTACAACTGAATACAATAATACAAATATATGTACTGGTACTGTCTGAGACTAGCTAAGAAACTAGTTAGTACAACTGAACGTAATAATATAAATCTATGTACTAGTACTGTCAGAGTCTAGCTAAGAAACTAATTAGTACAACTGAACATAATAATACAAATCTATTTACTGGTACTGTCGGAGATTAACTAAGAAATTAGTTAGTGCAACTGAATACAATAATTTAAATCTATGTACTGGTACTGTCAGAGACTGGCTAAGAAACTAGTTAGTACAACTGAATACAATAATATAAATCTATGTACCGGTACTGTCTGAGACTAGCTAAGAAACTAGTTAGTACAACTGAACGTAATAATATAAATCTTTGTACTGGTACTGTCAGAGACTAGCTAGAAACTAGTTAGTACAACTGAACACAATAATACAAACCTCTCTACTTTACGTGCTTATTTAGTTTTCGTTTGACCTCGTTTTATCTGTCTTTTTCTTAAGTATCTTTTTCTGTAGTTTGTGTTTTTATACTTTTTATTTCACCTATATACACCCACTCTTTTTTGCCGTTTTCTCTTTACTCATTATCACCATTATCGTTCAATTCCTGAAGGAGCATAGACCTACTCAAAATGTGTGTCAGTGTTACCGGTAGTTTTTCTTTACTGGACTGTCACTGATGTTGTCAGGGCTGTTGGGCTTACAACATGTGGCCGACGTATTTCGTGGTAACGCGAATATGATGTGGCCGATTCTGTGGCGTATGATGATGATCTGGTTAATGATAATAGGACCCGGTAACGAAGCAAGATGGGTCAATACATGATGACCAGTTGGCACGGATAAACACTATACTCGTTGGAAGAGTTAGTGTTAACAACATATTTATTCATGACGAGACTTTACATCAGTAGTTTACAGACATTCTTCATCAGCAATGGTCATGGTAGGAAAATGTACATAGCACAGTTACAATTTACCAAAGACGTTGTCACGTGAGGGTTGTTTATTATTGAAATTTAATAAGAGAGATATCCCGGACAACAAGTTGTATTAGATGATACCAGGAAAGTGCCAGATAAGAGACTGGTCTTACAAGAAATACCCCCTTTTCTGAATAGAATAAGGGTGTATCGACATCAAAGGCAAGATCAAGCTGTATAAGTTTCTAGGTATGATGATATTATATGTTCCTAGATCTCTATGGGCTCCCTCTCAAGATCCTCCTATGATTATATTATTATTATTATTGTTGTTGTTGACTCTGCTAGGGGTATTAACAAAATTATTTACCAACAAGAACTTGAACTCAACTTAAATAATAAAGGAAGTCTGCTGGTAAATATTTACAATTCATTTACACAAATATTATTTTCTACTAGAAAATTCTTCAAGAAAATCAAAATATCAACTATATCAACAAGCAAACAAAACAATTGAAAACAAATGTTCTTGATTATTAATAGCCTAGTCTTTGGAACTGTATAGGCTAACTTTTTCTGTTTCCCTTGAAATCACTTTGTTGAAGACAGTTTTTATTTACTTTTAATTCAAACTTTTCACAGTTTATCAAGAGTGTCTACTTCTGACTAGGACGGTTGCCTAGATAACATTGCACTGTTTTTTTTCATCTTAAACTTATTATATGGTGATGCTGGAAGAACTGAACAGAAGCCCTATGTGGCTACCCATCTGTATTATGACTCTAGTTCCACTTTGTCCTGGAAGGAAACTTTTGTTGTACTTCTTCCAGGCAGTAAGTACTGGATGTCTGGCCTTCTGACTTTAAAAGGCGCTTGCACCATTAGTAACCTCAGTAGTAATTGACTCTTTCACACATAGCTGGGTTGACAGGATAAAACCTGAAACGAATTAGATGCAACCCCTATATTGTCCATCACTATCCCATTATCATAAAAGTTGTGGATGATAGACAATTTCAGACAGTGCGATCAGATGCACAGGACATAGTATAGAAGCAACAACCACATCCAGTTCACTTTGACTACAATTTTCTCTAAATCCTTAGGTAGAGCCATTTGTCCATGATCCGCCTCCATACAATGATTAGGTCTGGTATAAAACTACTAAGCAATAGCTTAAACAATCCAGTAAAACAATCGCTTTCATCCTTCCTTACGTTCCTGGTGTGTGTGCCATTCCATCAAGAAATTATTCTTTAAATGCTTTTCTAAACCTACAGACACACTTTGGCCATCATTCTCAATTAGTTTGAATATTTCACAAGGCTGGCCTTTGCCTCCAGAATTATACACAGGCTAGTAAGCCCGCCAGCAATACACCGTAATTTTCTAACACATTCTACACACTTCCTAACGCACAAATGAATTAATCACTAAAAATACATATATTTATATGCATATATACGACGGACGGTCAAAAAGTAATGCCTCGTAATTTTTAATTTCATTCAATAGGCAAAAAAAAAAAAAAAAAAAAAAAAAGATAAAATTCACATTGAAATGTAGCCCCGAGTCTGAACTTCAAAAATGTATTTCTCAATGTAGTCTCCGTTATTTGTTACAGTTTTTGTCCATCTTCTCACAAGGGCATGTATCCCCGCACGGTAAAAATGTGTGTCCTTTTTTCTAAACCACTGGCGTACGGCGCGTTTAAGGGTCTCGGTGTCCTCAAAGTGATGTCCGCGAAGATCTTCTTTCAGTGGTCCAAACAGATGGAAGTCAGAAAGTGCAAGATCGGGACAGTAAGGGGGATGTGGTAATAATGTCCAGCCAAATTCTGCAATTGCATCAATGGTGCGTTTAGCGGTGTGTGGCGTGGCATTATAGTACAACAGTAGTGCAGTTCTCTGATCTTTTAATGGGTAAAGTCGCCGAAGACGACCTCTAAGCTTCTTCAAAGTTTCAATGTAACGGTCTGCATTCACCGTGTTTCCCTGTTCCAAGAATTCGAGAAGAATCACAACCTTCTCATCCCAAAACACGGAGGCCATAACTTTCCCTACAGATGGTGAACTTTTGAACTTCTTTCTTGTCGAAGATGTTGTGTGATGCCATTCCATTGACTGCCTCTTGGATTCTGGTTTAAAAAAATGAACCCAAGTCTCATCACTTGTCACAATATTCGATAAAAACTCTTCTCCTTCAGTTTCGTAACAGTGCAGGAGGTGGATGGCTATGGTTTTCCTTGTTTCTTTATGTCTGTCTGTCAACATTCTGGGTACCCATCGTGAACAAACTTTTGAATAACCCTGGTCTTTAATGATGTTCTGGACACTGCCTTTACTAATGGACAACATGGAAGAAAGTTCATCCTGTGTAACCCGACGGTCACCACGAATGATGCCATCAACTCGATGAATGTTGTGTGGAGTCACTGCGGTAGACGGACGGCCAGTCCGCTTTGCATCAGCCATTGAGGATTGACCTACTTCAGCTTCGTCACAACGATGTACCCAACGTGCTATGCACACCAGGAGGGGCATTATGCTCACAAGAAATCTCAATTACTAAAACTAAATACATCACTCTCATAGTTCTATACACACAAGGAGGGGCATTATGCTCACAAGAAATCTCAATTACTAAAACTAAATACATCACTCTCAAAGTTCTATACACACAAGGAGGGGCATTATGCTCACACGAAATCTCAATTACTAAAACTAAATACATCACTCTCATAGTTCTATACACACAAGGAGGGGCATTATGCTCACAGGAAATCTCAATTACTAAAACTAAATACATCACTCTCATAGTTCTATACACACAAGGAGGGGCATTATGCTCACAAGAAATCTCAATTACTAAAACTAAATACATCACTCTCATAGTTCTATACACACAAGGAGGGGCATTATGCTCACAAGAAATCTCAATTGCTCACAAGAAATCTCAATTACTAAAACTAAATACATCACTCTCATAGTTCTATACACACAAGGAGGGGCATTATGCTCACAAGAAATCTCAATTACTAAAACTAAATACATCACTCTCAAAGTTCTATACACACAAGGAGGGGCATTTTGCTCACAGGAAATCTCAATTACTAAAACTAAATACATCACTCTCATAGTTCTATACACACAAGGAGGGGCATTATGCTCACAAGAAATCTCAATTACTAAAACTAAATACATTACTCTCATAGTTCTATACACACAAGGAGGGGTATTATGCTCACACGAAATCTCAATTACTAAAACTAAATACATCACTCTCATAGTTCTATACACACAAGTGGTGGTGCATTATGCTCACAAAGAAATCTCAATTACTAAAACTGAAATACACTCACTCTCATAGTTTCTATACAACACACAAGGAGGGGATTATGTCACACAACAGAAATCCTCAATTATACTCACTAAAGGAACATCGTCAATTACTAAAACTAAATACATCACTCTCAAAGGAAGTTTGACACAAACCATTTGTCAATCTTCTCTATTCGCGTGTACGATATTCGATCATGCGCGCGAGATAATGTGTAACCCATTTTTTTATAGTTGCGCACACCTTGCGGGTATTCGCGGTCATTGGCAGTAGGCAAAGAATTTCGGGACGTCTAGCGTCACAGATGAAGCACAACAAGGAGAGGCTGCCTCCATGTTCTCACGGCATTCGTTGTGTTTACACGTGTCTTTCTCGAGAATCTTTTCATTCATGTTTTTGTAGTTTTACGCTGTGTTTGATTATTTTTTATAATTAATAATGGCATCCAAACGCCGAAAAAGTTTGATGGCGAGTGTGCCTAAGAGCAAGAAGGCCATAATGATTATCAGTGATAAAGTACGAGTGATAGATACATTTTGTTCTGGGATGTGTTTTCTTTACTTGTTTTCACTGTTAATGAAATTTCTTTATTCCTTAATTTTGAATGTTCCGTGTAAATCTGTTGATCTTTTGAATGTTTGTTTCTAGGGATTTTGTAATAAAGTGTGTGAGTGAGTGTGTTTGTGCGTGGATGTGTGAATGAGTGAATGAGTAGTGACAGCGTCAGTGAATAGGTCAGTGAGTGAGTATTAGTAAACCAAAAGATTGTATACACTGTACTATTACAAAGAAAACTGTCTATAAAATACATTTATAAAATGCACAGTATAATACCTTGTAAATAAGCTATTTTTAACAAGAAGGGTAAACGAAATGTTGAGTTTATGGTGATCGGTAGCAAAAGTGTATGCTCAACAGGATCCCGCAGGAACCTAACCCCATTTTTCCCTTAGGATCAATGGTTCCGTATTCGCGGATTTCCGTATTTACGGGGTTTTCAAAGAACCTAACCCCGTGAATAGTGAGAATATGCTGTACAAGGGGGATTGAAATAAGTCTTGGGCCTGACCATGAAGGAATTACAGGAAGAAGATGAAACTTGGCACATTTAAAGTTCATCATATTTGCACTGAATGTGTAAAGTACGCCATTTGTTTCTTCAATGAGTTTTTTCCCGCTACGGTGCACGGCGCAATGTACCCTATTGACCGGATCTGCTGCTCCAAAGATTTGACAAAACAATGGAAAAGAAGGAGGCCTGAGCTGTGATAAAATTTCTGATGTTTCAGGGAAAAACACCTACATTTTTTGGAGACCATGGTGACAGTAGATGAAACTTGGGTACACCATTATGACCCCGAATACAAAATTGCCAGCATGCAATGGAAAACCCCGGGCTCCCCAACACCTGTCAAGCCAAGGGCGCAGAAATCTGCAGGAAAAGTGATGCTGACTGTTTTTTGGGACGGCAAAGGTGTCGTTTTGAAAGATTATCTGCCTCGTGGCAACACAGTTAATGGACAGTATTTTGCAGATCTTCTCACAAAACTAAGAAAAGTTGTGACCAGGAAACGAGGGATAACGCGCACTCAAAATCTTCCTTTGCTTCAAGACAACGCGCCCTCTCACAAAGCACGGCTTGTGCAGCTAGCAGCCAACGATTTGAATATTGAAATTCTTCCACACCCACCATATTCTCCAGATTTGGCTCCATCAGACTTTTTTCTATTCCCAAATCTTAAAACACAGCTAAAAGGAAATCATTTTGACAGCGATGAAGAGGTTATACTGGCATGTGATGACTGGTTTAGTTTGAAAAATAGGGTGTTCTACTCTCAAGGTCTTTTCAAGGTCAAGCAGAGATGGCAGAAGTGTGTCGATTCAGACGGTGGCTATATTGAAAAGGAATAAACACTATACAAAATTTCAGCTCTCTGTGACATGTCCTTCATGGTCAGGCCCAAGACTTATGTCAATCCCCTTGTATATACATCACCAGTTGTAACTAATCTGAAAGCAACACAATAAAAATATAATCAATTATCGTGAGTCACCTTTAACTAAACTTCTTTGCATTTAACAAAAAAAAATTTAATGAAGAAAAAAACAATCCCGTTCAACCTCTAATTGGTTATAATTGGGATATATATTGTTCTCAATTCCAAATAATATGAACAACTGCCGATATGAGAAAGTGGCATCACATTTGTCAAATCATTGTAAATAAGGAAAATCACAATTATCAATTACGCTTGTATGTTAAAACACAAACAAACAAAAACGAACAAAATCAAGAAGAAACTAAACAACAATAATATTAAAGTGGAGGGGTGTAAAGGCCTGGTGGCTCCAGTTATATAACTGATAGTATTTTCAATAGTAAGGAGTATGGGGTCTAGCGTTGATGTTTAATGTAAGTCCAACATTTGCACACAGTTCACACATAACGTAAGGCTAGTTCTAGTCTTCAGCAGTATGAAAACTCCATAAGCCTGATTGACGTTTCACAAAATATGTATTTTAATAACGACACGTAGCTCCTCAATAAGGCATCCATTAAATTGACAATGGCAATCTCTAGCCAGTCCATACAGTAAGTCTATCGTCATATAGACTACAGGAACAATGTCAGAGTCATCTTGCTGAAGTATTTAATATATAATATTCACTCATTCCATTCCTTTCAGCGCTGACAAGTCGTACAAATATAATCGAGCTTAGGCTCCAAACGTAGGACGACCTAGCTGATCAGAAACAACTGTTTAAAACTCTATATCCAGTATATCCAGAGTAAACACTTTTGGAACACGTGCAAACACGACTTTCTCACATGGAGACACAGAGCCAAAGAAACCGAATCACAGCTCACGTGTTCGATCTGAAACCGGCAAGAATCGTCTGCTTAAAATTAGCAGACTATGTGACGTACTTCCGGGGTAGTCCTAGTAACGCTTGTCAAGAAGGAAGTCAGTACACAAACCAAGTTGAGAGCCTGTTATGAATTTAGTCATAACAACTACTCCCCCCCCCCCCCCCCCGGTCAATAATGGCAAACGAAGATATGAGAAAAAACCCCACTAAGGTGAGCAAAAAGCAACATCATATGTCACCTATGTTTGTGCCGTAATGTAGGCAATTTAACACACAAGGTGTGGAAATGCAGCATAACTGCAAATCCAAAGTCTTCAAAAAACAGCTCAAAGCAATTTGACATAATAATGAGGTCCTATAGCAAAAGTCAGTCAACATATAACATGAAATAGTGGAAATTATATCATGCATTCTCACTGTTCTCGTAATCAAAGAACACCTACTGTTCATAATCATGTCACCTTAGTCAATTAATGTTATTAAAATAAACATTAATGCCTAATGCATTGTTATAAATATTATTAAATCGAGAGAATAATATAAGCAGGTGACAATTAACACACACAAAGTGTTTGACTGCTACATAGCTGTGGGTAATATATATATACACTATACTGCGTATATGATAGTATATATATATATATATATATATATATATATATATATATATATATATATATATTTTATATGATATATATTTATATATATATATTTATATATATATATATATATATATATATATATATATATATATATATATATATATATATATATAATTATATATACCTGTATATATATATATATATTGTGTGGTAGTGACTGTTATGTCAAATGTATCATATACATAATATGAACAATGAATGGTGAATTAATCTTATAATGGCGGTAGGATACGCTCAAATATCTTAACACATGTGTCACTGTAATGATCTTTTGTGTTGAAAAGTAAATTTATATGGTGAATTAATAAGTCAATGTCAATCCTGTAAGAAAAAAGAGTATAATTACAAATAGACTTGAGTCAATTTCGTGCGCACAGTCCTATAGTGCTTGAAGTTTCATGTAAAAATACTAAGTCCGTTGTGTTTATAAATGTTGTCTATAGATTATGAATAAACACAAAATCCAAAAGTTTGCGAACCCTGAAGCCAAATCATAATGGAATAGTTCCATATAATATGACATGATTACCTCCCTTGAAATCTTGGTCTAAGTTTCATTTAATTTGTTATCTCCCCTTGAAGGATCCATTTAAAAAGTTATTTTAAAGTCACTGAGTGGGAGCCGCGCTGGTGTAATGGCTACAACGTTGTCCTGGCGACCAGATGTTCATGGTTCAAACCCGGCCGTCGGCGTTTGAAGAAATGTTTACGACCGGAAATTTGACTGAATATTCTGAACGGCTCCTGCACATAAATCCCGTGTGGATGGGAAGGAGCGAAGCTCCCTGACCGGGTTGGAAGGAAAGTCCACTGACCCCCCAGCCTCGCAATGACATGTCATTGGGCCGAAAGAGCTGGAAGCTCGAGTGCCGCTGGTTATAGAAAAAAAAAGGAAAAAAAAAAAAAAAAAAAAAAAAAAAAGTCACTGAATGTCATTTCGAAAACTAGTCTCGAATTGAATTAAATTGAACTATTTATCGAAATTCCTTTTTCCTGCCAACCTTTTGTTGAACTGTTAATCTACATGAGATTAGATGTATGCTGTATCTATGCATTGTCCTGAGAAAAAGGATATATCACATGCCTTGAAGTGATTTGTTCATCAGCATCATCATGTGATTCTGTGCGGGTGGCATTGTTGTAGCATCACCGTAAAAATAACGTAAACATTATGTGATTTGATTTCAATACACTGTTATTGATTGGAAAAATGTTATCAGCGTAGGCGTTGTAAGTGTTGCTTTAGGACGGTGGTCAGCATCATGTTGAAAACTTGAACTTGTGGACTAGATGGAAAGACGGAGCGTCTTTGATACATCAGGGAAATGTAGTCACCGATGTCATCAGTACTTCTGTAGTAGATCGCTTCTTGATCCAAAATGTGTGGGACTCTAAGACAAGAAGGAAATAGAGTGAAATGTAACTTCAAGGCTGATTGAATTTTGCATAACAGCAGATATCATGAACATTTAAAGTCACATAACTTGTATGTAATACGACAATACCCATCTGTCGAGTTCCCCATCCTATCGACGAAACAGAACTGAAATAGAAAATAAAAAACAATTAGACAAGATTTTTGTCTATAGAAATACACCCCCATAGAAAGACAAACAGCGAATATATTTAAAGTTCGCAAAATTAAAATTCTCGAGACAGAAGAATCCTCCAGATGAAGTAACGTACTTTACATCTCAAGACCAAGAAAAGAGATATTTTAACACTTATTTCTGGTTTTAGAAAATTAAGTAGCAAGATACCAAAGTTATAAGGTAAGGTATTAAAAAATGAATAACATCGATGAACATGTTTCCTTTTACATAGATGTAAAAACACTATCATGGGGGGGGGGGGTAGGAGTGTGTAAATAGCATATACCATGAACAGAGAGAATCTGTCCGCTAGATGCGTTAAAGGTATTAGTAGTAGATTTCCCTACCACAGAGAAATATAAAGATATAGTCTCAGTATAGTAAATCTAATTGAGTGTAATCTACTTACACCATCATTAATCAAAGAATATGGATGTATCCGGAAAGGAATATGTAAACACGTAATTACGCAAAAAGTGTGACCTCAATGAGCTGTAACACCTGAAAATGGAAAGAGAAAATTCTTTCTTTAAAAACGCCACACTCCCATTGTGGTGGTTTTAGTACCATGAGATCATGGATGTGAGTATCTGAAAGAACATAGTGGGGGCAAAATTTTAATATCGAATGAACATGAAACAGCCCAAATCAATATTTGGAATGAATACTTACACCAACAAAACATATTTAAACACAAGACCTCTTCCGACATCAACACCCCATCTAGTACTCAACATCACTAATATTAGATGTGTAAGGACTTCACATTCTCATCATTGTCATCACCAACCGTGATATAAACATAACCTCCGTTACAGTCAGGTATTATAAATTATAAACTGTTATGTGTGCAATTCAACGCTCTTTACCATTCTCACTCCCAGTGAATTAATCGAGAACAACACAATAAGCCTCCATGCTTGATGATTTGATCATCAGGACTGGCAATCATCAATGGAGACTGTTCATTGTTGGAAGGTAAGCTATATTCAGTTTGAACTCATTTTCTCATTCATAATCACCATCCATGTCATCCTGCTTAAGAGCCAGGTGCTCTGGTCGTACTTATCTAGGCATGTCGTTTCACTCTGACTCACATAGCATCAGAAATTAGTACGATGTACAGGGCCATTTTCCATAAAATAAATCCCAAAACTTGAAGGTATGGAGCACACCCATATCATAGACAGTGCTACATCTTGTAACCCAAAAGAGTAAGAAAAACCCACCTACACTAATTTGGTGTTTTCTGTACCCAGGCAGCGGTTATTGTCACGATTTCCTTGTGCACATTGCAAGTTTGTTCCACAGCCAGCCTGATGCCAACTTTCGGCAGTTTCCCTAAGCCTCTCAGTGACCCTTGTTATCGACTGTTCCCCTCAGCCCTAACAGTTTCATCTAAATCATACACTGATGCAGCCACAAAGTCCTCTTGTGCCCGAGCTTTCAACAGCCGATAAACCCTTGCAGTTAACCCATCGTGTTCTCAGATCCGCGGCCACAGATCACTATACTTGGCCGATTTGAACGATATGTTGCTCGTCCAATCCTGATTTCAATGGCAACGGTCTTGTTTCATAGCTCAGTATGACCAAGAAGCGTTGCTGAAGATAAGCACCTGATACTCCGGCCGTCTCCTGCGATTTTCTGATACTGAGCTCTGGATTATGTGCCCTTTGGACCAGGTATGTCCACCGCCCATCTCCCAAGTCGTTTGCACATCATGAAGAGATGATGGAAACTGCCTACAGGTTTATTTTAACTCGGTTTGGGCTGTGCAGACTTTACTGCCCTCAGAATGTATGTACTTTGCGGTTGCTCGGCCTGGCGGTACATGCTATACGCCTTCATCCTTTTGCCAGAGTCTATTGTCGCTAGATCCAAGCTCATTTAACACTTTGTTATGCGCGACCAAGTTGTTATCCCCCTTGCCCTAATGACACCTTACACGCTGAGAGCACGTGGTTCAAGTGTCTGCCTACCCTGCACAGGGGGGATAGCTCCTTGCTCATCTGGCATGTCCGAATATTTCCCATTTCACAAGGTATTGGTGGCCGCCGGCAGCAGGTCATACAATTGATCTAACAACGATAAGCTGATTGGCCTAAGAGGTACCATATGCCATATATCATTCCTTCTGTCAAGGACCTCTGCAGGGCTTCCTCCATGTAGTCCATTGGGTTGTTGGACCTGCTGCAGGTCAAACTTTTTTTGCAACCTCGTATTGAAAATCTGACAGAAAACCCTGCGAAATGGAACAGCTTCAGGATTGACTGCAATCTCTGTGGGAACTTGATGACACATTTCTTAGGGCCTCTGCACAACATCTGGTGTGGAACGGGATCCATAAGCATTCGCTAAGATCCAACCAGCTCCTGGTTTACTCGGCCCATTTAAGATCTGCCATGCTGCTGAGCGGCTCCATCTTTGCGACCATCTGAATATGTCATTCTAGGTGTTCTTCCCCAGGTCTTCTTTCCTGAATGTTTAGCGTACCCGACCGTGGCTGCTCAAACAGTTCTTTGGTAAACTTGAAGGGCTCCCTCAAAAATCTTTCCCTATCCTTTCTAGTCTTCCTTCTCTTCCTGCACATCCTTTCTGCTCTACAATGGGCATTATGTTGGCCTTTCAGGTGCTCCCAAACTTGTCGTAACCCTTCCTTCTCTGTGGCAACTGCGTTCTTGAACAGTTTTCGGCATGCTTCTTCTGTTTCCTGATTTCTTCTATTTTAATTTGTCTGCTACTTGTTCGTGGTGGGTTACTTTCCCTTGCCTCCCTCACTCCGAACACTCTTGCGACGACAGTGCCGATATATTATGTCGCCGAAGAATAATTAGTATAATGTGTTATGTATGATGAGCATTGAAGTCTCCCACTATGATAGTTCTATTGTTTATTCTTTTATTCACGTCTGAGATATCTCATTTCATTTATGTGTTTCCCACCTTGAACAGTAAAGGTTAACTATTTTTATTTCTTCTATTACTCAATAGGACACTGTTATAGTTATTCACCTTCAAAATTTTTTCTGTTCTAAATGATTCCCAGTCAGTTTATTATATATGTAGTGTTTATTAACTAAAATGCCACACCTCCTCCTTTTTGAGGTTTCTGTCCTAATCATTTCGATTAAAGACTTTTATATTCAGGATGGTAATATTAAAACGTTGACTCGGATTAAGATTAGGTCTCTTGAATTGGCAAATATTACTTTAGATTGTTTAAACATGCCTACTATTAATGCTTGGTCTAATTTTTTTGTTGTTTTGGGCACTTCTGTGCAATTCCACTGTACTAATCAAATGTTCTGTACTTCCAGTTATTATTTTTTAAGTTTTATTAAAAATAGTGTTGTTCTTCTTTTTACTATGAGAAGTGTTATAATATATTTATTTATTTGTTATAACTAGCAAATATTAAAATCAGCTCCATGCCAACAGTGGCAACAATCTGTCACCACTGGTGTCACATCTACGTTGTTTGGACCACCACCAAATATTAAAAAGCTCTTACCCAATGTTCCACAATGAAAAGGAACAATTCGTGGTTTCTAGCTCTTGAAGAATTAAATGAATGGGTTTTAGCTCAGTAACAAAATTGTTGCATCGCTACTCGAGGATCAATACACATTTTAGCCCTTCAATTGACAAGGAATAAAAAATATCGCAACGTGCCAGAAATATCGATTTTTTTTGCACCTACATGTTGCTTACTGTTTTATTAACCATTATTTTCACTCTCTCTTCACGATCGCACACAATTTGCTCAGAAAGTACCAGTATAATTGGAACATTCGTTTTGAATGTTGTTCAAAAGTCTAGAGGTCGACGTATACGCGGTAATTATATTTGACTATTATAATTTCTTTCAACGTAAACAAAAAATATGAATTGGTACCTTGACTGCAATCGGCAGTGTGTATCATATCAACATGACCTAAACCGATACCCTCTGTGTGGATGTTATATTATCACTTTTCTCTCAGTCACTTTCACTTAACCATCTTCCAATCAACTTTCTGTACGCAGATATATAATCTTTTGTGTGAATTCTTACTGACTTAAAATACTACATACGCTGGCTGTGGCATGCTAACGAAATAAAAGGATATCAACAACTTGTGTTTTGGAAATATATTTTCAATTTTATATCAACCTATTATTCATAATGGCAGCAGATGTTACTTAATATCGCAGCAGAGATGTATTTTTAGACACATTCCCTGATGGATCAGCCGTCAGTATAGACTGAGTTGTATGAAAAGAAACTCATGAATCCGAAACCATGCAAACTTGTACAAATATATATTTATAAGGGAGGTACGTTTTTTTAAAAAGGGAAACAACAATATTGATGAAAATAACTGTATTTAAGGGAAATTATTTCGTACGTAGTAAATAAATGTATAGTATTTTATGACATTAAACTAGAACATGATATGCTAGATTCTTAAGAATTTGTTAATTACATTTGTATTTCTGCTTGTAGTTTACTTTGTACTTTATTTAAAAAAAGAAATAAAGATATACGCCAGACTGCTCAAACGGGCAATAGTTATTTGTAATGACGTGCATCTCTATTCATAGTACATTGTTGTTTTACAACAACAACAATAACAAAAATGATACTTCAGAAAAGACATTCAACCAAATATAAATTAAAGCAACAAAAACTAACAAATCATTAAACAAATATAAATTAAAACCAGCTACTGCAAAAGACAGTAGTTATTTAAACTTAATACAACATTAGTAAATAAAATGACACTAAATACCCCAATTATAACCAATTTTCAGGTTGAACAGGGTAGACCAAGATGGAACGAGAAGAGGCAATAATGGTCAGCTGTTAAGTGCCCGCTCTCCAACCATCACCTTTTCAAAACAACAACAACTTCATAGTACATATTAACAGATTGCTTTAGATGTCAGTGACAAATGGTTAAATCCTCACAGGCACATAGTTCCGCCAAATTTAAACTTTGCGGAATACCTTTACCATAAAAATGTTGCGAGTGTCTTTATTAGGAATCCTTATATCTCTGGGTCTGGACATTATTCTAAAGAAGACCGAAGTCATAACACTCAATGTGGGCAACCCTGAGCCCATAACAATAAGGAACCAGAAGCTGGAACAGAGACATACTGACATACTTAGCATGCACATAGTAACACCAGACGACAGAACAAGTAAAGACATCAACAATATAATGAATAAAACGAGAACAGCCAACACCTGGACGTCCTCTTAGTACAGTATAAACATCAAATTAAGATTATACGAGAGCTGTGTACTTTCTGTGCTTCTCTATGGTGCGGCATGCTGGAGAGTAACAGAGAAAGAAATGTCGAAATTGTCCTCTTTCCACACAATCTGCCTAAGGAAAATTCTCCGAATCTTTTGACCGAATACCATCACCAACCAAGAACTGCTTACTCGGAGCAACCAAGAGGACATTCACACCATCATAACTGGCAGACGCGGGAGCTGGGTTGGCCGCGTCCTCAGAGGTCACGTGGCATCAAAAGAAAAACTATGCGATGGACCCCTGTAAAAAAGCGAAAGAGAGACCGAACAAAAACAACCTGGCGGAGAACTGTGGAGGCTGAGATAAAAAGAACGAACCAGAGTTGGGGCACTGCACGAAGGATGGCCGTCGACCGATCAAAGTGGAAGCAGTTAGTTGCTGCCCTATACGACGCCACTATGCGTGATGGCCACTGACTGCTTCGACAGTTCACGGCTAAGGATCAAAGAAGAAGAATATTTCAGTATCATTGTCTGTTTCTTTGACTTTGTCTGTATTGTTGCAAATATTTGTGTATGATTCCACTTCTTGATAGGTTTGTTGCTTGGTGTAAACGTAGCGCCACCTGGACAATAAAATTAAATTTTGTTTGTTAATTTCTTTGTTGGTTTAAACGAGTTTAGCAATGGTAGCAATACACTTCCCTGTCTTCATTAAAAACACACTCATACACAAACATACACGCAACCACACTTATATATATACACAAACCTACTCATACACACATACATAACATTCCACGCACACATTAACACATAAGCACATACATACTTATACACATTTAAAGATTTGGATTATTGTGTTCAGTTGTAATAACCAGTTTATAACTAAATCTCTGACAGAACCAGTAAGTTCATATTTCTTTCTTCATGTTAGTGAAGTTTAACTTAACATATTACAAAGCACGTATAAGATAGGATCATGGCAACTAGTACCGTATTCCTCTAACACCTCTAGATTTAATTTTAGTTCAACTTATTAATCGTAATGACAGCAGATGTTACTTAATATCACACCAAAGAGCAGATTTTAAGATCACTACAGTGACCAGTTTTGTCATTGTCCCCTTTCTTTGTGTTGGGACATTGGTGTTGACCAGAGCCCAGGGTTTGGCGGGGACAAATAAAACGATTCCTCATGCGTACAAACCTCAAGTGGAGGGAAAAAAAATAAAAAAAAAAAAAAAAAAAAAAAAATAAGCATTTTTAACGTGATTCGAGTGAAACCCCAACGCCCTAATATCTGGCCTTTGGCCTAGGATGGAATTTTCAAGACACGTATACAGAGTACCGTAAACAGGGAATTGCATCGTGTCATTGGTCCCTTTGTGTTAATTAACACCTTAGATCATTTTAATCACTACAGTTGACAAAACAGTGTTCATGGGGGGTAAACACTTTTGTTGGGAACATGGGGTCTTGACCAAAGTCGGTTTGGGGTGGGTGCCGGGGGGACCATCATGCGGGGAAAAATATGGGACCTTTAGCGAGAAAAGAAAAAAGTCACTACCCAGGCACATATGCCTCAACACTAGATTTAAAACTGGTTTTGGTTGTTTAACAGGGTATAATGGATATGGTGTATTAAGATTACGGATACATCTAAAGGATTAATGGAATTTTGAAGAAGGTCATGGTTTGATCAGCAACACCTCGTGTAAGGATTATCAAATGTACATTAAAGGAGGGGGTTGGACCCATCAGCTTGACCAGCTTAGCACAAACAAGAACATTTGTTTCGGGACAAATACCACCCCAAAAACCCTCCATTGCAACAACATCTTTTCCGCTTTGGGGGGGGTGGGGGGGGGGGAGATATATTACTAATGTAAGTGCTTTTATTTTAAATCTGTCAAGTCTGAACTGGCTCAGGATAAACAGAAACATAACAGATTAGTAAAAACTAAAAAGTGCTAATGCAGGACTTGGGAACATACTCTCTCTGTGTATGATGGGGAGCCACTTCTTGTCAAAGCCACCATTTTATTTTGCGCTCAACTAAAACTGAAAATTTCCATGGAACCCCGAGTGTTACAAAGACAACAATAAATTTTCGTGATAATGGCGGGTGTGTCCCCCTATCAGACTTTTGCAATTAAAATTATTTTTTCCAGAAAGTGTTACCCCACTGGTTCAAGTGTGATCCGCGGGTAGGCGGAATAAATGGTTTAAACACCAACCCGGCTTACGGGTTTTGGAAAAGGCTTGTGGTGGTAATTATTAATTAATTATTACAGGGGTCGTTTTAAGGTGTAGAATATTTTACGTAAGGGATCGTTTTTACCACATAATTAAGGGGTAATGCGGGTTCGGTGGGGGTTAGCGAATATTAAAATGCCCAACCATTCATCAAATCACATTTACGTTGATTTCCGAACGCATATAAAATTGGGCCGTTTGTCGTCATAAATTCAAGTACTCGTTATTATCCGTTTAACGTGTTTACTCATTATAGCTATCAATTGGGTTGTGTGGTTGTTTTTTTTTTGTGGTTCGCTACTTTCATTATGGTGTAGTAAAACTCCACAAACAACTTTTAACGGGTCTGTTTGATATAATGGGTGGTGATTTAGTCATTAACTGAAGAGTTACTGACCAGCTGGTTCTTTTGCACTAAAATCTCGATAGAAAAACTGCCTAGGGTAAAGGTGGGATTATTATTTGTGGGGTAGGTAATAACATCGGCACTGGGTATTTTTTTCGGGGGTCTTATTTTTTTAGAATTCCCGCTCCCGAAGCCAAAATATTTAACTAATTACCGACTACTAAGCGGCCAATGTAATATTCAATCCTTACCTGGCAATAAATTTAATAATAATAGTTCACCCATACAAACTCAATTGGTTAAATAAGCATTCATGTGACCAAAACCCAACCAAAACCCCCCACAATGCAGTTCCCCCCCCCCGAGGACAAACATTAATTCAATGTAATGCTTTATATTAAAAATAAAATTCCCCGATTCAATTGATTGCATGGGCCAGGTAACAGCACCTTAGAGCACTGCCGTTGGTACCCAGACTCGTGAAAAACCAATGCATTCGCCCCCATAGGCCCCCTGGTCTGGAAACACACATTAAATAAATTGCCCAATCGGTTCCTACAAACAAAACCCATGAGTAATATTTAACAAAAAAAGTCCGTATATGCACCAAAATTAAAAAATAATAATATAAAAAATTATGTGTTTAAAGTTGTTATGTCCCCCACCCTATCCAATATCCCCCCACTAAAGCAAAAAAATGAACCTTTTACACAATCACAGTTTATTTAAACCTCCCCCCCCCCATCACACTCAACTGTAAATCCAAAAAAAAAAAAATCACCCACCAATCCCCACCACGCTTACCACCATCCCATATCTAAAGCCAAGTTGAACAGCAAACACCTCCCCCTCCTCAAAAAAACCCCCCCCACCCCCCCCCTACACCCCACCACCACCCCCCCCCCCCCCCCCCCCCCCCCCCCCCAACCACCCCCCCCCACAAACCCCCCACCCCCACCCACAAACAACCCAAAACCCCAAATAAAAAAACCCCCCCCCCCCCCCCCCCCAAAAAAAAAAATAACAACACAAATACAAAAAAACCCCAATCCATCCCCTTTCAAAAAACCAAAAAAAACAACCAAAACCAAACAAACTCCAAACCCCAAAACACCCCCCCAAAAAAAAAAAAAAACAACACCAAAAAAAAATAAACAAAACCCACCCCAACCCAACCAAACCCAACAACCCCAACATAAACACACAAAAAAAAAAAAAAAAAAACCCCAAAAACCAATAAAAACAAAAAATAAATAAAACCATAAAAAAAATATTGTAATAATAAAACCCAAAAAGAAAAAAAAAAATAAAAACCCAAAAAAAAAAAAAAAAAAAAAATAAAAATAAAAAAAAAACCCCAAACAAACAAACAAAACTAAACCTACCAAAAAAAACAAAAACCTTTAAAACCCCAAAAAAAAAAACCAAAAACCCAACACATCAAACCCAAAAAAAAAAAAATAACCACAAACCCCCCAACCCACAAAAACCTACAAACCCCCCAAACCCCCCAACAACTATAAAAAAAAAACACCTCATACACAGTCCACCCACAAAAACCATTTAAAAAATTCCAACCCACACACAACAACCACCCACCCCCCAAAAAAAAACCCAACACCAACCCCCCTACAACCCCCAACAAAAACTAACCACCTCCCACCCCCACCCCACAAAAAAAAAAAAAAAAAACCAAAAAAAACCCCCCCCAAAATATATAATACCCCCCAAAAAAACAAATAAACCAAAAAAAAAAAAATAACTATAACATTAACCAAAAAAAACCCCTCCCCCCCAATCCCCAACTACCCCCACCCCCCACAAACAAAATCACCCAAACCCTCATCCCACCCCCCAACATCCCCTCAACCCCCCCCCCCCCCCCCAAACCTCCAACCCCCCCAAACCCCAACACCCCAAACCCCCCCCCCCCCCCCCCAACCCCAAAAAAAACCAACCAAAAAAAAAATAAAAAAACCAAAAACCCCCAACAACCCCCCCCATACAACCCCCACCCCCCCCCACCCCAACACACCCCCCCCCCCCACACCCCCCCCCCAACCCCCCCACCCCCCCCCCCCCCCCCCCCTTACCCCCCCCCAACCTACCCCCCCCAAATATATAAAACACCAACCAAATCCAAAAAAACCACAATACCAAAAAAAAATAACAAACTACAAATCCCCCCCCCCCCCCCCCAAAAAACACACCCAATACAAACCACCACACCCCCCCAATCCACAAACACAACACCCCCCCCCCCCCCTACACAAACCCCCAACCAAAAAATTTAACCCCACCAATAACATCATTTAATCCCACCCACCTAAAACCCCCAACATACATCACTACAAAAAACAAACCCCACCATCCATACTTCCACAAGACAAACACAATTCACCCACTAATATCACATAACCGCTGCCACACAAGTTAATCACACCAGTAACCCTCCCCTCACCACTCACCCCCAAAACCAAACTCTGTCGTTGAAAAAACAAAACTACCACCCCTCACACCTCATTTCATCCATTCTACAAAACACAAACCCCCCAAAAACACCAAAAACATATATTGAGCATTCCTCCAAAACATTTCAAAAAAAAAAAAAAAAACCCACCCAAATAACACAATTACCTAAATATAAACATACTCCCAAGCCAACAAACCACAACTTAAACCACCACACATACCACCCACCCAAAAAAAAACTAAACCATATACATCAAAACCCCCACATCCAAACCTTCAGACCCAATCCCCCCACAAAATACATATCATTTATAACACTTCAAACTAACCAAAATAACATTACCACTACAACAAAAATACTTCATGTACAAGACTCTTACCCCCCCCCCAACATCACAAAAACAAAACCCAAAAATGATATATTCACCTGCTATCAAATCTCCTGTACCGATAACCAGACCCTCAACCACAAACCCACTCGTTCCTCCTCACCACCTACCCCCCCTACATTCACAAAAACAAAATCCTCCAATATCAAACAATCTCTTCCCCAACCCTATATAACAAACTGCTTAATAATAACACCCTATAACAAGTCCAAACCCCAAATACAAAATACCTAATATCCATCCCCTCCAATACCTACATTATAACACATCCACACTGACATATCTGGTATTAACCACAAACGCGACATCCGCCTACCCCTTCCTGAGAACAACCATGATCCCCCCCTTTATCAACTTTTTGCCTTCACATCATCTTCAACAACTACATCCCTGAATCCAACTTCCCCTAAACAATCATCAACCCCTCCCCCCATAACAATCACGCCCTATAACTAAATTACAACCCTAAAAATCATTATACTTCATCATCCATAACCCTTCTAACCATTACACCCAATAAAAATCAAACTTCATACATCATCCAACCTACAAAAACAAACACCACCTAGGCTTCTCACACATAAGCAAAATCAACACCCCCCCAACGTTCCATAAACCCCCAACCCCCACACCCCCACTGGTATTATAATTTACTATACACTTGGATCACCCCACTACCACACACGAAATAAACAACCCCCATCCCCTTGAACTTAATCCATCATCCCCCCCCTCCACCCCTACCCTAATCCCCCACACTCTTAAAAACATCAATCCCCCCCCCACAATCAACAATTCCAACCACGCTACTACAAAAACCCACCCATACCAACATACATCATTACCCCCTCCCCCCCCCAAACCCAATAAAAAACAATTATTCCCTCCCCCCATCCTATCTCAAACATCACTTAAAACACCTTATCACCAACATCTTTAACTAACCCTTTTAATTCTTATACGAAAAACCTATACGCTATTTCGCCACCTATTTCCCCCTATATTCCATCCGCGCCAGTGACCTCTAAAAAAAAACCCACTTATCCTTTCAACACCCCCCCAAGAATCTCTTCTTCTACTACCCCCCCTGTAACAACCCCTCTCCTGCACCATTCTACCCTCATTTCCTCAAATCCCCTCCTCCATCTTCCCTTACACTAATCCCCCCCATCTCATAATCTACAGACATTCAAGTCCATATCGTGTTTCCAGATATCCACAACCAAACCCCTCACCCACTCCTCGATAATTGCCCAAAACGCCCTCCAACCCCCACAGACCCGTCCCCTTAAACTAAACCCCTACACACCCCCTTTTTTTGAGAAAACCCACCACCTAAAATAATAATATCTCTCACCACCCCTTAACATACCCATAACCCCCCCCCATAACATAACTCATACAGTCCACCCTCCCCTAACAACCTACAGAACTAGAAAATGACATTCAATAATGTACCATGTTCTTAATCCTATGACCCACCCACATGTCCCCCCACCCCCCCTCCTAATACCCCCCCTTCCTCACCTTATCACAGTAAATCTACTCTCACCAAACCAGGCCATGTCAAAAAAAAACGTAAGTTGGTACCTCTCCTGATTGTAACAACGGAGAACAACCCTCCAAATCTCCACCCCTAAATTTCCATTACAAAACCCAATCCCCATTCATACTGCCGTCTCTCCCCTTCATACAAAACTGGTCCCCACCCCCTTCCTTACCCCCCTAAACCCCCCCTGGCCACCCCTATCCACATGGTCTAGGTAATCCCCCATCACCCTCCCTCAACCCCCCTTACCCTCAAACCCTAATTCAATAGTCCCACAAACAGTTCATATTGTCCCACCAGGGAAGTGGGTTGCCCAGAAAATCTATGTCTGAAAGCCGATCTGGAAGGTCATTCCGAGAACGCCTTTTGTAATCGACTAAGAACCACATATACAACTCAGGTGGGAGACACGGGCATAGACGCCAAAACTTTTAGTGACTAAATAATTTCCTCCTTACGACCCAAATTTATTCCTCCCTGTCTACTCCATCCCCTTACTGAATCAAACAAGCCCAACGTTTCCTCCTCGGGCGCTCTCACCACTAAAACCCCTACAAAACTAAGTTTAGAAGTTTCATCTCCCTCCCCCTAAAAAATTTGTCTTAACTAAAACCTAGTAATCCAGCATCATGTGTGGCCAAGACCAAAGTAACAAAATATGTAAAAACTCACTTTGCATGCATGATCCTTCTTTACAATCCCACATCTGCTCTACTGCTGACACACCCCCGCCACACGATTGTAACCCTTCAACATTGCTCACCACACAACAACCGTAGTAAACTCTCCTTATATTTCAAATCCACCCCACCCAAAACCTCTCCTTCCTCGTTACGGGATCCTACCCCATTATATCCCATACTTCGTTCCGCCCACAACCACGCTTCCACCTCCCATTAACTCGGCTGCCAACCAACCACTTCATAACTACCCCCATTTCTTGCTTTTTCGTATGCCTCTCCTCACACAGTACCCACTGGTCAATCCAACTTCCCCTCCCTCATAAAAACTCCACCCCCCCAATTCATACCAGAACCACCCACCATCTACGATCCCCCCCAACCCTCAACACACCCTTATCTTCATACTAGTCCAAAAAAGACAACATAATCCCCAATACCCACCAACATTAAAATACTAATAATTATTACTCTAAAAAAATACATGGTATATTAGAAACAATGAGATACCCAAACAACCACCGCTTGGCACTGGTTTTGGATTAGATGATGCACTCCCCCCCCACAACATGAAGAAAACAGAGAATGTCTCTCACTCCCAAAAACGCCCCTCAATCCAACACCCTTCCCCTTAAGCTCCTTCCATCCCCCCCCCCACCATGTCATTCCCTGTCCTATTCTAGCTTATGTTCCTGCCCCCATCCGCTCCCTATATTGCACGCGAGAAAAGGCAAAGGCACATGGTCCCTCCCCCTCCCTTCAATTAAATTCCCATCCTTTCAATTTTCCCTCTCATACGGTCAACCCCCCCCCCCCCCCTTCCATTCTTTTCATAAAACTTTTTTCATCCATCAAAATCCCCCTTATATCAACCACTACACTACTATCTTCATTTAAAAAAAAAAAAAACCTCCCTATCCGCACTATTCCTACCCACATAAATAAAAAAATCCACGCCACTTCTCCCCAAAAAATCATTTAAATTATAAAAATTCCTTACTTCTTACAATAACACGGCGTCTCGCTCCTCCTCAAATCCTACATTAACTCAATCTCAATTATTTAATTACACTACTATTTGAATCAATAATGCCAATTCTACTGACACACCCCAGAACTCCCACCCAATAACCATACTTTATTATCCCCAGTTAGCCCCCCCCAAATTACACCCCTCTTGTCTAAGAAACCCAATGGGGTCCCCTGAAATTACATTCACTTCCCCACCCACTGGCAACTAATAACCTCTCCCCCTGTTTCACCCCTTACACCTCCCCCCCCCTATTTCCCCCCTCCACCCCCCCCAACACCCACCCTTCTCCTGACTCTCTCTCATTCAAACTACTAAACCCCCCACATCTTTAATCACTTATTCATTTTATTTCCATTCTAACAAACCCAATACAACCCTCCTCTCTCCTCATCCTCCAACCTCCCCCTACCATACCCATTTAACACATTACCCCCAAGAAATACCCCCACCCCTCACCAGTCCGACGTACTTAGATTTAATCCAAAGACACCCCTCCAGGAAGCCCTCTAATAACCTCCCTCTCAAGAGTCCTCCCCCCTACCACATCTCATCCCCCTCTACCTTCAGCCCCCACCAATCGTTAACCCACCTCCCATCACCACCCAACGTACTCCCCCCCCACACCCCCATCAAGAACCCGTTTCCTACCCGGATCACACCCCCCCTTCGTTTCTTACTCCCCCCAGCACCCAAAATCACCCCAAGCAGAAAAAACTTTGGCAACCCCACGGGCCTCTAAGATTACCCCTACAATCTTTTGTTCGCAACCTAAAACAAAATCCCCTCCGCATATTACCCCAACGTGCCTCACCTATCCACCCCCCCCCAGGACAATATATCGCGCATTCCTTTACCTAACTCACCCAATACTCTACCCCTCCCAACTCCAACAATTCCGTTATTTGTTCCGCGAATCTCTCTCAGCCCATGTCACATAACAAATATATTTTATTTACACCCATACAGTGTAAAGAAGCCAGTCATTTCAAAGAGTAAGCAAAGTAGGCATGGACATAGGAGCGAGAGGGAGAAATAACTATATCCCCAGGTTCACCCCACTGCTCATTCCCTAAACTACCTTCCAAACAACAAAACCCTTTCCATTCTATATTATATTAAATAACAATGACCAGAAGGAACATATGTAGCCTAAAAACACGCAGGAAATTAAACTCCAATGGTAAAAGACCCAATACCCTCCTTAAAGAGGATTAATTACCACCGAAGAAAAGAAACCGCATCTAAACAAACATCAATTTTTCCATTCTAGCATGTTCCACGGCCTTTTATATGTGGCGCCCGATGAGCACACGGCGATCTCATAATCCGAACACGAATTGATATCAAAACAAAACCACCTGCATAACTTTAGCAATATTGAATGATTCCCTGTCGGCTGCCTGTGGTTTCCAGCATGCCGTTGGTATCCCCATGCTACCCCCTACTGACACTCTGAGAAAGAGCTTAAAAAAAATGTATTACCCCCCCTTCCAAAAAAAGTGCTATACACACAAGGAGGGGCCTTCATGCTCAGCTGGAAAACTAAATTAATGTAAAAACTCAAACTAAACTACATAAAACTTCCCCCCCCCATCCCCAAAAGTGCTATACACACAAGGAGGGCATTTATGCTCACAAGATACCTAAAGTACTATAACAAATACATTACTCCAAAGGAAGTTGAAACATAAATACTACTCCTTCAAAAAATCCTCTCTTTTGCGAGTGAAGTATTCATCTATCATGCGCGCACGAGAATAGTGTGTAAGACCCATTATTTTTATAGTTGCGGACACCTCTTGCCGGTATTCGCGTCAATTGCAGTAGCAAAGAATTTCGGTAAGCGTTCCAAACCACACATGACCCGCGGCACAGAATGAAGCAACAACAAGGAGAGGCTGCTGTCCAGTATCTCAAACGGCATTCGTTGTGGTTACCACGTGACATATTGTCGAGAAGAATCTTTTCATTCTCATGTTTTTTGCTGTTTTAACGTTGTGTTTGATTATTTTTTTCCATTTAGAGCAAGACATACGTCGTTACTGTCGATCTGCAAAGTAAAGTCACGAGGTCCAAATCTGAGACCAAGACGAAAACATATGCGCGAGACCTAATCCAGGCTGCTGACATTTCCTATTCGACCCTTCGACGTTTCTGAAAAATGGCCATAGTATATATTGGCCCTTTTAAGGATCAAAAGTCGCCAGAAAATAGGACAATCAGTATATCCTATACATGTGTCGATATGTGCTCACGATTGGCCAGAGGGCTATTTCCTCTTAAAGAGCACTCATACTACAGGATATCGCCGATGCTCTCTTGGTTGATATTATCTCGCTTGGGGTAATCCCCAGAGAAATATTGTCAGACCATCTGCACTCAACTCTATCTCCGACACTATGTCCACAGGTGATGGTCTCCTCTACATATTGAAAGGTCTCTCCGCAGTATCTATCACCCAATGTCTAATGGGTTATGTTGAAGCGTTTTGAATAGAACTCTCGAAAGACTTTATCTTGGTAAGATACTGAGGATCATCCTCAGGATTGGGACAGGTTTTACCAGCGGCTCTCTTTGCTATACAGAGAGAGTCACCCTAAATGAACACACAGGGTTTTCTTCCTTTGTGAACTTGTCATTTGGCGCGAAAACCCTGGAGCGCGGCCCTATGTCTTTATTACACGATCTCATCACTGCCGATGATATTAGCGATGGAACTCAATCCTCATATGAGTAGTCATTGCTCTTAGACAAAAGATCATTGAGGCATGTAAGCTAGCAACTGCTTCATCAGAAATTGCTAAAGAGAAGGCAAGGCAGTTTGCTAACAAGAATAGATGTCTACGAGAACTTTGTCCAGGTGACAAAGCATTCGTCCTACTCCCCAGTAGGGAAAATAGACTTCTTATTGCATGGAAAGGTCCGTATGCAATAGTCTCTCGGATTTCCGATGTTGACTATGTGGTCGATATTGATGGAAAGCATAAAACTTTCCACATAAACATGCTTTCGGAATTTCACGAACGTCCGGACTATTTGCTGCCTATTTTCCAGGCATCGGATGATGCTCCTGCACCTCACGGTCATTATTCATCCCTGTCTGTCATACAGGATGAGGAAAACTACTTCCTTCTCTGATGTCAACCTTCCACTTTTCCAGGGGTCCCCACCCTTGCATTCCACGGAATCTTGGAAAAACGTTTCTGTTTCTCCTAATCTTTCTGGTGACGAACATCGACAAGTCGCGTCGATGTTACAAACATTTCAGGATGTTCTCACTGACATTCCTGGACACACAGATCGAACATAGACAGACATAATCTTACTGACAATAATCCAATTTAGGGGTCAGGGCCGTATCCTATTCTGTACACTTTCAGTCACGAACGTAAAGTCGAAATGGAATTGGATGAAATGATTCAATTAAATATAATTGAACCATCGACTTCACCATATTCTTCTTCCATGGTTATTGTCCGGAAGAAGGATAAGAACATACGAATTTGCGTTGATTATCGCAAATTCAATCAGGTCACAAAGTTCGACGCTGAACCGATGCCTTTGTTAGAAGATCTACTGATTAGACTTTCTAATTCCTAGATATCTTCCACGCAAACTGGACTTGTCTAAAGCCTTAGTGGCAAGTGTCCTTTTAAGCAGGCCATGCCAAAACCTCTTACCGCGATTTTTTTTTTTTTTCTACACCTAGGGGGTATCTATTTCAATGGAATGTTCATGCCTTTTGGTCTCATGGAACGCCCCTGCTAAACTTTCGGTACGCATGATGCGTCGAAATGCTTCACATCGTGCGGGATGTCACTCGCCATACTTAGACTGACATTCTGTTCTGTTTCAGTGATTACTGGGGAAGATTACAGATTTAGGTTTTATACCAACTTATTTGCTGTCTAAACTCTTCGCAGTGTAGAACTCTTAAAACTTGCTTACATAAAACAGCAGAAACTCTTCTAAAGCCCCTATTGTAGGGATTTTGCGTGAAATCTTTTCTTTCATGGGTCTTCGTGTGGGTCATACGGCTCTCTTGAAGACAGAGGGAGCACACCACAATGGTTTCAAAAATACTCTAACAAATCTCTGTTCCTATAAACGAAGAAACAAGTTACGCGGGAGTCTCTTAGGTTTAATTCAATTTTTTATGGGAGATTTTATTTCCAAATTTATCCTGCGATCATGGCACCAGCTCTCAACATTGTACTCGAAGAAAAGGTTCGCCTAATCTGGATCCGTTGGTCTGAAGTATTCCAATCCTTCACTAGACCAGAATCAAAGAATATATTTTCTTCTCTCACCTAATCTTAGGATTACCTACTCTTGATAGGATCTTTTGTTCTTTCGGAGAGTGTTGCTTCACGTCCACTGGGATTGGGAGCACGCCACTGATGCAGGAGTAATTATGGCAAATACTCTGCATCCTGTTATGTACATTTTTCATAGGAAAATTAAATGCGGCAGAGGAGAACCCACTCGGATTTTAGACGCTGGGGTGAAGTGATTAGCTATGGTTTGGTCAATTCTCAAGTTGCTACAGAATTCTTCTCCTGGGCGCACATTTTCATTCTAGAGGGACTGATCAGAGAAAAGCACTTAATAGCTGCTATTCAGAGCTAAGGAATTTGAAGAGTTCGAGGAAGATCCACTCGAATATGCCTATAAGCTCCCCTCAACCTTTTCACTTCATCGGTACGTGCAGCTATCCGGTGGTTCCGGATATTGTGATGGCATGACATTTATGTCGAGAGCTCCAATGTCTTCCAGAGGTAATAGACTTCATGTACGCTATAATGTTCTACCTATTTTTCAGAGGTATAACACATTCCAGAATATGTTCTACAATTGATTACGAACTCCAACATATGTACTTACTTTTATACTGTTCACACTGATCGTGCTTTGCAAGTCATCGTCAAGTTGTTCGTTTTTTTAAAATGATCATCATGGAGGAATGAGTCGTTATATAAGGGCCGTTAGTTTTCTGTAACAGTGCCAATTATTAATTAGGGCTGTATTGTACCTTATGACAGACATATTTGTTATTACTTAGGTGCATTATATTGTCTTGTACTTTTCAGAATTCATTGTTTTTGTTTTTTTTTTTTTTTGAAGCTTGATGGAAGACTTACTCTTACGAGTCTAGATTAAAGTGTCCTACTTACCTCGGAATGTTCCAGGAGCTATGTCCAGGTCGAATAGTAGTATGTAACTTTACTATAACGTACGTTATGTCATTACATGTCAAGAATGTATCTAATGACCAACGGATTTTCCTACTCGATTTTGTACAGCCATTTTTAACAGGACAATATGCCTGAGTATGTGGGTATGATGCTTATAGTTAACTTTTAGGACTTAGGCGTTCATATATGTGTTTACATGCTAACGTGATGTGTGTAAAGTGACATCCTCACCGTTGTGATATTTTTTTGAGCATATTAGATTTTTCTGTTGAGGTTATCCTCACCAGTCCACTCTATTATCCATGCCTATTGACTTTGGCATTTTAGTTAATGATCAGCGCATAATTCGGCGTTTTGAGCCGAACGTATGAGCTGGCATATGAATTCAAAATCCACATGTTGTTGTGTACTTCGGTAGGTGGTGGTGATACATCTACGTGATAAAATTCTCGCACCAGAAGGGCTTATTATACAAAATCTGGTAGACTATATCGGCAGTCTGCAACAGACTAGCTAGGTAATCCTTACCGACATCAACATGTTCGGATTTCCCCTTTGTCTTCTCGCCATGGTATCGAATGCCGTTTACACTTTGAGCTACATCAAAAAACATTTATTGCGGCATGGGGACGACACTTACATTATGTCTTGTTGTTTGTCGATCGGTTCCGCCACCATAGCGGGGAGTGCAGCGATTATGACAAATGCAAGCTTAGATTGCCTAAACTTGACGAAATCGATAAATTCGCTAAGGAAAGTTTAAACGAAATCGGGACATAAAAAGGATTGTCTAGTCAGCTCTTATGAGACATTTCGTAACATAGTCGGTATCATAAGTACCTTAGTAAACTTTTCCCACATAGCGTGATACCCGATATCTGTGTATTTCATGAAAGCAAGGTAAATTGACAACTACCAACAATCTGCATTAGATTTGCATGTCAGTGCGGTGAATCAATCGAAAAATCGATTCTAACATGTCTGCGATAGTCGTGTCAACGAAATAAAACCTTTTCCCAGCTTACATGCGCTTCACAGGACTCGACATGGTTGATGCAAGTACCAAGTCCTTAAGTTAATATGCTAATTGAAAGTAACTAGGTTTGATCACCTCCCCAGTAAAACCTTAAATAATTAGAATAATAGTATTTTGAGGAACAATCTTTATACTTCGAGAGACGTGTTGAGGTCAAGCTTAAATTACTACAAACTAAGGAGTATAAGAAATGCATCAAAAGATACTGGTTATCTAACGAATATTATAGAAAAGAATGGAGTTTACCCTAGACTTCAAATATTAACCTAAATGATAGTATTCATTAAAGCACACTATCCACAATCGCTGTCTACTTTGGAATCGAAAGTGTATGAAAAGTAATGGTTCGCTGGTGATAATGACAAGTTTGAAAATGTGCCTAAACCATTAAAAAAAACCATTTAAAAAAAGTATGATTGAATAGAAATTCAACTAAGAAATTTTTCAACCAAAAATTTGGAAAACCTATGATTTCAAAAAATGAAAATGATACAGCAACACGTGGATGATGAATCAATGACAAAGAGATAATCAATGTTTTGAACAAACTGACAGAGAAATTGAAAATACACAATGTGCTTTAGAAATGAAACAATGCAAAAAATTAAACATCATTTTAAGAATTATCAACACACTTGGATGTTTATTCTAAACACTAAGTATGGTTGACTATGATCATTAAAGTGAGAATATCATAACTAAGACCCGTGAATGCAGTATTAGCCGTGAACAACTAAGAAAGTTAGTATGTGTGTGATCCATAATCAATTCAAATAATAAAAAGATTGAAATTAATTCTGAAATTTATTAATTTATTATATTCCTTAATTATATTACTAACATTTTTAAAATAACCAGTTACTAATATATATCTCAAAGTAATTACTAATATCACTATCAATATGTCAATGTTCAGTTACAACTACGTCTTTAGTAATCGACGAGACGATGTTCCTCAATGTTTCCATACACGATAACTGTGTATAATATATTGCTCGACACACTGATATGTAGTGTAATATGTTCCATAGGAATAACAAATGGATATTTGTGTTTTCACCTATGTTTCGCCTCTACAAAAAAATCGTTACAACAATGTTGCCTATAAATTAGATAAAAAGTTTACATAGACTTGTAGCTTTACCCAATGTTAGTATGTTATTCTTATTTAATAAAACGGTTATATATAGTACTTCAATATAACAAATGTATCATGACACTGTTAAGTTATTCATGTTATCGGTGAGGATGTTCCAACATCTGGAAGTGGTTTAGTTTTCGACAAGTTCGCATTGGGCATTCTTGATAGACAGTCTGCGAACCTGAAAATAAACATTCTAAAACATTTGCACTCCACTGGAATAGCTCGTATCCTCAATCTCAAAATGGAACGGTTAAAGTGCTATAGCGTAACGCGCTGACTTTGATGACTTAACGTTCCCTGTATTCAGTGCGGTAAGAGCTTTCTGGTCAGACTCCTACTAAGTGTGTCCCACAAAGTGGGATCCTAGGAGATAACGATCCAGTTTTGTGAGTGCCCAGACAATGCAGAAGACAAGGAGCTCTGTTATTATCCAGAACGGAATATTTCGAGTCTCGCTCGTTACAAGCGTGAGCTTTTCTGGATACACGTACATAACCTGGGAAATAAGGTTGGGTGCCGTTATATTCTGCATATTCAAAACTACTCTGGCATAGCTACAATAACTGCACGCGTAGCGTATAGTCGTAAAGATTAGATCTTGTACCAATCACTGCGGTAGTATGAAGGTGAGATTTTTGTTAGGCAACTGGTTCAAAAAAAGGTTCATTTGAAAAAAAATTGTTTTATTTAGGTCTAAAGCCGTTTGGTGATTCCTGCGACCACTTTATTACATTATTTGGTAGCCTTTCTTCAGTAGTAGAAGAAAAAAGGTGCAGTTATAGTAGACAATGTGGGCATGAATTTTGAATAGAACTGTATTAGTCCTATAAAGCGACCTAAACTTTTGTTTTTTTGTCTTATGTGCTGAGATGTTTAAATTTTTATAGACGTTACTGTCTTCATATACATGAAAACCATGACCTATGCGCGTGACCCAGAAATGAGATGTCATGAAAAACCGACAAAAGCCTTTGAAGGTTTCGCTGTTAAGTTATAAATAACCTCGTAAGGTAGAAAAAGTAAAGCTTTTTTTAAAGTTAATTTAAAACATCCTGATAATATGTTCATCCCAAGAGTCACTGAAAAGACAGATGTCATCTCATATATAAGTAATGACATCGGGGACGATGAGACAATATGCGGCGCATCATGCGTACAAAGGTAGCTCGCTGTCGCATTATTACGTCCGAATGGCATAAAATTCCATTGAAAAAGACCCCGTGGTGTCGAGAAAGCGGTGAATGGCTTTGCTTTAGGAGTGAGTGGCACTTGCCAATATCCCTTTGAAAGGTCAAATTTCGAAAAGAATGTAGCATGAGATAATCCTCTCTCTCAATACAGTCTAAGTCATCTAAAAGAGGTAATTGGTTCCGCATCGAATTTGTAACTTTGTTTAACTTTTTCCTGTAAATCTACGCAAAGACGTATATTGTTGGCTTTCTTACACCTTCTAAGTGATAGATTACCATAGAAGAAGAATAGGGAGGTGAATGCTTCAAGAAATGGTTCAATTATATTTAATTGATCATCTCATCCAATTCCTTATCAACCTTATCACGAAAGTGTAAAGGAATAGTATATGGGCGAACTCGAATAGTCGTATCGTCAGTCAGAATAATGTCATGTTGGATGACTGACGTATGACCTGGGATGTCAGTGAGGACAGCTTCATACGAGTGTAGAATATTAGAGACTTGCTGACGTTGATCGATGGCACGACAAAGAGTTAGATGAGAGTTAGTAACATTCATTCCATTTCTCAGTGGAATGGAGTGGTACAACCGGAATTGGTAGTTGTACATCATCGAAAGAAGCTTCCCCTTCTTGGATGACTGACAAACTAGAATAGTGTCGCGTAGGGGGGGTAGGATCGTCAGTTGCCTGGAAACCACTGTACCTGTAGATAATCGAGAGGACCGTGAGTAATACTCCTTCAACATGTTAATGTGGGAAGGCGTTTTATGTTTACCATTAACATCAACGATGTAGTCGACATCGGATTATTCTTGAGAAGGATCCTGGAAAGGACCTCTCCAGGTAATTAAAGAGACGATTGTTATTGCGCAGGGAGTAATACAAAAGCTTCGTCACCAGGTATAAGCTGGCGAAGACGTCTATACTTGTTTGCAAATAGACGAGCTTTTTCTTTGGCTTGTTCAGATGATGCAGTAGCTAGTCTACAAGCATCTATGATTCTCTTTCTCAGAGAGATCACATACTCATAAGAGGATTGAGTTTCCTCTTCAATATTCTCGTCAAACCAATAAGTCGTGGTATTAACGACATCGGGACCGCGTGGTTGCATGCCAAAAACAAGCTGGAATGGCCAAGAAAACCCCGTTGCTTGATTTTGTACTTCGCGATACGCAAACAGACAAGCGGGTAGGACCCGATCCAGTCCTTGGGATGGTCTTGAGTCCATCTTACCCAAACAATACTGCTTGAGTGTCCTATTGAGACGCTCAATTAACCCATTTGACATCGGATGATAAATAGAACTAAGAGATCTGTCTATACCCTAATGTCTTCATAACTTGAGACCCATGGATTCAGAAATGAAACTGAACCCCATGATCCGACAAGGATTTTTTCCGTGAAAAACCAATGCGTGAGACAGATTAACATCAATGCCTCTGCTACACTGGCAGATGAAGTGTTCTTGAGAGGGATGGCCTCAGGCCAACGAGTGCACATATCAATGCACGTAAGAATATGCGTATGCCCTCTAGCAGATGGAAGCATCGGACCAATAATGTCTATAGCCATTTTATCAAATGGTCTAATCGGGATGTCCGCAGCTTGAATAGGAGCCGCATGAAATGGACCCCGTTCCTTAACTTCCTGACATATCAAACAGGACCGACAATAGAGAGTGATGTCCCTATGGACGCCTGGCCAGTAGAATGCCGAAAGCACTCTGGATTTGGTACGCGAAAAACCCATATGGCCCGCACATTGCGAGTCATGCGCATGTCGTTATATACGAGATCTCATAGAGGATGGGACTAAGATCTGATAACATAAGGATGAATCCTTTTCCCGTATTACTCTAACCAAAATCCCATTTTTAAGTATAAAGTCATGTCTAGATTTTGGCACGTTTGTTGCTGGTAATTTCTTTTTGTTTCACTTAGACTGAAAATTTTTTTTTAATGAATCATCATCTTCTTCTTTGCAATGTTGCTAAAACAACTCCCCTTGAAATAGGAGGCAAATCCAATCATCCACCAAGTTAGTATGAACTGTCTGTTCAACAGGTGTATCATGCGACTATATTAGTAGCTTGCGGCTCTAGTCACTATCTGCATTTGCAGTTTGAAATATGTCCGCTTCATTACCCATTCAGCAATTTTGCTGTGGTGTACACTCTTTTATACCATGTATGCGACCCAGTATCTACGTCACAAAATAGGATTTCGGAAGGAGACATGCCTGGATCTTTCCTGAAAAAATGGTGTGTTTAGGTCAATTAATAGCGGTGGGACAATGTTTCAATGGTGCCACCAAAAGCTCACACACTTGACAACCCTGCCCGTGGCACAACAATGATTGATCAGCGAAGTCCGGACGCCCACAGTGCTACCAACCTGAGTCAAATAGGAATAGAGCATGAGAATATGTGTATTGACAAATCCCTTTTTAAACATAAGAGAGGCCCTGTCCCTGGTGTACTGACGCAGCAGTGGCCGTACAGACTGCAGGTAGACTAGGCAAGGTATGGACCGCAACGCAGTGTCGTGATCGCCTTATGGCTGGGAAAAGAGTCGAGCATTCTGGACATTCTTTCACACCTGGGTACAATCAAGAGAGAACAAAGGACATAGCAGCATTTGTGAGTTTCAGCTACTTTACCCTGTTCAATGTTAGCCTGTGTATCAATTAAAGAGACATTTAGAATGTCTAAGCGCCCGTATTACTCGACGGATCTTCTCTGCGGGGCCGGACGCGATCGAGTTTGATTATTTTCATTAAAATTACCATAATTGTCTTTTTCTACTAGAGTTAAAATTTGGATGAGTCCGATAGTTTTGTAGAATTAAAGTTATGCTGTTCTTTTAAAATTGTTTATTTCCAAGAACCCTTGTCTGTTTTGTGCGGACCCCTGAATTTTGATCTCCAGTTTTGTTTATTATAATGTCCTTGATTATTTTTTAAAATTATTGTTACCAAAAATCTCGCGATCAGTGTGAGCTTGGTTCCAAGAAACATTAAATGGAGCAGATTGTTGAAATTGCTTCCCTTTGTAAAAGTTATCATTGTAAAAATTGTAATTATTTCCCTTATTGACATACCTGTCAGCACTAAAGGAACGATTTCGTGAAAAATTGTTTTGTTGTGCTGCAAAAGCAACAGGCAATTCATTCTTAATCTGTGCATTACTTAGATCCATGGTTGGGGTGAGCAGTGCAAAAATTTTTTGCATGTTCTTCTAATGCCTTTCCTCATATAGATAAAGGTTTTCCGTTCGTGTAAAAATGCGAGAAATGTATGATTTACAGACGAAAGTACCTTATCGCGCATCAGTAAAATCGAAGAGACCTTCATACGACTTTTCAAATTTTGGATAAACTTCCGATCCATCTTTCTATCAAATGTTAGTCGTATCCTGTGACAGAAAATCACTAAAAAATTTCTGCCAGATTGAGGTAGTAATGTAGTGAAATCTTAATCGATATTCGTCTTCTGTCATTTGGAAATTTCTTGCAGAAGTGCGGTTGCTCTTAAGAGCATATTATAGTCATTTTCTCACCAAATACTGGTAGTATGAATAAACTGCTAAAAGCATCCCCAGTAAGTAATCTGGATACATATGTAAACAATACATTGTTTTTTAAATCCACGTGATAAGAACCCACAAGTGGCCCTCAAACCTATCTAGGAAGAAATATTATAACGTCATCAGACGGGGGATTAAATATTGGTAATTTTTAAGGTGAATTTCCTTTAAAATGATCAATGGTCCTGGGAATGAAGTTTGTAGGCTTTCCAAAAAGTTTCTCGTGAGAATTAGCTTCCTGAGTAACCTAATTCTCTCATATTCTGACCACCCCCCTCTGTTACCTAATTTCAGTTCATTTGCTGTCGTTTTTTTTTTCCAATTCTCTTCCAATCTCAAGCTGAAGTCGTTTTAAACAGTTTTGTTCAGCTATTCATCTCCCCCCTTCCCATTTCTTTTTGTTTATATTTCCATCTCAATCTTAATTCTTTCTTCTTTCACCTGCTCCCATTGCTTCTTCTGTTCTGCCTCCTCGCTGAAATCGTTTATCTTCTAATTCAGCGGCCAATCTCCACATTTTTTTCTCCTCTTCCTCAGCTCATAAATTTCCCCTTCCTCTTCTTTTCAACATCTTCCTCTTTTCCATCTTTCCCATCCGTTTTTGATCCTGCCCTCAAATTTCAAATTTTCCAAACGTAACTTTACAGCATCCAATCTTTGAGATTTCCAACCTTTGAGATTCTTTATATTCGTCCATAGCAAATATCTAATCTCTTCTGAGGTATGTTAGCGCCTTAGCTTTGCTTAATAAAATACTCTAAGGTAGCCATTATTCAATAAAGATTATTATGTAATAATCCAATTTAAAATTGTTACTACAACTATTGGTTTCCCTATTATCGAACCTGTCCTTAAACGGTAAAGTTATATCATATAAATTTATTAAATATGTTATTAATCAATAAGTTTAATGTAATCAAATGGTCATGAAATGAACACCGAGAAAGACAATAGAAACAAACCGACAAGACATGATAAACTGGACGGTGGGGAACACAATCCGTAGAAATTAAAAAAAAATAAAATGTATAACAAAATAGAATATCGTAAAATATACGACGATAACTACGATCAGATAATTCAACAGTACAATAGGACAACACAGTGTAAAAAACAATGGTTTTGTAAAAAAACTAGAAGCGACAGGAAAGGTGAGATAATGGACGTAATATTCACAAACAAAATACATTAATAAAACTAAGGTACGATTAAAAAGAACTTGAGGAACAACAAGTAAAACTTGACGAAACAACTATAACAGATAGGTGTTTACAGACCCCAACACGATCGTAACCTCGGCAATCCTTCTACGCTCACCGCGTAGGAACATTCACTCAAGTCCTGCAAACTTACAAGTTGAATCCCCTACAGAACGTCTGACGAAGAGCCCGAATTGGACTTCGAGATGGATCTCGTTTCGGTCAGATCAACCTCCCTACCTCCCGCGAAGAATAGCACAAACATATAACACATAACATGAAAATATATAATGTGGACATTAATCAATTAAGGCACTTCTAATTGTAATAAAACTGTATAACGGAATACACGTTATACTCATCTCGCGTGCAGTAAAAATCAATGTGTCCTCGTCACCGTGGATGTACGTCTATCGGATAAAAATACTTCGAACTGCGTATCTAGATTTTTTTTTACCGCTCGCACGCAATAATGATGAAGAGGTAATCCCCAGGATGTCAGTCACTGAGAAACTTAACGTGGAGGTTGATTGAAGACCTTGACCCTTTGTAAACAACCCCCCGTAAGTTGTTTTCAGATTTCTCATACCCACTGGGTTCCCAAGTTCGAGATGTAGGCGCGCTTGGAAAGATTCAAATCATCTTTTCTTTTCAATCGATAAAATCGAATGGGCACGTTCCTTTTGAAATTAATTCCAGACCACAGACTGGCCCACCATATACTGTAGGGTCGTTTTCTTCTAGAGGTAAAGACCTTCAATTAACGCGAATGTTTTTTCTCAATGAAAATATTCCAGAAAAATGTTTCTTAAAGTTTGACAACGAACTCCACCAAGTAGGTGATCAAACAGGTCACTGATAGGCCGCACGCAAGGCTTTGAAGAATGTACATAGATTTTTATTGAAACGTGACATCTAAGTCGTTTGAACAAGACAGTCATAGTTGGACAGAGGGGCAAAAAAGGTCATACATCAACCAATGTTGATCATCAACATTTAAGGGATGAATATTCCTCTAACAATTAAGTCCTCTTAATTCAAATGTCCTAAGATCCCTTTCCCTTTGCCATAGTTATAGGTAATTTGTAATATAACGTCCGTTAACCGCTCTCTCAAGGACGTATCTTATGACCAACGGATTCATACTCAATGAGTAATATGTTCTTAATCAGACTTGCCAAGATTCCCGGCTACCTTTCCTCCAATACTTAGGACAGCTATATATATATACTAATATCAAAAAAATAAATCATTCACAACAATACGACCAATGTTAGAGTTCTGGATTTTGACTAACCTTTTCTATATCCATGGCCAGGATTATTGGCATGACTAACATACTGTATAATAAAACAGAGATAGCATAATAATTCAATCAACTTTGTGTACCTCGTAGGTATTCTTCCTCTACGGTAATTCATGGTAGGCTACCGACTTCCGTCTGTCATTCATAGAAAATAACATACAGTGATGGCATTTCCCGCTAGATCATTAACTAGGAAGCGGCCCTTACATTTTTTAATTTTTACATCAATAAACATACTTTAATGTCATCAGTGGGCGACATTGTATTACTGAAATGATCCTACTACCTTTAGCTTCAACATGAACACAGTAGATGATCAGTACCAACATAATAGCTTTCTTCCAAACTTGCCACAAAATTTCATGGAGATATATATCGGACATAATCATGGTCACCGTATCAGCCCCTTATAAGTTGTCATAAACATGACCGTCACATTTAAATCCTTATTAACTAGGTTACCCGTGCGTTCCAATTAAAGCAACTCACACTGCTATCTGTATAACGTTAAATGCGTAAATCAATCGAATATTCACTCCTACACACATCTTACGTAGGCCATAGCTCAAATAATATCACTATAATAATACAACTGGTGATATTACCTTTGGCCGGACCGAAGACTAACCCCATGAGGTTCAAATAAATGACATTCACGTAAGCACATCTATTAGAAATTCTGTCCAGCATGCCACACAATATCCCACAACGAAAATTCTTTCTGATCATATATAACGATCCTGAAACAACAGTCCACTACTATACCATGAAATATCAGCATACATATGTTAGTTAACTTTTAAAGAATTATAAACAGCTGTACCATATAATTTCACAAATTTTTCTGCTTACCGATTGATCATTTAACGGAAGAAGTCTTAGAATTATGCAATAATATGGGCCAACGAATACACATGGCCACAACACAAATATTGTATTATCAGATGAAACACATTACTGTCACTAATTAAGAGGACCTTAACATTTTTAACATTTTGACAGCAAAGATCTATATGTGTTATTGATACATTCTCTAAAGCACATCATTGACGTCTGGCCAGATTATTACATTATGGAACCATGAAGTATATCAAGACGCTAACTAATCCTGGAGCGGACATTAATGTCCACATCTCTAGTATACATCTAGTTTAAATCGAAACAACTTAGAACAATACATTGTAGCATGATATTATTAAGCTTGTATAATGTATTTTGTGGTGTTAAAAATGGTCTTAGTTCTTTATACGCCTTTATACTTGCCAATCAAATAACATATTTGAAATTTATGTGAAGTATATTTTATGCTTACACTAATGAAGTTGCAGAATTTACAGAATGGCGTATGTTGGGTGGTCAGGCACCTCCCTGAATATACTTTGAACACTTAGGGAAATATTTTCTCTAATGGAATCTGAGTACATATAATCTCAGTTTAGATCGCTCCATGCGTCCGAGGCTAAGCCTCACCACTTTTAGCATTATATCCGCACTATCAGACACTTGCGTTAAGGAGCATTTGTTTTGTTCTGGGCTCTAAGATTTGAAAACTATAAACTACATTGTGTTCATCATTTTTGTCCCGCGGGTTGGCGGTAATCCTGTTAACGCAACAGACTTATTTTTCCGAAGACATTTTTTGTATAGGCATATAATTTTCTAAAGACATTGTAAAAAATATATTAAAATAAAATTAACTTGTCGGAATTATTAATAACTTTAAATTTTTTTCGGTCATAACTAGATAACCCATGTTTGACTGTGATTACTACATTCAATCAATGATGGTATACCTTGTCTACTAACGGGAACGTTCGTCCGGTAAAAAAGAAACATTTTTTTTTTACCGACCATACGATGGTGTGGTCATTTCCTTATATTCTGGTATCGGTCAACTACCACCCACCCCAAAACACAACCCAAAACTTTCTTGGAATGATTGAAAACCAGTGTTGAGGTTTTTCAAAAATCCTGTCCTTATAAGGTGCGATATTATTATAAAGAATTAAACACACAAATCTTAATCTGGAATGTATATCCTACAATCGTCTCGTTTTTGATTCTTTACTCAGGTGTACCCAATGCACTAATTCAGCGCATGTCCGGCACGTTAAGGTGTTGCTTGAGAAGCCTACGCCTTTCGGGGATTGCTCTATGAAAGATTGTGAAGCAGAGATTGAACGCATTTATATTTACGTCTGTGATATCATAACCACCACATTGATAGGAAATCGTCTAGGGAGTCCTATTGTGAGTTAGTATTAGCATTATGAAGGTCCTTCCATTTTGATGATTCAAAACGCCTGGAAGTTGTGTTTTTGTGATGTTTGATTTCGAAGCAAGGTATACGCACTGGATACAAACGACACATGGCCATTTATGTTTTCAAATCTGTAAACTAACTTTATGAATTGACAATGGACGATCTCTGCTCACATTACGAATTACAAAAAGAGACTGGTTCTTCTACTAGAAGTCACGCCCAAGGTACTTCATACCTGAGATTAAGTTGTGTATCACAGGTCCATACTATAGCCCGAAGGACAGTTCTATTTACTATGAACGCCGCTAATAGTACAGCGATTGCAACTTACGTCGAGGTTAACCTTAGGAATTTGCAGCCTTAAAGGTCAGCTTGACCTATACTACCTGGAACACCATCCTCGTGCGACTTATCGAATATTAGACTCAGTTTAGCACAATCTATCAGTGAAAGGATATAGTAAGCACCTTTTTGTAATATTGGAGCCAACAGTATAAATCCCCCTTGGCGCAATATCACGCATTTTTTGAATATATTCCAGATGCATATAACATAACATAGTCTTACCAGCTGAGGCATTTCGTGATAACTGTCATGACTTACCGGTTTTCATTGTGAAATGGAAGTAACAGTTACCTGTTTTGTGGCGTCGGGAAAATAAACGATGGAAAACGTTCAATTGGGTTGTTATTATTTGCGCGTTTGTAAGTGCGACTGGTTGGGGGGATCCATAGTGTATATGCAGAATGTATGGGTTTGTGGTCGGATTTGTGTGGATGAATATGAGATTTTGTGTTGTGGGTTATGTTTTGGGATGTCATGACAGGACCAACCCAACCAGGAACAGGGGGGTTCCATCACGCCCATCACACTTAAACCACCCAAAGTATTACCAAAATGATCCACTGTGTCACTAACTCCCAGTTACCTTTTGTAACTTGGCACTAGGGGATGCTTTTTACACCCCAACTTCCCAGACAGATACCGTATTGCGGACTCCCAAAGTTGCCCTATTACCCATGTGTCCCCCCTATTGTATCCTTAGTTTGCCAAGTCGGTCCATCCTAAAATTCCAAAACCACCAACTAGAAATAATTACTTACCAAATGTGTAATGAACAAGTGTGGTTATTGTTACAAATGACAATGACACCAATTTTAGTTAATACCACCCCCTTCCATTCTTGATTCATTCCTTGTGTTTATCAAGTGACCCATGAAGGTGTTATGTGTCTGAAATATAAAACTTTCTTTTCCCAATAAGCATTACTCTTGTGAACCCAACCCTGCGATCCATGTGTAGATGAATCACCAACAAACAAATCCTGCAGAGCTTGGATTCCGCATCATTTAACTCCCCCTCTTATCATGATTAAAAAGTGTGTGGGAAGTGACTACAAACGCAAAATACATTTATGCGCCAGATACGACATATCATAACAAAATCCACATAACAATTAATCAGTATATCACCTCTTGAAAGTATCCGAGAGATAAGTTCTATGAAAGATAGATCCCCTTCTTTGCCCACTTAAAAAAAGTCTGCCCCTCCAGGGTCTGTAACTTCCTTTTATGAGGAGTTTGGGGGTTTGGCTAGCAATGTTTCCCCCTAAAATCCCCTGTTCAGAGCACCTATCAACCCTCCAAGTGTTTCTCAATTCATACACTAATCACCTCCCCTTAAAAATGGTGCCAAATCCCATAGATTTCATATCATTATTAATCTGTAATAACCTCCTTGGGGTATCCACTAACTGGTTCAGCTAATGTGGGACGGAAGTCATATTTTTTAGGTACTGCATTTTTTTTGATTAATCAATGTATATAAAATAAAGGTTTATACCAAATTATGTTTGTAGTTTATTTTATCAATGACCAATATGTTAAATATATCTATATTATTTATAATATATCCAGCGGAAGGTCCAATCCTCTTACCAAAACGGTTATATCAGGTTCATTATGTTTCCCCCAATTTCCCCGCTGATCCCTTAGTAGACTAGTGTAGTAACCCTCCTTAAAATAACAATGTGTTTTAAGTTGATGATGTAGGTTTACCACTAAACACACCTGGTAAACTATAACCTACATAGGTACAGTTTGGTCATCAGTTTCAGACCTCCCAACATAAAATTATAATAACCCATTAATCATATGGAAATTATTTCAACCTATTTTATCTTGTAAAGGGATAACTAACTAATAAATTTGACCTGTCTTTAGCCCAATGTATATGTTTGAATTTAGGGAAAAAATTAATATTAGATATAAGATTAATATATACTACAAAAAATTTATATAACAATCGGTATATATATGTAACCCCATTACTCAAATTGATTAAGTAATTCCGCCCCCATCCCTTATAAAATAATATATATATATAAAAATAAAAATAATTATTATAATTAATATATATACATATATTAATACTTTATAATATAATAATAATTTTTATATTATAAAAATATTATTTTATATTAATATATATAATATTATATAATCATATTATAAAAATAAAATTCCATATAATAAACCCCAATTATTATAAAAAGGAAAATCCTAAGAGACAACAGGAACCAATATCAACCCCCAGAAAGAGTAAGCTTCAGGATAGGACCATAACGACACATTACCTCTCATACAGGTTCGCAGAACCCAGCAAAACCTGCGACATGACCGAAACTATCTCCTTAGTCAGCCTACAGACTCCTAGAGGACCTTCCCAATTTGTACAGGTATCAGCCACAGAAACATTGGACGACACACACCAAGGGTCAATCTAAGGACATACTCACTCAGACACTTCCCATCGCGCGGAAACGTTGAAAACAAGTCAATTTGCTTGCATTTATAGCCCACCCATTCCTTTGTATCACGCATCACTTTAAAAAAAAAAAAAAATAACAAAGTGGGTGCAGAAACGCTACTAGGGGAAACCCGAGAGACCATAGATCAATGTGACGACAGTGCAGAACCAGGTTCTCTCTTCCTCTTTTCCGCTCCTTTCTCCACACAACCTTCTTCATCATCCTTATTTCTTCTACTTTCCTTATCTCCTTCCATTTTTCGCACCCCCTCCCTTCGTCAGAAAAAACATAAACAAAAACAAAACCAAAGTGGACCCCCAGATCTTGACGAGTTCACCAAACGAAACCATTCCTCCAACCCCCACACCAAACCAATAAAAAACAAAACCATGCTGACCCCATTATACCCAACCACATGAACCAATGCGACCCATCTCTTCTTTCCTCAAACGATTCACCCTAACCCATCATTCCCACTGTCACATCTAACATCCTGTTCCCCTATATGTGAATCGTCATCCCAAACACCCCCCGACCCTCCACAGTCATCGTACACCCCCCCCCCCCCAACCTCAACAGACTGAACCCCCCCCCCGGCTGATTAAAGCATACAACCTCTACTCACAACTATCTATCCCAGCCAGTACACCTGGACTCCTCCCCCGCACCCCCCCCCACACCTGCCACCTACCAATGGGACAGGCCCATAGTGTCAACTACCTTTGACAATTTAAAGACCATCTCTACCCCGGGACCCCGGCATAAGTCCCACCACCACCACGTACCCAGTTTATTACTAGAAACAAACGCAACAACATGAGTGCCACAAGATGAACAAGTGTATGTGAAGAGTCCGGTAGTCACCCGTGCCTTCAATTGGATTTCAAAACATTTAGCAGAGGCACTACTTACACCATTTACGCACTATCCAGTAATCCCCTACCCGCATCCCATCTGCCCCATGTTGGAGGATTATTTGTAGGTCAACAGAACCCGTGTAACCCAACCGGACCTCCTACTAAAAACCTCAAAAAATTCCCCAATCCTTAACCACAGAACCTATGAACATACCTTACCAAGCCGCAAGGGATACGGCCAGGAAGGCAGAGTATCACCCCCTATCCACTCCCCTGAATCAACCAGAGAAAGCTGGGCACACGAAAATAACTGGTAATACCCCTGTGGGACAATTCCTGCCCGCCGCAATGTTTTTCCTTACGCGGGAGCCCCGCCAAAGTAGATCAACCGGATGCCCATTCATTCCGTCACACTCTGCTTTGGAGTGGGCCAACTTAAACCCTCCCAAACAAACCCACCAGTGCACTCCTCCCCCAAGACCATGAAAGCCCCGCGGACGCAATGGCTTAACGAGCACCTTCACGCCCACAGCCAACGACACATAATCACCTACCCTCCTCGACATCCCCCAAAACCTAAATCACCCCAATCATTCCCACTGGTGTGGGATGTTGGAGTGAAATCACCAAAATCCACCACGCTAGCTCGAGGTCCTCCCCCATCCTCCCATTCAGCCCCCCAGCCAGTCCCTTCCCCTTCCCTCTTCCAGCTCCTAACCTTCTCTCCTGATCATCAAGCACCCACCCCATACTCCCTCCACCCATCCACCAATGTCAGTGGCAATGGGTCCAAATACTTTACACAGAGGACCCTGAGGTTTCTAGAACAAACCTAAAAAATTGGAACTAAAAAGTTTCACTCCTCCCGTATAACCACCATACCCCTTATATCAACCTCCTACCAACATTCCACGGCCCCACCCCGTCCATAGCCACCCACAAATCCATCCAACTCACGACACTCCAACCTACAAAAACCTCCCAAAAAAAAAAAAAACAAAAGTCACAAAAAAAAAAAAAACCCCAAAAAAAAACCCCAGAGAAAAAAAAAAAACTCAAAAAACGCAAAGTGTAAAATCCAGTAAGCATTCCAACCACAGAAAATGCACAAGAGGGACCGCAGAACACCCCACCAAGGAGATTCTAGTCATTACACAATCCAGCCCCGGAAATCCCAGCCCCACATCAACCCACACCTTGACCCAACCCACCCCCTCCCGCAACACCCACTCCCATCACTCCCATCCCACCCGGCCCTAGCCAACACCCCCACATATCACTCTATCCAAAACCACCCAACCTAAAAACTGCTCCGATCTGCCGTCCCAATCCCTTTCTCTCACACTCAACAATTAAACCACAATGGTCAGCACTAACCATCCCCTATCCAAACTATCATACAAAAACTTCAAGCACGACCAGCCTACCCACTACATCCTTTCATCTCCTTATGGCTTCCCCTACAACCCATGCATCAACACCTCCATCCCACAATCACGAAGCTCCCCTAATACCATTTCACCACCCCCCAGCCCCCCAGTGCCCCCTCCACATACCGCATTTCACCACCACAATACTGCCAACCCACTCCCACCCCCTAAACAATCCCCCACCTTGCTCCAACGCAACATACTAACACCGGAAACTAATACATGCTTCACCCCCAACCCACATCCCTCCCCTAATCGCAACTCTCCGCCAATTCCGCACTTCCCAACCTCAGCCCAAAAGAACAACAACCTTGCATCCCAATCCTTACGGAGCACCCCCCGTCATCCTGGCATTGCCCTCCCACTACAGCCAGGATAAATACTCACAATCCAACCCCATGGAACCCCAACGCACCTCCCCACACACCCACTCCAACCACATCACTCCACTTGTAGTTAAACACAGTTCAGCCACAGCACGTACTCCCCCAGATCCCATGAGTGCCACAACATCACACAAGTTACGATCACTTCTTAACAGTACTAGAATTAACGCATTGCACCCCCCAGCATCAGGAAAAACCGCTGGCGAGCCACCCTGCGAATCGCGGATACCAACCACCATGACCAACCCGCCGCCCAGACACCTCCGGCCCATGTCCAACTAGTCCTCCTCCTGCCTCCCTAACCCCCGCTCTACATTTAACCATACCCTCATCTTCCATCCGCCCAAGTCCCCCCATCCCAATCGCAACCTCCCCCCGCCCCCCACCCCACCCTACGATCATTACCAAACATCCCTTCCCCCACCCCACCCTAGGGATGTAGAAGTGGTTTTTGTTGATGGGGAGTTGTGTTGATTAGGGGGGGTGTTGGATGTTGGGGGGGGGGGGGGGGGGGTGGGGGGGTGGGGGGGAGGGGGGGTGGGGGGTGGTTCAACTGGGGAGGGGTCCATGAATTATTTAGGTTAACTCCGCATGTATTAAGAGCCTCGACACCCAAACAAATGGGTCCATTTTTTGGTGGTGGGTTTTGGTGGTGTTGTGTGGGGGTTTTGGTTTTGTCTAAACCCTGGTGGGTAGGGATGGGGGGTACTCCCTTCCACAACACACCCAATCCATCAAATGGTGGGGGGGGGTGGGGTGGTGGTGGTTGGGGGGGGGGTGGGGGGAGGGTGGGGGGGGTGTGGGGGTGGGGGGGGGTGGTTTGTATTGGGTGGTTAATTTTGATGATAATTTTGGAAGTTTCTTGTTGTTGGGGATGTGTATTGTGTTGGAGGAGGTGGGGGGATGTGGTGGAGGGTTGTGTTGTGTGGTGGTAGTGAGTGGGGGTTTTTGTTTTTGGGGGTGGTGGGGGGAGGGGGGGGGGGGGGGGTGTTGGTGTAGGTTGGGTGTGGGGGGGGTTGTGCGTGAGGGGATTTGGTGGTTGGTGGGTGGGTTGGGGGGTATAAAGTGTGTGTGGGTGTTTTAGGTTGTGTAGGTTGGAGGAGGAGGATTGGTGTGGGGGAAGAGGGAAAGGGGCGGGGTGTTGGAAGAAGTTGTGGTGGTTTTCTATAAACAGAGCAAATTCATCTCTACCCATTCTTAAGAAAAGCCCACCATCTTTTTTTTGTTGATTCAAACTACCTACAATCAGTATTCCAAATCTACTGAACCAACCCCATTCCCTAACAATCACAATTCAACAACCCCGAATTTTCCCACGACATTTCGGGCATAAGCAAAAACTCCGAAGCTTCCTCTAACCACGTCTCTCTTCCCAAACAATACCGCAGAAACATTAATTCCTCTGGCTCTACTTTGCTCACATGGCAAACGGTATTATTTTTTGAGTTTCTTCCCTCCAACCTCAATCCCTGCCAAACAGATTTTATCTTTTTTTCTCAAAAGAAACAAGACAGGGGGAACATCCTTTTTGGAAAACGGGAGAATCACTTAAAAAAGGCTATTTTCTACACTAGTCAGATAAATTGTGATTAATTTCACAACAAACCTTCTCCTTTCTCCATTACCCAGACTACAGAACATATCCAACTAACACACATCTGATCATATGCTAGGGATATAACAAGCATAAAACACCAAACAAATACATACAAGCCAACTACAGGTAATAAAATACTAAAGCTTTTAACTTATTGAGATTTCAAAATTTCTGGAGTCATGTTAAGAATAAGAGTACATTGGGCAAGTCTAACATTAAACTATATATTGTAAGAAGATTATACAGGGTTACCTTACACCCCTTCCCATACTACGTCCCAAAATAAACAATACAAATAAACAGAATAAAACTAGATATTTATTTACGTATTGGCATTAACATGAACAATGATTAGTATTTAGGGACCGAAATGGACACAATATATATCTATGTAAAACTATAACCCTTACACCATCTAAAACGCCAACCCATGGACATCGATATGACGTGCTCAGGAACGAAACTATATCCACAAACGAGACATATTATAGGGAAGTGGTTTTAAGTCAGATTCTGGTTTGTAAATGTGATGTGTAAAATGATGCGTAGGATGATAGTTACTATATATAACCGATTATTTCATAAATAATGTTTACCTACAATAACCTACCTCCCACAATTTATGATATAATAAAATTTTGCTAATGTACGAAATAGAAAATAAAAATTAACCAACATAATATTATAAAACTACCTCCCCCCCCTTCAATAATCAATAAAATAAATAACATGTTCCCCAAATTATCTCACATTAAATATAAAAAATTGTATAAGTATATCAGAAGAATATAACAACAGTACAGGAAGTCTCAAACACCCTACCTTTTAGCTAGATGAATGCTATTAAGTTTATTAAAAGAACAATATACACAACAAAGGGCCTATACCACAGTATAGAAATCCGGGGGATGCAGGACAAAAATGAGCCAGTCCTCGTGTGAAGGTAAATTATTAGTTATTAAACAAATAACAACCTCGGGGTAAACGATATACACCCGTATCCAACACATCAGACATAAAGAAAATAAGCCGCGTTAAATTTGAAGTGAAATGATTAATTGATGCCGCGTGACGTGGGAAAATATAAATCAACCAAACAAAAAAAAAACAAACAAAAAAAAAAACCCAAAAAAAACCCCAAAACCACAATACCAAAATAATAAAACCCCCCCCCCAAAACCACAACACAACACCCCCAA
>JAMPIV010022378.1:0-119864 GCA_024509875.1 Oreohelix idahoensis
GCCCAATGATATGTCATTGCGAGGCTGGGTAACCTGTAGACTTTCCTTCCAACCCGGTCAGGAGCTTCGCTCCTTCCCATCCACAGAGAGTTTAACTCAGGAGCCGTTCAGGTTATTCAGTCAAAATCCCGGTCGATGACACTTCTTCAAATGTGCAACGCCCGGGCTTGAACCTTCAACACCTGATCGCCAGCGCAACGTGGTAATAATGACACCAGCGTGGCTCCCAGCATTTAATATAAGACTAGCAATAACCCTTCAAACTTGATGGGTGTTTAATTATAACGTGCTGTTTCTGTTCCCGGATGAGCAGATAGAAGTACATTCTTAGAGTGTTTTTGACACTTAAGGAAGGGAAACCTGAAAACTCATCATCTCATCTCATCTCAACCCGTAACCCATCATGGGTCGTAGGGGTGCCATGGTAACCCGTCATGGGTCGTAGGGGTGCCATTGTGGAAGCATCAGCAGACAGGGTCCTCCACTGCTCTCTATCCTCAGCAATGCGTACAAGTGTGGAAAAACCGTGCCATGCCCATTCTTTGATGTTATCAGCCCAGGATTTTCTTTACCTTCCTCTTCTCCGTTTACCTTCGACTGTTCCCTGGAGGATCGTTTTCGAAAGGGAGTCATGACGAGTTACATGCCCAAACCAGGCAAACTTTCAACGTTTCACTACTGACAAAAGTGGTTCTTGGTGGCCTGCATAGGTGTTTATCTTCTCTCTAACATAGACATTTGTTTTGTGCTCTTTATAGCAAATGTGCAAAATTCTTCTATAACATTTATACTCGAAAGCCTGAATCCTTCACTTCGTATCTGCAGTGAGTGTCCAGCTCTCACACCCATATAAGAGAATAGATAATACAAGTGATTTGTATAATTTGATCTTCACAGGAAAACTGATGCTACTTTTCCAGATCACATTCAACCTTGTCATGGCAGCTGAGGCCATCTCAAGTCTTGTCTTGATTTCTTTATTTGATCTTCCATCACTACATATAGTGGACCCGAGATATTTAAAGGTGTTAACTTCTTCTAACGTTTGCCCTTTTAACGTAATGTTGGTCGGAACATGTTTCTTATGGCTATTCACCAATATCTTGCTTTTTTTCTATATTAATTTCCATACCATACGTTCTTGTTACTTTCTCCAGTCTAGAAGTAAGGTCTTGAAGTTCTGATTCTGTTTCAGCTATAAGATCGATATCATCAGCAAAACGTAGATTGCAAAGAGGTCAGCCTCCAATTGATATGGTTGTTTTATAATCGTAGAGAGCCTCCTGCATAATATGTTCTAGATATATATTAAAGAGCACTGAGGACAGGATACATCCTTGACGAACTCCTACAATTGTTTTGACAAATTCTCCAATGTCATTGCTTGCAAAAACAGCTCTGCTTGCGTCCTTGTATAGTGCTTCAATGATATCTATGATGTTGGTATCAAAATTGAATTTTCTCATTATTTGCCATAAGCCTTCATGCCAGACTCGATCGAAGGCTTTTGTGAAATCGATGAAGTTATGGTATAAATCGCGTTGATGCTGGAGATGTTTTTCGATCAGTAATCTAATATTGAAGATTTGTTCTGATGTACTTCTTTTTTGTACTGAGGACTGTAAACAGTAAATAAATATTATTAATGGTAATGCCTAGATGGCAGGGAGGATAGTGTGATTCGCTTGCATAGCTAGGTGGGGTTGTGGCACGGAAGGTCCTGGGTTCGAGTTTTGGGTAAGCCACTCACGTCTGTTGTTTTTCTGTTGCCTAGTTTTCTACTTCTTTATTTCTCACGAGTGCCTGAAAACACACCTTTATGTTTGCCTAATATTTATTTAGAGTGTTTTTGGTTTTTTCCATTATACAGTATAATCAAACTGTTCATGAACACCGTCATTTGAACGCTTTTCTGTGTTGATTGTAACTATTTTCGGGAGAGTATATATAATGGAAACAATAAAATTTTTCAACACGGTTGCATTCCTCAGCTGTGACCAACCCTCTTCAAATACAATTCACTTTGGTATGTTATTGGCTCATGCACACCAAATTTTTACGCACTTTTTCTTTGTCGAGCGCTACTAATTTCGTGAAAGAATAAAAAATAAATAAAATAAAATAAAACCAAAGTATTTGTTTTATATAACACCCACGCCGCGCAAGTTGCACACCGTACGTTGTGCACTTTTTTTTCTGGCGCGAGTTACTATTTTGAGTGAGACCGACCGACGTAGATAATTGGGTTCCATCCAGTTTAAAGTATAGGTATTTTCATCCCATTATATTAACGCATTAGGGGAGATGTGTCACTTGTTTGTTTATTTTCTAAGGGAGACAACTTTGATGACATTAAAAGTTATATATTATTATAAAATAAATTTGTTTTAAAATAAACAGTTTCATTTATTTTATACAAATGCCTTATGAATATTCTACTTATAAATACAATAATTGCAATATTTTTGGTTTTTCTTATAAAATTTAAATTGGAATTACATGATAAGATAAATATAATATAGAGTCCAAGAATTATGTGTGGTATGATTCATAAATTATGGTTACTATCTAAAAAAATTTAATGTACTCATTAATGTATTTGTTACTATTAACATATACAGGGCCGAAACACTTGTTTGAGGGAGGACCTTTCTGATGATCAGATTGCCTCCTGTTGTATCACTCTGTATAGAGTTTCCTATCATCTTACTATTAACATCGCCACAATAATATATCTTAGCGGAGACTGCATAGCCATGTCCGCCGAATGGAAGATGGTCACATCCCGGAAGATATCTTCTACGGTCTACTGGCAGATGGCAAAATAACAGTATGGCGACCGCAGTTGAGGGTCAAAGATGTGTGCAATGGAGACATGAGAGCACTGGACATAAATCCTGCAACCTGGGAGGATGAAGCTGCCGATCGCTCCACGTGGCAATGGTCTCTATGGTGCCACCTTAGATTGGGCGAAAAGAAGCCTTCACGGCAAGCAGAAGAGAGGGGAAAACGTCGAAAGGAACACGTGGAAAGTAAGCAGCGGAGGGCTGTCACTTCGGGGGCATACAGTTATGAATGAAGGGGCTATTATTATTTTCATTATTATTATTATTATTATTATTATGTTAACCATATTAAGTTAAAACTGTTGTTAACTATTTAGTTTTTGTTTTATATCAAATTTACATAATATTTTGTACAGTGTTCTGGACCTTGGGAACGAATGAATTAGTTTTCTATTTAGTCTTATGGGAACGAATTAACAGTGCTAAGCTGGGGGTTGCTGTACCTGTCTACAATATAACCCGTTGTTAAAGAACGAATATTAATGTATTTTGTATCGTTGTCACACACAGGCTATTACCATTTATTTTGCGGTAATATGTCTCTCTGTGGTAACTCATGATTTTGCACGGGTTTTAACTTATATTGAACGCTGCCTATTTAATGCGTCACCAGTTGTTAAAGACGTAACGCGTTTTGCACTAATTTATGCTAACGGCTAATATTCTTGTCCTTTCGTTACTTTTAGTCTTCATAGTAAGACGTGTTTTATTCAAGCTCCACGTATTGCGGAGGAAGATAACTTTTTAAGTGGCATATTTGACTTCGAAGGCCGCCACTATGTTATATAAGATGAATCAGAACTTATCAAAAAGTTCCACCTATTAATGAAGGTATATTCAAGTATTTTTACATTCACGTCGTCTGGTCCACATTAATTGGGGTGGTCATCGTTCGCATGCACCTCTAGTACAGCAGCCAGAACTGAATGATTGAGACGAGACAGATGAAAGATTAACTACGATGTATGCCTTATATATATATATATATATATATATATATATATATATATATATATATATATATATATATATATATATATATATATATATATATATATATATATATATATATATATATATATATATATATATATATATATATATATATATATATATATATATATATATATATATATATATATATATATATATATATATATATGCTTTGACCATGATGATGTTGTTCCTGAAGAAAATTAAATGTTGAAGATGATTTGTGGACCCTCTAACCAACGACTTGTGTTCTTCGGCCAGTGATGTCCTGTAACGACCATACCCGTCTGCATTCGTGTTTATCAGTATGATGCATGTACGTTTGTGACTCTATATTCTAACCAAACGCTAATTACAAGAAGATAACCATATGTAACAAATTTGGTGGCCAGTGTGGGGACCAAAAAGAAGATCGAGATCGACGTTACAGGACATTTTTCTTCGTGATTTTCCAGTTCAATTTTTATGACATTTCAGCGTTGACCCCGATTTACATAATTTTGAATGAACTGCGCATGACTGCCGGTTTTCCTGTTCAACCATCATCTTTTGTTATGATGTCTGCACTATTCGTTTCTACTCAAGTTCACCTCCAGATGTTGTCAGTCAAGTCTGCAGTCGTCTTCATTTGATTTTCGTGGCCACTGTTTGCTGTACCAGTATTATCTACACGTTATTTTTACATCAGTCTACAGGCAGGGCTGTATTTGTCTCCAAGCGAGCATCTGGCGGATCGCCTTTTTCAGTTAAGTGGCTGTGTTTTTATGCATGTATGTCCAGTTATGTGCTGGTAAATCCTTCTGTCATTTATTGTCTTTCATTACTATTCATGTTCTTATGTCTTTGCGGGAAGGTTGGGTGGAGATTCAATGCTAGCGATAACATGTCATTGAAAGATGACTGCACATTGAATGTTCTATATGGCTGTTCTTGTAAATTTCATTCAGTGGTATTTCCGGTTCGAGCAACCTCACCGATGATTCTGACCACTGATTGTTTTTTTAATAATAGTTCATGTTAGTTGTAAAGTTTCGTCTATTCGTTTGTAAATGCATTGTTGGTCTGTTGCTATTTTCCTTATTTTGGTGACTGTTCTGTTCGTGCTGTTTTCCTCATCTACCTATCACTTGTTTTATACAATTTAACTGTTTATACCTTGTCTGGGTCCTGTGTTGTCTATTCTTAGCAGTGAGATTGTTCCATCTGCTGTTTTCCCTTTTGTTTCCCATTAGAATTTTTTTCCTTTCCTGCTAGTGTTCCACTGTTTGTCCATATTCTTTTCTTATGCTATTGCTTTATATATACATTTTTTCTTGCACCATATTTTTTTTTCTTCTTCGCTACATTGATATTACATAATCTGCATTGCTGTTATTGCTATATACTATTGCCACATCCTTTGCTAACATCAAACTGTAAAGCAACAAGCCATTGTATTATATTTCGACTAATTGAATCACATAATTAGTTAACATGGCTACTTTGGATTACTTTGTCGAGCAGGGCAAAGCATTTGGATATAAAGGTGAAGCTTTGAAGGACTTTGCCATGTCTGAAATGGCAAAGGCAAAACAAGAGGAGGAGGAAAAGAAAGATGAGAAGAAGCGTGAATTAGAAGAACAGAAAGCTGAAAAGAAGCGTCTTGATGAATTGGAAGAGAAGAGGCGTGAATTAGAGGAGAAGAAGGCTGAGAAGAGGCGTCTTGAAGAGTTGGAGGAGAAGAAGAAAATGATTGAATTGGAGGAGAAGGAGGCTGAGAAAAGGCGTCTTGAAGAGTTGGAGGAGAAGAAGAAAATGATTGAATTGGAGGAGAAGATGCTTATTGCAGAGGCGAGAAAAATGCACCATGAAAGAGAAATGGAGGAGAGAAAAACTTTGACATTGGCACATGAAAAGAAAATGATGTTTCTTCATTTATAAGAATTAAAACTAAGGGGTCAGAATAGTCAAAATGGTAATGTGGATGTTCCTAATTCCTCGGGTAAAAATAATGGTTCTTCTAAATTTCGGTTACCCTTATTCAATCCAGGTTATGATGACATTTCGTGCTTCTTGAGCAGCTTTGAAAGTGTCTGTGAGGCACATAAATTAGACACATCTCAATGGTATGCTAAACTTATGGAGTTCTTGAATGGGGAACCATTAACGGCTCTGTGTACTATGGATGAATCTATCAGAAATAATTATGAAGCTGCAATGGCTCTCTTATTAAAACGTTACCAACTTGATGCAGAGGGGTATCGTATGCGTTTTAAAACAATGACTCCTGAAATTGGGAAGGACTTCTCGGAGTTCATTTCTGCTATACGATTGACTTTTAACAGATAGAATCAACTCTCAGGTATTGAGAAAACCTATGATGGCCTTATGGATCTGTTATTGAGGGATAAGGTCGTGTCCTCTGTAAGTAAGCCATTTTGGTCCTTTTTGCATGAACGTAAACCATCTAGCCTATCTTCACTTAAAGAAATCGGAAAACAATATTGCACCGCACATCCTGGTGCTTGCATTAATAACAATACTATTAAAGAATCACTACCTGTTGCTTCAGCTACAACCTGGAACAACAATACTTTCAGACATAGATCTAATAGCCTTGATAGGAACTTTGTGCCAGGGACGTACAATGATGGAAATTTCAACAGAAATTGAAATTTCAACAGAGATGGAAGTTTCAACAGAGGTAGACAACAATTAAGGAATCAGTCACCTCAGTATAGAACCAATTTCCACCAGCAAAACTCAAATTGGAGAAGGCAAGATAATTTTCATCCTTCTAATAGAAATTGGAATAATAATTGTTCCAACAATCCAAATTTCTCACTAAGAAATAACTCACAATACTACAGAAATCAAGGTAATTCTTTTGATCGCCAGGGACAACGATCACGTTCTCGTGCTACAATACGTCCAGATCACAATGTTGGGGGTGCACCTGTCATTAATCAGGACGATGGTGTTATGAATCAATCATCCGCATGTTGTGCTTTTGATTTTGAGGTTTCCTCACATTGCCAAGATTGTCTCCCTCTTTTTCAGGCAGATAGTACTTCGATATTGAATTGTGATCACCCATTGCCAGCTGTTACAGGTTTGTCAGCTCATGATGGCACTAGCACTCTACTATTTCACAGGGGGTTGTTGAGTAAAACCCAAGTGTCTGTGCTCTGTGACTCGGGATCTACTACTGTTGGGATCAGACAGTCTCTTGTACATCCTTCCTGTGCTACTGGTGGTTTTGTAAAATGTAGTACCTTCGGTGGTACTATTGAATTTTATCCTACAGCCGTTGTTAACATCCATACACCATTTTTTCAGGGAAGGTTAAGGTATCCTTTAAAAAAATTCTGTTGCTGATTTAACGATTGGTCGTATCCACGGGAGCAAAGAGTGCTCACCAGAAGAGATTGAACTGTGGGAACGACGACACAAGTTCACTGCAAACGCAGGCATTACTAGGGCTCATTTACCTGCCAGCAATTACCATACTTGTAACACTGTTTATTCCAGTTTTGGTCTCTGTACCATTTTGGAAAATGATGAGTTTACTCCTAATGTTGATGATCACATGGATATGATGTCTGATTTTCATGATGGTGAGGACTTTCAGTCCAAGTTGACAGAATGTATCCCACGGTCTAACAATGTTGCACCAACATCCTATGATGTACCTACATACCGGTGCACATCTGCCATGAACCTCGCTATGCCTACCATCTATTTCATGTATTTATGGCCTATGATCACTGAGATGCTACTATCGGCACTCATGACGTGTAACCATGAAATTGGGAAATTTTTGACAATTAATTGCCAACAATTTCTTACCAAGATATTGCTGCTTATTTTCTTTATTTTCCCTTTCAGTACCTTGTGTTTTACTTATGACGGTAGTCATTTGGCATTAATGGATCGTTCCACCAATGACCTGCCTTTACCTTTCATTTCACTACCAGTGATGACTCAGCATGTTCAGTCTTCATTTTATATCAAACCACGTCATATGATCATACATGACATATATCCTTTCAGCTTCTCTTGGAAGGAACACTTCTTATATCCTTTACCCTTAGGCTTGATATCTTTATGTGCCTATAGTTCTTATATTAAACCTTTGCATGGCGATATTTGCTATGCTAGTTTTCATCGTCCTCAGCCAATACAGCATGATGTACCTTTCCTACCAGTCGCTACGTGCTCATGTGACTGTAATCCTCCTGGTCTCTTTTTCACTGCAATGTCGCTTTCGCCTAGCACAGTTTCGTGCTGACAACGCGAGTCGTGGGTTTGTCACCACTTGTTTTGGTATCTATTCTCGATCGCGCACCATGTTTGTGCTTAATCTACCACATATTGTCTCTCAGATTTTGTATTTATCTACTCCCATTACAAAAAAAAAAAAAATGTTCGTAGCCTCTTGGGACTGATTCAGTTTTACAGTCGATTTCTTCCAAATCTCTCGGATATCACTGCTGTTCTATCCTCTCTATTAAGGAAGGGTTTACCAATTCACGTCCATTGGTCACAAGATTGTCAGGCTGCGTTAAGTCATATATTGAATGTATTTTCTAATCCTCCTATTTTGAGGTTGCCAGACATAAATTGTATTAATTATCTCCGCACAGATGTTAGCTCTAAAGGCTTGGGCGCTAGTAAGATGCAGGAATTCGATGGTGGGCTTCAACCCACGTTGTATATCTCCCGCAAGCTCTCTGACACAGAAAGGAAGTACCCTGTGTTGGAACGCGAACTATTGGCCGTCGTTTGGGCCATTCAGAAGCTGGAACGCTACCTTCTCGGTGCACCGTTTATTATACAGACTGACCAGAAGTCGGTAGCTGCTCTCAAACGTGCTAACCATAAGAACGCCAAACTAGCCCGCTTCGCAATTTTATTGCAACCCTTCCAGTTTGAGATTCAAGCTATCCCGGGATCATCAAATGTGGTGGCTGACGTCTTGTCCCGATGTGCTCAAACAGAACTTGATGCGATGAACTGACACAGCTATCGAACTTATCTACGGCACACTATTTACGGGTCCTTGAATCAGTTGAAGAGAAGAACACACCGTTAAGCATGGCTTTTATTCATCTCAGAAGTTGATAAGCAGCATAGCCTAGGCACAAGATGCATTCAATGAAACGAACGATATTTTCTGCAACAATTGTTTGGACAATCCTTCCGCGATCTAACGGCATTTCCTGCTCGAACATTGGGTTCGCTGTCATAATTCATGGTACGATCCGGCTGCAATATACCGTCACACCCTGATCCAACATCGTTGACACGAGTCACTAAGGATTTTCTCTTACTGTATGCATATACATGCATGAACATACCTGTGTTTCGGTGGCTTTGGTGAATTTAACAGTTTTTTTTTTTCCTGTGGAGAATGCTCGCTGTGTAACTGTGTCCATACACACTAGCTGATTTGAGGAACATTTTTCGCGCCAGTGATCTGTATGCACATAACATTACTTACATTTACCTTCGCTATAACTTACAAATATTTTTATTTCGGAATGTGATCTCATCCTTCGACACTAACATTTCCATGTGGTTTAATTTATTTTGTGGATTTTGATATGTGAGTTGCCTTAAGCTAGTTTTTTAATCCATCAATTTTTTGGGGGTTTTTTTAAAATTAATTTCTTTCAGGGAGATAACAAATTAATAGTTTTTTTTGTAACATGCTTTTATCAGTTACTTTTCTTCTCTCATGACATTCATTACCCAATTTATAACGCTACTGCATACTTTCTGTTAATTAACATTTTTCTTATTTCTTGTTGTGTAATTGATATGATCGACTTTCCTTTTTTTTCTTGACTTATGACTGACGTCTTTCTGTTTTGCTTCATTACTTCAATTAGTACATATGCATGCAGACTGTCGCTCCGATTGTTTAAATTAATTGACTATTGACACTGTTATGTGATCAATTCTGGCCATATTTCCGGTTCCGTAACTTAATTGATGTCGTATATCTAATATATTACGGAAAAAAATCAAATTCTTTGATTTTCTTTTTCCCAATCGACAGGCTGCCATCAATGGTACCTATACCTTGTAGCGGTATGGCAGCTTGTGTACCCTGACAATCCCCAGAGCTATGCCAGTGGGAGTTTTACTCCTGGCAGGTTCAACCAAGCTGGACTGGTCTGCGTGGGTAGGGGTCAGACAAAAGCTGGTACTCTGGTCCTCCAGGTTGGGGGTTTTAGCACAGGGCCGACACCCCTGTCTATGTAAAAAAATCGCACGTTACGGAAACAACAATAAATGGAAAAACTTTGCTGCGGGACAGACATCCGGAGTCTCAGGCTCGTATGACTGACAGTGGTGAAAGCCGAAAGGAAGCCACTGGCATGAAAACGGATGCCCCGACCGCAAAACACGAAACAAGAATTGGTTTTTGGAACGTCAGAACTATGAATGAGGCAGGAAAGCTGAGACAAATCACAGCAGAGATGAGGAACTACAAGATACATATCCTGGGAATAAGCGAGAGCAGATGGACAGGTAGGGGGAGAATAAAAACACCTACAGGGGAAACAGTACTTTATTCTGGCAGAGAGGATGGTCAGCACAACGAAGGTGTAGCCATTATCCTGAAGAAAGGAATGGAAAGGTCTTTACTGGAATGGAAACCCATCAACAACAGACTGATAAGAGCAAGACTAAGAGGGAGGTTCACCAACACCACAATTATACAATGCTATGCAACAACAAACGACAGCGATGAAGAGATCAAGGACGAGTTCTATCAACAGGTACAAAAAGAAATGGAAACTACACCCAAGTACGATCTCATTATAGTAATGGGAGACCTAAATGCGAAAGTGGGAGCACACAATAATTATAACGAAAGAGTAATGGGGAAATGCGGCAGTGGAACAGCAAATGAGAATGGGGACAAATTAATAAGCTTCTGCAGTATTAACAACCTGGTCATTGGAGGAACACTTTTTCCACACAAGGAAGTGCACAAGTTAACATGGGAATCACCTAACGGACGAGACAGAAACCAGATAGATCACATAATGATCAATGGCAGATGGAGACATGCACTACAAGACGTGAAAGTAAGAAGAGGCGCAGATGTGGGAAGTGATCATCACCTAGTAGTAGTAAGACTGAAAGTGAAACTCAGAGCTGCTGGACCAGTTGCAGTCAAACAGAAAAGATACAACATCACGAAACAGAAGGATCCCCTCACCAGAAAAGCTTTCGTGGTCGACGTAAAGTGAAGATATGAGATTATCAAAAGCCAGGAAAGAACAGAGACCGATGATGTTGACCAGAGATTCAACACCATCTCAACAATATACAAGGAAAGCAGCAAGTCATGCTTAGGATTCCAGAAAAGAAAGAGCCAAGACTGGATAACACCAGATACGCTAAACACAATAGCGAAGAGAAAGGAAATGAAAAGAAAGAAAACAGAAGCTAAGTCTCCCAGATTAAAGGCAAAATATAGTGAACAGTACAGTCAGCTGGACAAGGAAGTTAAACGTCAGACCCGTGCTAACAAAAGGACATTTCTGGATGACCTTGCAAGACAGGCAGAAGAGGCAGCACTGAGAAATGAACAAAGCACAGTATACAAAATAACTAAAATCATCAGTGGAAAACGAGGTGCAAACAATATTACATTAGTAAGAGATAAGCAAGGAAATCTCATCACAACAGTAGAGGGACAGGAAACAAGATGGGCAGAGCATTTCAGAGAAACTCTGAATAAGGAACCACCAGAGACACAATTGAATGTTTCTGAGGCTGAAAATTATCTAGATGTTAATACAGACATCCCACGAAAAGAAGAAATCATCACAGCAATCAAAGGGTTAAAGAATGGAAAAGCTCCTGGTCATGATAACTTAAATGCAGAGCTATTTAAGACAGACCCAGAGCTAGAAGCAGAACTATTAGAACCACTATTTGCACAAGTCTGGAAAACAGGAACAACACCAACAGAGTGGAAAACAGGAATAATTGTCAAATTGCCCAAGAAGGGAGATCTTGCAGACTGCAATAATTGGAGAGGAATAACTCTTCTCTCAGTTCCCAGCAAAATACTAGGCAGGATAATTATACAGAGAATCTCAAAAGCAGTAGACCACAAACTGAGGAAAGAACAAGCAGAATTTAGAAAGAACAGAAGATGTGTAGATCATATATTTACCCTCAGGAACATTATAGAGCAGTGCACAGAATGGCAAAGACAGTTGTACATTAATTTCGTTGATTTTGAAAAGGCTTTTGACAGTATACATAGGGACAGTTTATGGAAAATACTGAGGGCTTATGGAATTCCAACTGCATAGTGTCAATCAAACAAAGCCTTATGCCAACTTTACGTGCAGCATTGGGCAGAGCAACCTAACCTTTGAAGTGAAGACAGGAGTACGACAGGGATGCCCCTTATCAACCACTCTATTTTTAACGGTCATAGACTGGGTGATGCGCCAGACAACAGAGGGCAATCCAAGAGGAATAAGATGGACTACATTTTCTACATTGGAAGATCTGGAATATGCAGATGACATTGCACTGCTAGCTCATTCACATCAACACATCCAGGAAAAAACAGATAGACTTAATAAGTATAGCCAGCCGGTGGGCTTGAACATCAACCTAAAGAAGACAGAGGTCATGACGCTCAATATGAGCAACCCTGATCCCATATCAGTAAGGAATCAGCAACTGGAACAGACAGATGCCTTCAGATACCTAGGATGCATAGTAACACCAGACGGCGGAGCAAGCAAAGACATCAACAACAGAATGAACAAAGCAAGAACAGCCTTTTTCAGTCTAAACAACATCTGGAAGTCCTCTCAGTACAGCACAAGCACAAAATTAGGATTATATCAGAGCTGTGTGCTTTCTGTGCTTCTCTATGGCGCGGAGAGCTGGAGAGTTACAGAGAAGGAAATGTCGAAATTGTCCTCTTTTCACACAACATGCCTAAGAAAAATTCTCCGAATCTTTTGGCCGAATATCATCACCAACCAAGATCTGCTTACTCGGAGCAAGCAAGAGGACATGCACACCATCATAGCTGCCAGACGCTGGAGCTGGGTTGGCCATGTCCTCAGAAGAGACCCCGATGCCATCACAAGAACAGCTATGCTATGGACCCCTGAAGGAAAACGAAAGAGAGGCCGACCAAAAACAACTTGACGGAGGACTGTGGAGGCTGAGATGCAAAGAATGAACCAGAGTTGGGGCACTGTACGAAGGATAGCCGCCGACCGAGCAAAGTGGAATCAATTTGTTGTTGCCCTACAAGACGCCACCAGGCGTAATGGCCACTGACTGCTTTGACGGTCGGCGGCTAAGCATCAAAGAAGAAGAATCGACAGGGGTATTGTTAAAGGACGAATATTAATGTATTTTGTATCGTTGTCACACATAGGCTATTGCCATTTATTTTGCGGTAATATGTCTCTCTGTGGTAACTCATGTTTTTGCTCGGGTTTTAACTTATATTGAACGCTGCATATTTAATACGTCTCCAGTTGTTAATGACGAAACGCGTTTTGCCCTAATTTATGCTAACGGCTAATATTCTTGTCCTTTCGTTACTTCTAGTCTTCATAGTAAGACGTGTTTTATTCAAGCTCCACGTATTGCGGAGGAAGATAACTTTTTAAGTGGCATATTTGACTTCGAAGGCCGCCACTATGCTATATAAGATGAATCAGAACTTATCAAAAAGTTCAACCTATTAATGAAGGTATATTCAAGTATTTTTACATTCACGTCTTCTGGTCCACATTACTTGGGTGGTCATCGTTCGTATGCACCTCTAGTACAGCGGCCAGAACTGAATGATTGAGACGAGACAGATGAAAGATTAACTACGATGTATGCCTTATATATATGTGCCTTGCCCATGATGATGTTGTTCCTGAAGAAAATTAAATGTTGAAGATGATTTGTGGACCCTCTAACCAACGACTTGTGTTCTTCGGCCAGTGATGTCCTGTAACGACCATACCCGTCTGCATTCGTGTTTATCAGTATGATGCTTGTACGTTTGTGACTATATTCTAACCTAACCCTAATTACAAGAAGATAACCACATGTAACACCCGTAAGAGTTACTTTTTTCCTCACCACCATTGCTACCCCTCAGCCCCAAAAGAAGCATAGCCTTCAACATATTTACTCGAAGTACTCCACACCGGTGACAAGTTCTTTCAAGAAGGGACATAATACATTGCCTTGATCAAAGGGAAATAACTTAAAATGAACACAACATTATAAATAAATGTAAATAATTGTGCTTCGTCTGATTAAAATGTGTTTTAATTTTTTTATACTGTACAAAAAGTTTGTATTATATATCAAATGCATCAAAACTGGCTTGTACTGTTGTTAAAAGAATATTTATTTAGAGAAAATAAAGAAACTCGCAAATTTATCAAAAAAAATTTCCTATGTTCTCCTTTTAAGGAGCACGGACCACCACTACATCTGATCCCCTTGCAGTAATCCTGTACCAACCATCTACATGCTTTTGAAATGGTGGTTTCTATGGCAATTTGTTTTACATTATGAGGTTGCCAGCCCGATGTACAGCCACATATTAGTCGCCCTGTACGACATGCCTGAGGGGGCATTAGTTATGTTATTTCTTTGTCTCTTCAGAGACCCACGGGAGATACACAGGGCAATGTACTATGTGTACCATTATAACTATTCTGATTGGTCAACACAGTGACTAATACTACATGGAGATTTAAAAGTCACTACGTATTTTTAAATTGTTATTTCTTAACTTCTGTACACTAATTTTATACGAAACAAACGTCAAAATAAAGAGAATTAATTGACATTTTATTATATAACATGATATGTCACATTAACAGCAGAGTGTGACATCCGGTCTCTTAAACATATAATTTGTTAGCGGGCAGTAACTTTTGTTGAATACTTTAACGTCAGTTTATTGGCTATGTCAGGCATTATTTGTGTTTCTTTTCTTTCTGGAAATAAACAAATAAAAAACAAAACTTTTTAATCAAATGCCAAAAAAAAAAAAAAATAGAAATAAGTATCACTAATATTAGATAAATGACGTCACTGCCAAATATGGCGGGAAAAAAATTATGTTGTACTATTCCTTCTGCTGCGTGCCTAGATGATGGTACTAACTTCTCCTGCGGGCATTTCATTTCCATTTTGCTTCAGAAGTACAGAAACAGTGGCATGAAGGCATCGAAGCTTAATCTCTGATAAGCAATGAGACTTTGCGGGCTAAATATCATCCCCATTAAGTGCCGTGCCTAATGGCGTAGGAGATCATGTCTCTCCACAACTTCCTGTCTCCATGTGACGTATAATGGAAATATAGCCTACTGTATCCGACAACCTTTCGTGACCTCGGCGTAGTTTTATAATTCGCTAGCAATAATTGCATTAACGCCCTGCGTTTACTCACATTTAATCCGCGCCTTTTGTTCTTGAGATGTAAACAAACAGACATACTACCACTTTCCGCGACCTGCCAGCATAACAGGCAGCGAGCTCTGATTTGTTTACCTAAGTTTCTCACGCGAGCGGAGCTGTCAATCATCAAGATATCAGACAGACGCACGTGGGATAAACACTTAACCCTTTGATCTTCAGATACGGGAGGAATCTCTGACGCCGATTAGCATTTCATCTCGAGACGCGAGCGATTTTGAAAGAAACCCCGTTATCGGGACGAGGGCCTTAGATGTTGGTCAAGCAGCGCTCGACGAGAGAAATGGCGGCCGGCTCAGAGGACTTTTCATCTGGTCCACAGTTTCTCAATTCTTATAGTTCGCACGTTAATGCGAAATTAACACCATTAGGGATCAGAGAGCCAATGAATATATATCTAAACCGCGTCTTTCTCAAATCTGTTATCAGTGTCGCTCAGAATTTTTTTAGAGAGTCTAAACACGCTACCTAGAATCATTGTGAATAGATGCGTTAATAGCTTCGTGGGGATCTTATTCTGAATTTCTGGTAATATAAATTTGTGCTTAAGCGTATTCAAGTGTTAAAGGTTTTTTCATCTTAAATTCACTGTGATTATTTAGGTGTTAGAACTAATGAAATAAATAACGCATAGCAATTTTTGTATCAGTTATGCAGTTTAATGATAATTTACCACCTGCGTTATTACACAGTAAAAGACGTTTAGTTGACTAATTAATACACTAGGCGCGACTGATAATTGACGGAATAGAATTCACTTTTATTTCATGTGTGTAATTTAGTAAGTGACTGTGTTTAAATATCATACGACTAAACAAACAGACGCCGACAATATAATAGTTATTAATGACAGGGGATATTTGTTAAAGTGTGCGTATGGTTAATTAAATGATAACTGGCCAGATAGGAATAGGCTAGAGACACCGTGTGCTTATATGTAGATATTTTACTAGTAGTAATTTCTTCATAATGTTTTTCTATCCTTAGGCATGACCTGATCAAACGGCGACCAGCGGTTTTTTATGTTGCTTTATTGTGGCCTATATTTTGGTCCATTCTGGTCTATGTTGGCTTTTTCTCCATTTACTGATCGGATTAAAGTAGTCTTCTTTTGGCTTACGCGTCTCCAAGTTCAGTTGTGAACAGGACGTGCCACAGAGACTAACTGACATTTTAAAGAGTAAAGTAACTGGACAATAATCACCAGAAAGTATCTATTCAATTTTATCAGCCCATTGTGGAGTAATACCAATAACAGTTCTCCCGACTTCTGATAGTCGTATCCAAGTGGATTTGTATCCAGAAGAGTTACGCTATTTCAGAATCGGCACTCACCAGAGCCAGTCGATAGGATTTACCATCATCATCAATTAACAATAATTAACAGTTTGTTAGCAATCAGATGTGTTCCTACTGTTTACTGTGAACACCAGATAGCTCAGAGTTGCGGCATTAACTATTCAAGGTGACATTGTGTATCCAGGAATCCTCCACCAAATTAGGCGTCCCCCTTATAATACATAATTACTGAACGGAGGGACTGGGGCCCAATTCGGAAGACAAACACTTGACCTTAAATACATATTCATGGATTATACATCCAACGGATTGTTTCCCCAAGAATAGGTTAAGAAGTGAGATTGTGCGGCCACGTATGACAGAGAGAGAGAGAGAGAGAGAGAGAGAGAGAGAGAGAGAGAGAGAGAAATATTTTCTTTAATACAGGAAACATGTTATTATCTGCACTCTGTTTGACTATTGTTTCATTTTATTTATATAACGTTTAGTGGGAACTGTGTTCTTTCTTTACTGTCTATACTGTAATCTAGTGCTAAACCTTTAACCTTTAGGGTTATTAACTTGTTTGGTTCTTATCTTCTCAATGAGGGGAGGGCACAGGTATTCTGTTAATTCTCTATATATGTAATTCTGATTTTATTTGATCTTTCTTCGATGTTGTAAAGTTTAATGATAATAAACAACAAAAGAACTAAACTTTGTATGTTGGTCAGACCCATCCCTAATTAACCGTAGTTTTTCACGTTTGTGTGTCTTGTTGTCACATAGCAGTGTGTGTATGTGTTTAGTAAACTTACATTTCTCAATATAGGGGGTGCAAAATTGTCTTATACTAAATTATAGTTGTATAGATAGGCTGGACTAGAGAAACTACTCAGTCCAGAGACAGATCTTCTCCTTAAACTATCCACTAGTGAAAAATCTATTTCTTACACCTTTACTTCTCACGTATTATCACAATCTCCTATACTCAGGCGGGACCTTACATAACTTTAACACCTATCTAAACGCGACACTCCACTACAATTTATCAAGGCTATTGTTGACTTCTGTCCATGCCACGATGTGAAACTGTCCAGTATTTGCTCTCTGTGTCTTATTCTCTCGCTGTTCCTTTTAATTTTACCAGTTGTTGCGATATATTCCGGCATTCCTGTAGTAAAATCTGCGAGAATAATCGCTCATTTCAGTAAGATTTTAGTCATAAAATGAAATAAATAAACCAGCCCTATTGTGTCTGACGGTGATGCTCTCACACGCCAGCAACGCTGCCTTTTGTGCAGTGCTAAAGCCTTTAGAACGATTCCACGGTAAAAATCTAACAAACGTTTTAGTTTCGGTTTCGAAAACGTACTACCAACATTTAACATTTTGCCAGTTCTGCTGCATACATTTTGCAGCCTAGACTTATAATTAACGATTTTGCGGAAGTGTGCCGCAAAATAACTATCTGAATTAACGTATTCTGTCAACTTTAACGCTGGTAATAAGTAGTAATCCTTACATTTTTTGGTAGTGTTACACGATACAATACAAATTATTAACGCCAATTCTTAACCCGCCACGCCAACACCCCGCTTCGCTTGATAGTCCGCCATGCATATATACACGCTGGAACAAAGCCAACAGAGGCAAAACACGCAGACAATTTTATTTCTCCTCGCGGTAATGTTTCTGACGTCACAAAAACAAGTTAGTTATTTGAAAAATACATGCTGGCGAGATGAAAGAGAGGGAAAGATGGCCGTCTTGTGTAAAATTTTATTTGACGATGACCGGTGACAAAAATTGAAAATCTAAAACCATAATCAAACTGATCATAAGGGACACCGGCTTAGAAGAGAGGCATTGAGGAAATTCAAATTTGCTTGGGTAACAAGAGTATAGGAGGAGAGGTGAGCGGTAGGAAAATTGTTACCAAAAACTAACATCGTTTTGTATTGGCATAACTAAAGCAGACTGGCCAATCGACTACCAGACGCAGAGTATGTTTGGAATTATTTTTGTTTTTCAAGAACTGCATTTGAATTCTAGTAGTCGCAAGCTTTCGATTGGCCAGTGCTACTAAATAATAGCAAAAAGCTTTCACTATTCATTGCCAGTTGAACAGTATTTTTTATTCAGATACGCTGAGAACAGCTGTGATAAATTTAAAAGTAAATTAAATAACTAAATAAGTATTTCACAGTCTGGACGGAGCAGAAGAAACTGAGGCCATTTCTTTGCAAAGTCAGCGTCATTTGTTTATATTTCTTGATTTGTGGTAAGAATGCTTTATGAATTTAATATGTTTAATCCCATTACCAAAGTTAGATACTGCTATTGGGAAAAAGTGAAGGACGTGCCGGGAGCAGACATTGTTCAGTCCTCACGTTGAAATGTATCTAACTAATGTATGTTGTCATGATTATGTTTGAATATTATTGTATTAGAGTATATTAGTAAGCCTCCGTGTTCAAGGAACACTGTTCAACATGCCTGAACCATTTATATTTAAAAAGAAAAAGATGAGAAAAATATATAAAAGGAAATGTGGTTACCCCACATTATATTATTGAGGAAAATTATGTAAACGTACAGTGGCGTATCTGCCATAGGGACCTGAGGGGTGGTCACAGCAAGGTGGGAGTCATGAAAAATTAGGGGGTGAGTGCACCTGAAATGCACGCGAGGCTGACCCCATATCCACGTATGAAATTAAATAAAAGAATAAGTGATCAGATGTAAAAGGCCAGGGTGTCCTTTTGTTGCAGAGGTTTTGTTTCCTGTTGCCAGCTGGTGACAGGAAACCTGAGGAGTGACGATAACGCCAACAAGTCTCCGAAATTTCATGTATGCTTTCAAGAGATAACAGCAGGAGCTTGGGCGTGTGATGTGATATCGATATTTCTGCAACTACACACTATCGTATCATTCAACAAGAAACCCCAGGTGATATGTTAAGGACCTGGGTACATCTGACAGTTTCGTTTTAAATAACCCTTGGTATTTCAAATCATACTCAGGAAGTTGATGGGGTATGATGATAATACAGCCCCTCATACACAGTGACTCTCCCTCTTAGAAGAATAAATTTAAGCTGTGAACATTCCAACAGGAAAGACATATATTAACATTGTAGTTATTTGGGCAGATTGTCCACACAATTTTAGTTAATCTTTTATGTAAACTATCTTGTCCTCATTTTCAAAGACCTGTCCAAACGATATGACTGGACAGGCAAAATAAATTGTACAAAAAAATTATCAAATTTAAAGAAAAACTTAACCACAGATTTTATTCACTTCCTCATAGAAACTTAAAGTGTTTTTGTGTTGTGTACCATCATTTTCTTTCTCCCCTAGACACTAGGTACATCATACACCAGACATTAGAGCCAAAATAGTGACCGTGTGAGATCTAGGGAGGTAGCGTTAGGTTCCCTGCACATAATTCATCATCATCATTTATAGAGTCAGGGGCCTACATGTGCTTGACCTCATACGGTTAATACATACACGGATTTCATTCTTTTAGGATGCCATCATAACCTCCCCAGCAAAATCTAACTTTGCTACAATTCCTCTTCTCATAACATGCCCAAAAATGTGGATTGCTTCTTTCTAACTGGTGACATAAGTTTCCTTTGCGCATTGGCCTCTTTCAGGACATCCTCATTACTCTTTTTGGCTGTCCATGGTATTTTTAACATTCTTCTGTAAAACTACATCTATTTAGCTTCTAGTGCTTTCTCTACTTGATTACTAACTGTCCATGACTCACTCCCACACGTCAGGGTTGGTTCTATATAACACTAAAGAACTCTCTTTCTTACTGTCATTGGCTAAGAATTGTTGCAAACAATACTCTTCATTTTATAGAATGTTGTTTTAGCCTGAGTTTCTCTGCTCTTCACTTCTGAGATGCATCTTCCAACCGTTGTTATTAATGTCCTCATATGTAAGCCAAATGATATTCCTGGCATGTCCTCTAAGGATCTCATTATATTTTCTCAGTACAGATTGAACAGATCAGGTGACAGCACATATCCCTGTCTGACTCCGTTTTTTACTTGCTGAAACATTCCTATTTGGATGCTAATTCTTACAGCTGCTATGTGTTGCCAGTACATGTTCTTTATTACCCTTGTCACAGATATATGTAAATATTGCAACAGTGAGACGTCCACCTTTGCTTCCCCATCTAAGGTTTATAATTTTTGCTACGCAAAACCATTTCTCTTATGTGGAAACATTCTTCCTCCTATAGCCAGTTGATTTGAAGCACAGAAGTTTGAGAATAAAGTATCAAAAGAGACAAGAGGAAGTATATTGAGGAGTTGGCAAGAGAGGCAGAAGATGCAGCAGCCAAAGGAAATATGAGAGAACTGTATAACAGCACAAAGAAGCTAACGGGGAAATACAAGCAAACAAGTTGCTGCATAAAAGACAAGAATGGAAAACTGCTCAGCAATATACAAGAGCAAATGAAGAGGTGGACAGAATATTTTGAGGACCTTCTCAATAGACCAGCCCCACAAAACCCCCCGGACATCCAGCCAGCAGAAGAAGAGCTACAAATTAACGATGAAAGACCAACGAAGGAAGAAATAAAGAAAGCCATAAAGCTTCTAAGAGATGGAAAAGCGTCTGGACCTGATGGCATTCCAGCAGCGGCTATCAAAGCACATATCGACACTGCTACAGAGATGTTATATAAATTACTTGGGAAAAGGAAGAGATACCAGCAGAATGGAAAGAAGGATATCTGGTTAAGTTGCCTAAGAAGGGAAATTTACAAGAGTGCACAAATTATAGAGGAATAATGTTACTATCAGTTCCAGGAAAAGTATTAAACAGGATTATCCTTGAGAGATTAAAAGAGTCCATAGACAAGAAACTGAGAGATGAACAAGCAGGATTTCGACAAAACAGATCATGTACATACCAGATAGCCACTTTGAGAATAATACTTGAATAAAGTCTGGAATGGAAGTCACCACTATACATCGGATTTGTGGACTACGAAAAGGCATTTTACAGTGTAGACAGAGAATCACTTTGGAAATTGATGAGGCATTATGGAGTTCCCCTGAAGATCATTAATTCAATTTAAAAAAAAAAACAAATGAAGACATGACATGCAGAGTTCTTAATGAAGGACAGATTGCAGAACCATTTGGGATAAGAACAGGAGTGCGACAGGGATGCCTCTTGTCTCCATTTCTTTTCTTACTAGCAATAGACTGGGTAATGAGATCATCGACAACACACAACAGAAATGGAATCCAGTGGACTTTGACTAAGCAGTTGGATGATCTGGATTTTGCCGAAGACTTGGCTCTCCTGTCCCATAACCGTAATCAGATGCAGGACAAATTTAAAACACTCGATGAGAGGTTACAGCAATTGGGTCTGAAAATACACAGGGAAAAGATAAAAATAATGAGAATAAATGCAGGTAATGATAACAGGGTTGAACTTGAAGAAACACCAATACAAGATGTAGAATGGTACACATATCTTGGCAGCAATATAGACAAAGTTGGAGGGACAGACAGTGATGTCAAACTAAGAATACAAAAAGCAAGAGGAGCTTTCATTGCATTAGGAAATATATGGAGATCAAGAGAAATCGGATCCAACACGAAAATAAGAATCTTCTACTCAAATGTGAAGTCAGTCCTATTGTATGGCTCTGACACATGGAGAACAACAAAGACAACAACCAAAAAGATACAGACTTTCATAAATGGGTGCTTGCGTAGAATAGAGGAATTAAAATGGTATGACAAGGTCACCAACGTTGAACTGATGAAAAGAACTAGACAAGTGCCAGTGAAACAAGAGATGACAAGAAGACGATGGCGATGGACAGGACACACACTGAGGAAACCTGTTGATAGCATTACAAGGCAGTCCTTGTTCTGGAATCCCCAGGGCAAGATAGGCAGAGGTAGACCAAGAAACACATGGAGAAGAGAGCTGGAAACAGAGGTGAAAATGATTAGGAGAGCGTGGAAAGAACTTGAGATGATGGCACGTGACATGAGGACTTGGCATGTGTTTGTTGATGCTCCTTTGGGAGTGGAGGTTTATGAAGAAAACCATGCATATCGCTGACTAAAGACTCACTGTTGAAGCCATGCCTATTTTTTTCTGTTTACACGCGCTGACAAGTTTGTTTACCTACGTTCGTACAGGCTAGATAACAGTCAGCGAGAGCATGATTAGCTTATAATAATTATCACGCGAGCTGATTGTCAATCATCATTGGTTGACAGACAGAAGAGCGCGTAGAGATATAATCGGTTCTTTGAAGGGGAGACGACCGACAGAGATTTGCCGCGTAACTACTTTGATGTACAACATTCCAGGGGACTTAAGCAAATCAAAGGGGCGATAATTTTATTCCCGTACCTTGGAAGTATTTGATCTACGGCAGCGGACGAAATCTAAGGAAGCCTGTTCGCCTGGCCTATGTCTATGTTGTTGGTCGGCATCAGTGAGCAGAAATTCTTTACCTCGGGAGTTAAACTCGTTTGATTTCTCCTGATACGGCCGAAGGCGTGAGTTCTCGCAACTTTTAGTGAAAGAACACTATTTCTGTATAAATACTCCGTCCTCCCAAAGTCAGTTATCTAGTCGCACAGGAAATTTTGGAAGATCTAGCTTGTTGTTCTATAGCCATTGTGAAAGTGTGTTATAGTATTCCATGGAGATTGTTTCATTTCTGTTTGGGTAATAGATATTAGCATTTAAGTGATTTAATGTTTCTAAGTTTATCATTATAATTCACTGGGATTTTTTTTGAGTGCTAAGACTAGCGTATTAAATAACGCATAGCTAAATTTTTCCAGTTGTAGTGTAGATTATTATCCGCTATCACCCAGAAAGGGATGTTTTAATTGACTAATAAATACACTAGGCGACTGACAATTGACGGAATATAAATTCACTTCTAAGTCATTATGTATAATTATATAAGTGACTAGTGTAATATCATGCGGCGAAGCAAAGAGCTAGTAATGACAAGCGATATTTGTAAAGTAGTCATAATTAAAATAATACTGATATTGTGCACTGAGTGTTTTACCGGTCGGGAGGGGGAAGGCGCATACCTAAACCCAAACTCGTACCAGTTGAGCGAAGCGTGATAAGATAGGTTCAGACACTTTTGCTTTCTAATTTAATTAAATGACGAACGAACGAACGAACTTTATTTTCAAAGGGTTAAGAATTGGGCACGCAGGCCCGTTTGACATTCTGCCCTTCCTCTCTCTCTCGTAATGTATACTATATCCTATATGACGGAGAGAATAAGAGATCTTACCTTTACGCGTGATAGGATAGGATACTGATAATGTGGTTACATGTTTTGATTTCTTCCTAATTTAGTACAAACCAGCCTACAAGCGGTCGAATAGCACCAGTAACAATTCTTATTTATTATGGGGTCTTCGATGTTGACCTGTTCGGTCCTCTTGCTTCATGCAGAGAGAGTCCAAACATATAAACAATAAGAATAACCATAACTGGACATACAAAGTACCCAGATTTTTGTATTCGATTTTATCAGCCCGCTGTGGCCAAATATATACATATATCATATTTTCCCGACTACTGACAATTGTGCTACCAAGTGGATTTATCCAGGAGAATTCATTGTTTCATAATCGGCACTCAACCCCAGAGAGAAAAACCGATAGGATATACCTTCATTATCGTTATTTTTTTTAAAACAGTTTTCCGACCAGATGTTTCCTTTAACTATTGGAAGTACTTTCTACTGTCTACTGTGAACACTAGATCGCGGTTTATATTTTGCTACATGAACTATCTGATGTGACATTTCCATATCCAATAAGCACCACCAAAGTAGGCGTTCCCCATTAGGAAAATTATTATTCGTGGAGGAACTGGGGCTCACTTCGGAGAAGCACAACACTGGATTATGATAATTGTACATTGATGTTTACGTTCAAGAGGTGGTTAACCCAGTAGTAGGTAAGGTGTGATTGAATGTGGCCACGAACGACAGAGTGAGAGGAAATACGTTCTAGTTACGGAAACTGTACCATCCTTTATTTTCTTTGCAATTACTGTTATTTTACGGGATAGCTTAACTAGGAACTTTGTTCTTTGCTTTATTGTCTATTCTATAAACTAGTGTTAATCTTTGACCTTTTTGTGGTTATTTACTTCTTGCGGGATCTTTTCTCAACAGAGGGGAGGGCACTTATGGGGTTAATTTCATAATTCGAATTCTGTAAACCTATGATTTTATTGATTTCTATATGTTTGATGTTGTGAGAAGTTTAAGTGATAATAAACTAAACAAAACTTAATTAATTGTGTTGGTCAGCTCAGCCCATACCCATACTCCATTTACCATAGTTTTCACGCTTGTGTGTCTTGTTGTCACATAACTGTGTGTGTGTGTGTGTGAGTGGTTAAACGTATATGTTACAAGTATGAAGAGTAGGATTGTCTGATAACAAATTACAGTCGTAAAGATAGGCTGGACTAGAGTATCTTCATAATCCAGTGACAGATTCTACCCTTAAACTATTCACTCGTGAAAATCTATTTGTTATACCTTATTTCTCACTTATTTAACACTTTGCCTGTTCTATTCAGACGGACCAAATCTATCTCAAATACCTATCTAAATTTACGACAACCCTCAAGTCCTTACCATCAATCAGAGGCCCTAGGATATTAAGATATTTTGGGGCCACTCTCCAAACTTCTAAAACGTAAAACTTGAAGAACAAGTAATTAAGTTCAGAAAAATGTTTTTATTAAATTATAATAATATGTAAAAAAAAAATACAAAACCATTAATAAATCAATACAAAAATCACAAAATTATAGAGACATATTTAGAATAACAGTTTTCTTGATTTTTTTAAATTGCAAATCTTTGATTACGTTTTCAAAATCAATAAGACAAAGAATGTCCGCTTCCACACAAAGTAAAGCAAGCGAATTTTAGTTTTTCCCAAGTCATGTTTGACCTATGAGGGTTTACAAAAAATGAAAGTATGGATATTAATATAATTAAAGAATGTAAATTTAAAATTCTAACCAATCATGTTATTTTAAACCAAGTATAAATAATAATAATAAAATAATAAATAAATACAAATTCCAAAAATGCGCACTGTTTGAAATGATTGGATCTTTCTGATTAGATTCATAACATCATTGGAGGGAATATAGGCTGACAATTTCACAGTTTTATTTCTCTGTGATTTGCACGCTCGCCAAGACAACATCAGACCTTGGCCAGAGTGAAGAACTAGATTCATAATTCTTATTTGTTAACCGGACCTTTTATTGGAGAACCAGATAAGACTTACAAAAGCACAGGGAATCTCTACATTTTAATAAGAAACACCGGAAATAGGAAACTGAAGAAACACTGAGTCAGAAGAGGCAATCTACTGTAAAATTAAAAGAAATCCCAGACACGTGTAAGAGAACGGTTCGTCTCTTTTATTCATCTGTGCGACGTCTGTAGCCAGGATTGGCGTAAGTCGTGATTTACATTTCATATTTTATTACTAACATGTTAACTAATATATATATATATATATATATATATATATATATATATATATATATATATATATATATATATATATATATATATATATATATATATATATATATATAACCATATGAATTTTATTGTGTGTAACTCGCTATTGGATGTTAAAGTCATTTGAGGCTGGCAACCTCAGCGTATAGAATGATGATTCACGAAGCACCACTGCACGGGCTGGTGATTGCTTTATTGATAGTTTCGTAAGAGAACTAAAAGCATAAATTAGTTCCAGGTTCCCTATGGAGCAGGGAGGGAAAGATGAAAGACACGATGTTACATTGTAAGCATAGACTTACATTTTCAATGAAGTGTAAATGTCCCTATAAACATATTCACTTTAAAATTAATGTAAGGTTTCACGCTTTAAACCAGTGTAAATGTCTATGTGAAAATATTAATTTTAAATTAATAGAAGTTTCAAACTTTTCCACAGGTTTAAATGTAAAGGAAACATAAATGAATTTATATTGTGAACACTTTTCAAAACACTGGAGATGTAAATGTAAAACTGAAAAAGTAAACACCCACAGTGATAAGCGAAAAAAGAACAATAATAATTATTATTGTTCTTTTTTCGTTCATCACTGTGGGTGTTTACTTTTTCCATCTGCTTGTATCGCTCATTTGGTGTATGTTTCTCATCATTGTATGTCTTTGTAGTACCTATATGTAATTCTTGTCCTTGTCACCTGTTTGTAACTGTGGTACACTTAAAGAACCCTTTTCTTTAAGTAGGTCAGTTAGGCAAGGTTGTCCCCTCTCACCATTGTTTTACGTACTGTCAATAGAACCAGTGTTTAAATGAATTAAGACACAAAGATCGTGGGATTTATTATTCCGTGAAAAGGACAAATAAAATTAGCCGTCTACGCTGATGTCACGGTATTTTTCCCAACCACAACTACTTCGATACATAATATTTTAAACACTTTTAATGAGTTTGGGAAGGCGTGAAACTAAAATAAACACTCACACATCTCAGTTACTGGGAATAGTTCAATGGAGAAATATATGAGGAACAGACAAAGCTCGTTTGGCCGACACCAGTACCATTCGTGAAAAAGTTCTACGGAGATGCAAATGGCCTCAAACTAACTACTGCTTTCTTTAAAAAAAACATTCAAGTAGACGTCTGAGAGTGTAAGAAGATGAATAAAGTGAAATAGTTATGAATCCAAAATAACACCCTCTTGACCATTATTATGTTGGTTTAAGTATTTATCTAACTTTTGTCGTTTGAGCAATAACCAACCACATCACTTTAGCACTCTACCGCGGTTTTACAACCAATCATGCAAAGCATACAAGAGAACGTACATTTAATACAACACAGGACACGTTTTCTATACACATGTCTCATTCGATTAAAAGAACCACCATTACTGACAAGGATAAAACGTGGGTATAATTATTTCATTACTGACACCCAACCAATTTTTAGGAATTTACTTATGTTACCTATTACTCCACACGCAAAAGAAACCACCTTTAGATTGTTATACAGCGTGACATATATTAGGTAAAAACGTGATGCACAATAACAAATCATCCCAAAGTACAAATAATGGAAAACAAATGGACAGGACCTGGAGACAGAAGGTCATTTGTTTTTTCATCGTTGTACATTTATCCCTACAATAGGAAATTTAAAAAGGGAAATAATTTCTAATGTATCGTACACTCCTGATATGTATAAAGCTATCATGCTAAATTTCTTACCTAATTGTACAAAACAAACACAAATCAAACTTTTGATCCTGTTAGTGGAATTTAAACATTTAGTTTGGATATGCAGGAACTTCGCAGTGTTCGAAGGGAAACGGTATAAATGCCCAGTTATTATCACGACTATATCAACAAAAAACACAGACAATTAGGCCTATAGCAGGCGTTCCCAACCTGGGGTGAGATGGCATTTCAGGCAGTGCGACAGTCTGTGGTTCAAAAACTAAAAATTCGACTTACTCATCTTCAAATGTGATATTACTTTTGTAGGGGCGGGCAATCCACTGACATTGACACAATTATGGAGCGTGTCGACTCATTCTGTATCAGTTTTTAAATTTCCCGTTCACTCTAGTATCTAGTGCCAGCTGTATTTTCAATACCTGGCTCAAATAAGTATCACACATTTCTTCCGGGCAGAAATAAGTGTTACACATGTATTCCTGACTGAACTGTATCACAAATATATTCATATCTGTGGCGTGTTTGTGGAACTATATGCCAGTTAGATGAAAATGTCGACAAGTTTGGTAATCGTCTACAGACAAAAAGTCTGAGAATACGTTTTTGAGTTGCAGATAAAAAAAGTTTATTTCCTGACTGCAAAACTACTGAGAGTTAAAGAGAAGGCAACTGCTACGTACTGGGATGAGGGAATATGAAGTAACTAGCGCAAAGTTCGCTTCTCCGCCACTATTCTCAGTATTAAAGACAACAGAAATCTATTAGCTCGACAGATTAAAAAGCACTTACCCGACAAGTTAGACCAGGATGAACAAATGTGGGACATGACGTAAGGACTGTAGACCTCTAATTTTTATTTTTTATTTTTACAAATTGACAGCGTCGGTATTTAAGTGAGTACAATTATAATAAAAATTGACGAAAGCAACAAAGTTAATAAAATTTATAACAAGTCTATAAAAGTTCGTGTAAATTAATGAAAGTAGACCTGTTGCAAGATAGAGTCTAAATCTTCTATATTATCATGAGTATAATCTTCTATATTATCATGAGTATAATTGCACCATTGACAGAAAAATGTGTATTCTGTACTGAATTTTATTCAGTTAGTAATGAAACAAAAAGTTAAATAGTAATTGAATAGTACGTGAAGTCTATGTAGACTTAGCTTTTAAAAGAATTGGTCTCGTTTCCACTCTTAGATAGTAAGTATGCTGTATATCCATCATTCTAGTTACAGCTTTTGTTCAGACGTATATGTTGTGATTTTTTTTCCTCCTTCTAGCGTTAGATACCGGATATTATCTCTGAATAGAGTGTTCAAAGATTTGTTTACCCGTGATTCTGATGTCTCGTAGAACTATGTTCGTACACACTTTCGAAAAAGAGAGTTGCCCAAATCAGTTGTATTTATAAGCCCTTACTATCACCACTTAAGAGTGTGGAATATGCAAAACCGTGAAGCCTTCACTAACTCTCCGTATATGTGGGGTTTTATAAAGGTCCGCTACTCGGTGGTCCTCTGTCGTCATTTTAGCGGCGAACAGCCATTTGGATTTCCCAAGGCTGATAAGGTCACGCGCGTTTCTATTTTTAAAAAGAGAAAATGCGACATCTACAACGTAAATCCAGTCTTTTTCGCACATTTTCATGTGTTATCATTAGAATTACACAGACACTTATACACTCACAACAGAGAGAATACTCCGATCATGGACAGCAAATGATAACCGGCCTTCATTTGAAGATACACCATCAACAAATAAAGTTTAAGAAAACAAGACGAGATTTTCCTGTATCCGTCAATACGCGTAAGGAAACAAAAATAAAAGCATGAAAATGAGAATTTGCTTCAAAGTCAAGTGTCAAGGCACTACTGTTGTTGGTTCAGAAACATCGAGAGCTACAAAATCAACAACCAATGATGATAGGAAACTCTTTACAGAGTGTCACGTAGGTTTTGATCATTAAATTGCATATAGCGTCTTCCTATTCTTTCACCCGAATTCTGTAATTTTGTTATCTCTCTTTATTTCCTTTTTCCTGTATATTTTGCATCCATTCGTTTGCGAAATATAATTCGCAAACTTTACCGGTTCTTTTCTCAAAACTGAGAATCGCACTAGCATTCTATTACACAGATGTCAGTCGCGCAGGTAGACGTGAATGTGCGAAAAATTCGTTTCGCTGGACATAGAGCAGACTTTTGGTCTACCATTTTCACCTGACACTAGCGTAAGGTGTCAAACCCGGCATCCTCACAGTGCAGGAACGAGACAGCTGTCTACAGTTTGCAGAAACGCATGAGGGTTTTCGTTAGAAAAACCTGGCGTAGCGTGAAAAATCGTTCCGCACCGCAGACAGGCTGTCTGGGATTTGAAGCTGACACGCGTACATCTCGGTCAGTAGGTGGCAGTTACGACACGCGTTAAGCTGACGTAAATGTTGGGAGTAGGGGAGATAATTTCGCTTGGCGAAATAAGTTGGGGCCCTTTGTCTGATTTTAAGATATTGGCCCGAGTTTGAAACTTTATTTCCATTCTCACTCAGTAACTTCGCAGTAAAGACAGAACTAACCTTCGTTCGATTTCTAAAATATCTCTGTTAATAGAGATGGCCTTTAGTTTTGTCGAAGTGGTTTAAGTTCTTAGTACTTCTGTGTTTGAGGTGAATATAATAGATATCTAGTATTTTGGAAAGTGTTTAAAGCGTTAAATCGCTTATTTCATTCTAAACTAGTTCTGTGCCCAGAGTGCCTAATTTATAGTTTGTATTATTTTTCTAGTGACGCATACAGTGGAAATACATAATAAATTATATCTTTAGCTTACTAAACTAGTAGCTATAAGGAATTTAATTTAACGGCTAATACTCAGTCGAAACTGTTTTAATAACAAACTTATAAATGCTAGACGCGACATCAGTGAGTAGTGACGGAATACGCACCATATTCCTAATTCCTGATGATCGATTTTATATATCTTATTTCACCGGAAGTTTAAATAAATAAGTCAAGCTGTAGGCTTGCTGTTTTAAATGTAAGTTATATTGAGTACATAATATGTAAATGATTTATATGTGCTTTTCCTTTTATACAGTGAAATACTGGGGTGACCCGAACTTTACCAGCATTTAATAAGAGTTCATACTTGTGAAGAAATAGACAGTCCTTATTTTGAACCACGTGGGTTTTCTCAAGTAACACTGATCTGACAGTGCATATGCAAACAGAGTTAGACAGAAATACTATATCCCACTAACGGGTATTCAAAGACTGTAATGATCAATACTGGGCCTATGAACCAGATCTTAATTTCTTCCATAAACTCTACGTAAATTTTCTGCCTGGCGGCGAGAATAATTACAATCAATAACATTAACTTTCCGACATTGTTGACAAGTGAGTGGGGAACTAAGATTTTCTGTTTGAGAGAAGTTGTCCACCGGTCATCTTCCTAATTAAGAGAAACTTCGTGTTCTGACATTTTGTGCTCGTTTAAGCCTAATTCTTACCTCGTGAGTCAAGTGACATTAACTTTAGTCTGAAATAACTATCGCCTGAAGCAGACGCTCCCCAGATCCATTTTGATGAAACCAACAAACAAATCTGCAGAGCTGGGATCTGTTTCATTAAACGACAGTAACAGATAAAAAGTGTGAGTGTCCAAAATTTGCGCCACCCGGCGAAACCACAACACGATTGCAAGTATATCAGGGCCCTGATGAAAGAACCGAGTGAAAGTGACGGAAGGATGTTCGTTGTATAATACACTCACTTGTTATATTTGTTTTTTTCCTTAGGCGAGATTTGCTGCTTAAGTAACGTGTTCCTTTAGAATAGATACTGCTGTCAAAGTCAGTCTATACCTTCAAAGGGGAACAATATTAGACCCTAACCACATGCATCTATAACTCTTTGGGCCATCATCTGTCATCCTAACGGGGCTGTGGGCTAAACCTAGAGTTAAGATCATAACGGGGCTATCATCCTTGTAGCATTTTCCTTGAATTTTATGACTATTTGTATATGTTTTCCTTGATGCATTTTTTTTTTCTTAAGTGTTGTGAGAAGATTTTTTTTAATGATAATAAAAAAAAATCTCTCTTGAACTAAATCAGTGCGTTGGTCAGCTCGTTCCAATATATATATATTTATTGTTATAGATTTCCCACGTCTGTGTGTGTAACTGTCGTCACGTGTATGTGCGTGCCCGTGAGTAGATAGAAATATATGTAATATGTATATGTGGTAGACTGTCTGACTGCTTAAAATCTGTCGTAGAAGATAGGTGAAAGAGAGAGAGAAGACTTTCTCGCATCTCAGAGACAGCCTCTATAACTATTCTATCATCTCACTCGTGGAATCTATTTCTTCGACTAACTCTCACACAGTGACTCTCACTCATTCCAATCTATTCAGAAGGGACCAACCCAAGTCTTAATTCTCCTATCTAAAATCTACGACACAGAGCGATACAACAGGAAGCTATCTGATCATCAGAGGAGGTCCCCCCGTCCGACAAGTGTTTCGGCCCGATTACTCCTTTACACTCTAAGGGGGGCGGGCCCACTTGGGTCATGACTCCCAAGCGTCTCAGCCTCCTGTTGTCTTGTATCGAAAATGAACCCATTTCACTTATGGTAGCAACTTTTAAATCCACAACTCCGCCAGCCGTGGAGGCAATTGTGAAAGTAACAAAGAGAAGACAAATTATTCCGTTCGTTCCGTCGCACATCACAACTAAGGACACACACTGAGACACCAGCGCAAAGCCGACGAGTCTAGCCACTGCGCGCAAGCCACTGAAATTCTGTTCCTGACATTCTGTTCCTGACACCCCTTATAGTATACACCGCCTGTTGCCCCTGAGTCACAGCCATTTCACTAGTAAACCAGAAAACTCAGCGTATTGTGGACTTAGAAAAATTTTGGTGTTTTCTGTACCGCAGCGTTTATTATCACGATTTACATTGCCCATTGCGGTTGTTCCACAGCCAGCCTGATGCCTTTTCGGCAGTTTCACTAAGCCTCTTCAGTGCCCTTGTTCTCGACTGTCCCCTCAGCCCCAACAGTTTCAATAAATCATAGCCCTCTTGCGCCACTTCAACAGCCATGACCCTTGCAGTGAACCCATCGTGTCTCAGATCCGCGGCCAGATCGCTATACTTGGCCACTTTGAATGAATGTTGCTCGTCTAATCTGGATTCAAGACGTTATAGACTTTCATAAACTGGTGCTTACACAGAACAAAATGACTGAAATGGTATGAAACGATCGTCAATGTGAAACTAACAGATAGAACCAGACACATAGAGAGAACAAACAATGTGGAACTAACTGAGAGAACCAGACACATAGAGAGAACTAACAATGTTAAACTAATAGAGAGAACCAGACACATAGAGAGAACAAACAATGTGGAACTAACTGAGAGAACCAGACACATAGAGAGAACTAACAATGTGGAAATAACAGAAAGAACCAGACACATAGAGAGAACTAACAATATGGAACTAACTGAGAGAACCAGACACATAGAGAGAACTAACAATGTGGAACTAACAGAGAGAACCAGACACATAGAGAGAACTAACAATGTGGAACTAACAGAGAGAACCAGACACAAAGAGAGAACTGTGGAACTAACAGAGAGAACCAGACACATAGAAAAAACTAACAATGTGGAACTAACAGAGAGAACCAGACTTATAGAGAGAACTAACAATGTGGAACTAACAGAGAGAACCAGACACATAGAGAGAACTGTGGAACTAACAGAGAGAACCAGACACATAGAGAGAACTAACAATGTGGAACTAACAGAGAGAACCAGACACATAGAGAGAACTAACAATGTGGAAATAACAGAAAGAACCAGACACATAGAGAGAACTAACAATATGGAACTAACAGAGAGAACCAGACACATAGAGAGAACTAACAATGTGGAACTAACAGAGAGAACCAGACACATAGAGAGAACTAACAATGTGGAACTAACAGAGAGAACCAGACTTATAGAGAGAACTAACAATGTGGAACTAACAGAGAGAACCAGACACATAGAGAGAACTAACAATGTGGAACTAACAGAGAGAACCAGACACATAGAGAGAACTAACAATGTGGAACTAACAGAGAGAACCAGACACATAGAGAGAACTAACAATGTGGAACTAACAGAGAGAACCAGACACATAGAGAGAACTAACAATGTGCAACTAACAGAGAGAACCAGACACATGCCGGGTAAAAAGAGGTAGAGAAAAAGCCTATGAAGTTGGCGTTTACTAACAGTGGTAAAACAAGCTGACATAAGGCTATCTTTGCTTTGGAACCACCACTGTAAAAGTATACAAATGTTCCCTCTATCGCCTCCCACCCCGACAAAACTAAATAAAATAAAGATGAGGAAGTTGTTTGGAGTCAGAAATATATATATATAAAAAAAGAAGGAAAGCAGCGCAGATGTTGAACGGATGAAGTAGAACAGAAGCGTCTGGCGTGAACTGACTAAAGAGCTACCCTTGACGTGCAGCTTGTCCATGATCCGGCATCACCAAGCGTTATGGTCAATGGGCATTATTTCATCCTTTCAAGATCTTTCAATGTCTGCGTTGCCTTCTTGTTTCTATTTCTGACTCTAAATATCTTACCCATCTTTTATTTTTTTGTTTATTTGTCAGAACTACATGATATTATATATATATATATACTTCCGGTAATCTAAGATGGCGGTTCCATTAGTGTTTTACTTGTGATTCTAAATCTATTGTGCAAAAGCTTACTGCAGGGAAGTTAATTTGTTGTTAAAATTCTTTAAGAATTGTTAGTATTTTTGTCGTTCATAACAATATTGAATAATTAAGATTGGTTAACTCTTAGTTTTAATTTTATAATTACTTTTGCATCTGTGACTTTCCATGTTTTGAAAGTCAAAGGCGCCATTTTTGAATTTGAAATTTTCGTTACTTACAAAACTACTAAATATTATACTGTATATTTAAAGTTAAATAAGGACAATTATTCTAAAAGACATGCCGGCTCTTACAAGATTGAAAACAGGTAGTATCTCCAGAAAATCATGGGCTGAAATAGTACAAGCTGACTCACAGAATGATGATCAAGGGGAAATCAGGAATACGAATAGAGAAAAGGAAAGACAGAAGATACAAGCTTCAAATGAAACAATTAAGAAAAAAGGAAGATGTCAGAATAAAATTATAGAGAAAACCAATAATCTGAACATTGATTCAAAGAATAAGGGTGTTGAGAACCTTATGAAAGACCAACAAATCAATAGGCCTGCTCATAAAGTTGAACAAAACCTCCCAAGGTTAAGGATTTTTCAAATCAGTGGCAATGTGGTAAGTATTAGAGCATTACCAGACAGTAAGATCATCAATGTACTAGAAACAGTTATAGATAAAGGGTCAATAACACACATAAAAAGAACAAATTTTGGCATAATACTCACAATGAACATGACTGAAAAGTCAAAAGCTTTAATAAAACAAATTGAAGTAAGTCCTGTTCAAGTAGAATTGGCACACAGCATTAAAGCTAGGCTAGAATTAGTCAAAGAAACCGGGAAATGTGTAATTAAAGGAATACCTGTAACAGTTCCAGAGGAAGAAATAAGAACTAGACTACAAACAGAAAATCCAAAATATAGGATTCTTAAACTGGAAAGGATATCGCAACAATTAGGAACTTCAACTGTAATAATAGTTACATTAGAAGGGCGAGAAATCCCATCACATTTCTTCAGTGGCAGTACTAAAATCAAAACAGAAGCTTACATACCACCAGTCATTCAATGCTCAAACTGCCAGAAATTTGGCCACACCAAAAGAACATGTAGAAGTAAGCCTAGATGTCGATATTGTGCAGGGGACCACACCTATGATCACTGCAAATTAGTAGAAGATGATAAAGATTACAGAACAAGAAATATAAACAGAAAATGTGCAAATTGTCTAGGAAACCACAGTGCACGTTTCCTTGGATGTCCACATTACCAACAAACAAAACTAGCTCTAATAAAATCAGTCAATACTAACACACCATTCAAAGTAGCACTACAACAACATCAAACATCAGTCGCTACATCTACAACTCGGTCACCAAGAGAAATCACAGTCAGAACCAGAAATGCTGAAATAACCCAAAAGAAAAATAAAGTCCAAAAAATACTGACAAAAGATAGCAATCTACCAGAAGAAAGTGAAATAATCAAATCATCGATAACAGAAGATACAGTGAGAAAGGCAGAAGAAATCTTGAAAACCATGAGAAAAATACAGCATGAAGTAGCTAAAGATGTGGCTAAATTAGCAGAACTCAAAGAAGAGAATGAAGATTTACTGAAAAGGATTGAGTCAGAAAGACAACTCATAAGGAGTGAGCAAAAACGAACAGATAAAAACCAACAAGAAGAAATGTGGAATGAAAAAATGACAGATTGTCAAAAACTTATTCATTCTGTATCAAACATTGTGAAAGCCTTTATGCTGAATCTTCAAAGTGAACTACAAACTCACTTTAACAGAGAAACCGAAAATCTAGGAGACTTTGTTGTTAACAAATAAATAAATATATTATACACTTCTCAGAGTAAAAGAGTACAACACTATTTATAATAAACTTAACAATTAAATAATGGACGTACAGAACATTAGAATAATACAGTGGAATTGCAGAAGTGCCAAAAAAATATACCAGCATTAATAGGCATGTTTAAACAATCTAAAGTAATATTTGCCATTCAAGAGACTAATCTTAATCCGAGTCAACGTTTTACCATCCCTGAATATAAAGTCTTTCGAAATGATAGGACAGAAACTCAAAAAGGAGGAGGTGTGGCATTTCTAGTTAATAAAACATATATAATAACTGACTGGGAATCATTTAGAACAGAACATTTTGAAGGAATAACTATAACAGTGTCTCTTGAGTTACCGGAAATAAAAATAGTTAACCTTTACTGTTCAAGTGGAAACATAAACGAAAGAGATATCTCAGACGTGAATAAAAGAATAAACAACAGAACTATCATAGTGGGAGATTTCAATGCTCATCATACAGCTTGGGGAGGCAATGTAATAGACAAATCAGGAAAACTACTGTTGGACTTCATTGAAAACAATGAACTAATAATACTGAATGATGGATCAGTAACAAGAATTAACCCTTGTGCAAATCAGCAAGACACAGCTATTGATATAAGCATTGTAACACCAAATCTTGCTAATGCAAAATGGGAAGTTATTGGGGATACAAATTCAGATCATTTACCCATTGAAATAACACTAAAAGATAATTACAAACCTAACAAACTGGTAGAAAAACCAAAATTTTACTATAATAAAGCTAATTGGGTAGCTTTTCAGGTAGAAATGGAAGAGATAAAAAAGAATAATATAGAAAATGAAAATATAGATGTATTTGCAGATAATCTCACAAAAGAAATATTACTAATAGCTGTTAAACATATACCAAATGCATATATGCCAGAACACATAATTCCACACCGCATTAAGGAAACAAAAAAGAATGAACATTGGAACAAAAACCCAGTACCATGGTGGACAGTTAGATGTACAGAAATTCAAAAACAAAGAAAACAAGCTCTACAAGAATATAGAAAGCATAGATCTGAAGATAATTTAGATATTTATAAGAACATAAGAAATGAATCAAACAGAATAATACTTAAGGCAAAAGAAAATCATTGGAGAAATTTCTGCCAAACACTGAACCCTACAACTAACTCTACAACAGATGTGTGGAATAAGTTAAAAGCCATTAAAGGCAGAACTAAACATATGATAATACCTAATATAAAAAGACCTGAAAGGGCAGAGACTGACTGGCAGAAAGCAGAGGTGCTGGCCAGGTACTACCATAGAGTTAGTTCTAAGGAAAATCTAGGACAGGCTGAAGTCAACAGAAGAGCAACACTTCTTAAAAAAACTCAGTAAAGAAGTACCTTATAATACTGAAAATTTATCATATTTAAATGCAGATATTACAATGGAAGAAGTTGAAAATACAATAAAGGACAAAACAAATACATCAGCAGGGCATGACATCTTGAGCTATGAAATCTTGAAACACATACCAAAAAGTACCATAGAAATTATAACATCCCTTTTTAACAAAATTTGGAATACAGGAAAAATTCCCAAAACATGGAAAACAGCAGTATTTATTCCAATACTAAAACCAGAAAAAAGATGCCTGTGATGCCAGTTCATACAGGCCAATTTCTGCTGTAACTTCCCATCTAGGTAAAATATTAGAAACCATAGTAAATAAAAGATTAAAGTTTTATTTGGAAAAGAATAATTTATATAATCAAACTCAGTCAGGATTTAGGAAGAACAGATGCACTATGGATCAGATAATTAAATTGGAACATGAAGTAAAATCAGGATTTCAAAAGAAAGAAAAAACTGTGGCAGTATTTTTAGATATAGCTAGGGCTTATGATGAATGCTGGAGAGAGGGTGCTCTCTTTAAAATGAAGAAGATAGGAGTAACCGGTAAAATATATAATTATTTAGAGAATTTTCTGCAAGATAGATATTTCACTGTTCAGGTACACAATGATAGATCAGAACTGTATTAACAACAAAATGGAATACCTCAAGGATCAGTAATGTCTCCTTCAATTTTTACAATAATGGTAAATGATTTAGGTGAGGAATTTAATGATATAACAAATAAATTGTCATAGTTTGCAGATCATGTTGCTATATGGAGGACTGGGAGACATCTGCCAAAATTATATAAGGATCTACAGAAGCAAATAAATAAAGTATGTAAATGGATGACAAAATGGGGTTTTCAGCTGAATACAAATAAAACATTGGGAATGATCTTCAGTAAAGGTAGGGTTGTAAAAAATAAAATTATAGACATAAATATCCAAGGGCAAAACATTAATACAGTACAAACCACTCGATATCTAGGAATGATATTGGACAAACAGCTGAACTGGAATAAACACATATATAAACTAGTGGAGTCTTGCAGAGGATTGACTAACTTATTAAGATATTTTAAAGGTAATGGATGGGATGCAAGCACTAAGACAATGCTCACTTTTTATAAATCTTTTATTAGAGGAAAAATAGATTATGGAAGTATAATATATGACTCTGCTGCACACAGTAACAAGATTAAATTAGACAGAATTCAGCATCAGGCTTTATGTACAATAGCAGGTGCAATCAGATCAACATCAATGGGAGCTATAGAGGTGGCTTTAGGAATTATACCCTTAGAATTACGGAGAAAGGAGTTAAAACTAAATTACAAGAACAGAGTTATGTTAGATAAGTCTCACCCAGCACATACAGCTTTTACCAGATGCCAACTAACAACTCAGGCCAAGCCAATGAATACCACTAGATACCCTACAGGATGGAAGTGTATGGAGGAAATTGTCCATCTGGGTACATTAATTACATCAATTAATAACAGTTGTGAATACAAGCCCGTGATTCCACCCTGGGAGATCAAGAAACCAGACACAGACTATCACCTAGCAGAAATACTTAAGAAAACAAATAATATAGAAAATATTAAAAACACCGCCAATAAATATATACAACAAATATCAAAAGACAGCATTACTGTGTACACAGATGGATCCAAGGGAGAGGATGGCAAATTGGGGATAGGAATATATATTCCAATATGGAAAATGGCAAAAGAATATAGCATCACGGAAAATACATCCATTTTCACTGCAGAGATGGTGGTAATACTGAAAGCACTAGAAATATTCTCTAATAACCCTCCCAAAAAATTAACAGTTTTAACTGACTCTCTTTCAACAATTAAAGCACTTAGAAACTTACGAGAATGTAGTAGACCTGATATAGCAGAGGAGATATTTCTGGCTACTATATACTTATATTCCAGAGGATTGTGACGGATGAAACTCAGCTGTCCCTGAACCGTGAGATGATAGGATTGTAGCCTCGAATAGCATCGCAGCCCTAGATTTGTGTGAAACACAATAGTCAGCGTGGATTCCACGCGGGCTCATTAGCATGCACAATAGAAACGTGGAATTCTACAACGTGTGCTAATTAATATGTTAAACAGTTTTCATGCGTGCATCCAGGACAACGCTTCGCCTTAGGGGAGGTTAAACCACGCCTACCGCCAATCTCTAGAGCGATTATAAGCAGTTATTTCCCTACTTTGCCAGTCCTCCTGCCTAGTAGGGCGTTGCCAGAGTCCAACGAGGAAAGCGGTTAACGATCAAAGGCAGTGTTGGTCCCCAAAACGGACGAAGCAGTTTCACACCTTCGTCTAGCATCTCAGTGCGAAACAGAGAAGAGCGCTGAAACCGCTCGCAGAACGAGACGAACGGGGAAAGACGAGCGGTCAGAGAGTTGGGTAATAGAGCGGGGACTGGCGGCGCAGAATCAGAAAGTTCCCTGATTTCAAATAAGGCGTTAAACTTAACATCTAGATATTACCTCTCATTTCATTTAATATATATTGAGACCACTGAAGAATGCAGTTTATCATTCGTTTGCCAGAGATTTAAAGAAGCACTAGCTTATAGTAGAATCCTGCTAGATTTCCTCTGGATTTTCGGCTATATTGGAGTGAATTCATTCTGTGCAACGGTAAAATATATTAGTTTCAAGTGATCAGTGGTCTAGTTCTTTCATTTTTATTTCACTGGATTTTGTGTTAATTTAAACCTATTAAATAAACCCATCTCAAACGTTTCCAGTTGTAAATTAAATGATATCTATACGTAATTTCCCAAATATAATAGATGCATAAATTTAATTTTGAAGCCGTTAAGGGATTTATAAACAATTAATACAATTTAGTTCTGTATATATATATATATATATGTGTGTGTGTGTGTGTGTGTGTGTGTGTGTGTGTGTGTGTGTGTGTGTCTGTGTGTGTGTGTGATTTAACCATTAGACTCGCGGAGAGTTTTTTCTTAAATATATATAATTGAATACGCGAGTGTATAAAATAGTCTTAACTGTAAAATTATCGTGCGTCAGAATAAGATTTCATGTTTTTCTATTTTTTTTCACATAGAATGATCATACACCTTTGCGTCCCAGCAATTATAGAGTCCTCCAGACTTGGTTCTTCAACATCCAGAATTTTTGAACATTTAAATATAATCTTGTGGCGGCCTGTGCAGTCTCGCTGTCTAAATTTACATGAGAGAAAGCAAACCCAAGAACATTTAAATCATAAATCAATATAGTCTGTAAAGATTAACTGGAGAAGAACAATTGCCAGAGCGATATATTTTATTTTTACTGGTTTGATGTGGGAAAGAATCTATCATCTATGTACACTGACAGTCACGTATGTTTCACTGGATTTAAAAAAAAAACCCGAAGAAAAACATACCTCACTGTTCAATCTTTGTCATCACGCTATAGAAGTTTTACTCCACCAGCGGTGAAAATCCAGGAGACCACTACCGTCTCATAACTTTACCTGTGCCAGTGCCATCCCATAGAAACTTTTAGATAATCAAAAAGGCACACTAATGCCTCACCTTCAAGCGATTACGGGAAAATTTGCTAAACGCCAAACCCGCTAGTCTGGGGCTGGAAAACGAAGGAAAAGACTCAGACAGTTTATTGAGTAATTTAACTGCTGTATGTGTTATTCTATGGAGTGCCAGATTCACCGAGCGGTAAGTGTGAGAAAATGTGTGATGGCCATCGCTAGCGTGCATGAATGAATGAGATATATTAGCTAAACTTATAATTCTCTTTACTTGGTAAATATCCTTATACTGTATTCCTTGTATTGTTCTCTGTAAGTGGGATTGCTTACCTTAGCTTATTTCCCCTCCCTTAATCTGCTTAGTCAAGGGATAACTTGGAGAGTACTAGGACTCTGTTCCTACACCCCAATCCAAATATTATAAAAACCCCTATCAGAATAAATTAATCTATCTTTTTGGGTTAAATTATCTCTTTCTGATAACCACTTGTCTGTGGACTGAGTTTTCTTTGTCTATACAAGCGGGAAGGGCATATCGGGATACTAATCCTCAACCCCCCCCCCTTTCCACCTTGTTATTTGTGTTTTTCTGTAACTATGATTTTTGACTGTACCATGCTAAATGTTGTGATTTTGGTTTAATGATAATAAACACCATAAAACTGATATTACTGTGTTGGCCGACCCATTACCCCATATATGTTATATGTAGTTTGTATTCACGTATGTGTGTTTGAAGCACCAAATTGGTGTGTGTACATGAGTGTTGAGTAACTGGCAAAAATTGTTTAGCCAGGAGAGGTTTAGGAGTCTACAGATTAAAAAAAAATTGTCGAAAGATAGGCAGATCGGAGAAATTACCCGATCTCAGATACTGTCCTTACTCTTTTCAGCACCCTTCTGAATCAACTATCTATTTCTTACCCCTTTCTATCATAGAGCCTTCACCATCATTCTTCACTCTAATGGGACCACTATTTCTAAGACCTATCTCAAATAAATTTACGACAATAAATGGGTTGCTCGCCGGGATTTTGAGTCTGATCTAGAAATTAGAAACTCTAGATAGAGTGTGAGTGAGTTGTCTTTGTGAAGATAGGGAATAAAAATAATTTTACCCCAAGACAACGCTTTTAGTACTTGGGGTCGACAACACAAAATAAATAAAGAATTGTTTTCTTTCCACAGCAGCAGAGAGTTACGGAAAACAAAAAAATTCGTTATTTTAATTATTCTCTGGCAGAGAAAATTGGTAAAAAAATTTTTTTTATAAAGATTGCTGGGATCGCGTGACTGTGAAACAGTCACAAAGGTTTAAAGTTAGCAGAGTTGAGCTAAGCTAAAGACGCCTTATTCTGATTTTTTTAAAGTCTAGTTAATAACGTCTCTTCTCGTAACTGACTTCGGCGAGCGGAGTTTTTGTGGCGGAGAATTAAAATTTTAAGGAAATTTTTTTCCCCCTTAAATTGTTTTAAAATAAATTTTTCTCTACTGAATAGTAAAAGTAGATTTTTTTTCTAGCGGTTTGACCTACCATTTAACGTGGTGTAGTCGCCTGCATTGAGAGTCTTAACTGACAGATAATAGCAGCGATAGGTTAGCACATTAATAAAGGTAGGAGGTATCTCAGGTAATTTATAGTTTGCGTTTTTTCTCGAAAGCGGCTTAGAGTTAATTTTTTCCGCTTCTTTTCTTCTTATTATTCTCTAGTCGTAGTAGCATTCAGTTCTTTGACATGGCAGAAAGAGTTCAGTTGAGGTCCATGTTGAGGCAGGAGGCGAAGGAGACAGGATTACAGGGAGATGCTGCGAACCGGTTTATCAACACGGAACTTGAAAGATATGATGCGGAGAGGAAGGAAGAGAAAGAGAGAGCAGAAGCAGAGAAGAAGGAAGCAGAAGAGAGGGCAGAAGCTAGGAAGAAAGAAGCGGACGATCGTCAATTGGAGCAGAAGAAAATTGAGGCAGAAATGGAAGTCCGCAGGGCAAATGAGAGAGAGGGAGAGACAACACGAATTGGCGCTTAAGGCATTAGAGAGTCGGGGTGCTTCTACTTCCAACAATGGAGAGCCGTCTTCACCCCAGTCTCAGTTAACCGATCTCTCCAGCACTCAATCTGCCCAATTGTGGTGATATGAGAGGTTATTGGTGTTACTCAGCTAAATGTAGACAGAGTGAGGTCAAGCTGTGTAAGTCCCTGAGTCTAATTGTTGATGATGTGGTATTCTCAGGGTACCTATCCGCTACCTCTCTGAGATCTCACTCTGGGAAATATTTTCTGGGTATGTTATATGGCTACGTGTCTAGGGTAATGCAGGTTCAGTAATGTGTCAATAAAACAAACACAACTGTAACTCAATATAATTGAATGAAGTAAGACTGTCTGTACATTTATATAGTTATTTTACAATTTTTATTATTCCTGAACCTCAATTTTCTGGAACAGGAATTTTTAACTCAAAAGAAATGTTTCTTTATGTACAAGTTTAAATAAATATGGTGGACATCTTGTCCATAAAATGATATATCTAAAATATCAATATGTTTGTACTCCCTAAGGGAATATGTTAACACTGGATAAGAAGTCTGTCAATGATGGGAGGGTTAGTGTGTGTCATCATGCCCCCCTTTAATTTCTTGTATTTTAGTGGAATGATAAGGATGAGTACTCAAGTGCCAATTATAATGGACTTATCTTAAAACCTGTCTGTGATGGTGTCTTGAGAATCTTTAAGAACTACAAATATTTCAGAGTTCCCCTGGATGATGATGTGGTAGGAAGCTTGCAGATATATATATGAAGCTCTCTCTGTGCCCACAGGTGCTGAATGTTTAGGGGTTATGTCACTTTTCAATTTGGCAATTCAACCCGCAAGTAAATAATAAAACACACAATCACAAGATTGACTGGCGGTTAATGGTTCAGTTCAGACCGCTATCGTCCAGACGGCAAAGGCATTCAATATCAATGCTTTTCATCTGATCTCAATCTGGCTGTAGTTTTAGTTTTTCTCAAATGGTGGACTATGCCGGCCGATAGTTAATTTTATTGCCCCCTCCTAAACTACAATCAACCCATCAGAAACGCGTTAAGAAAATTTAACTTTTCCGAAGGCTATCAAATTGAGCAGTTCAGAAGTGTGTGATGGTTCGTCTGTCCCAAGTTTATTTATACAATATCTTTGTTATTAATGAGTCGCATTTTAATATTAAAAGTGATTATTAAATAGACAACTGTCGTCTATCTTCCTATATAGGTTTCTTTTAATTATTTATCCCTTTTATTTAAACCCTCTTTATTTATAAAGAAATACATTATCTAAGTTTTTCCAAACACACCGATTTGGCTTGCTGCCATTTTAAATCACCTCCCCTCTCCCCTATTAAGACGAGGTACCAAGTTGGTTAGTGGCCAAAATTTACGGCGGTCGTTCATAAATAATTGGGAAGGGTATAGCGTGTGTGTGTTTGGGGGTGGGACTTTTACGCTTGGTGTTAGAAAATTCCAACCTTTATTTAAATGTGGCGGTTAGATTTTACGATGGCCTTGAGACATTTTCAAATACGGTAGCTATTAATAGATTTTAGGAGTGCGTTAGTTACTTTTCAAGCGGTAAATTTGCCTTCGGCCTTCAGACCAAGGTCAAACATAGAATTTATTTATAGATTTTTAACGTGGTAGTAGAAAATGCAAATATTTTGTCCAATTTTTTAGCGGTAGGTTTGACCTTGACCCTGACAAATTTCAAACATAGTAGTAGTGTTATAGGTTTGAAATTTACGTTAACTAGATTTTTGAATCGGGGAAATTTGAGCGGGATGTCACACAGAGGACTTTACTACACCAATTAACAGTGATGTCTTTTGTCTTAGAGTCTTTCCCTAGCCCTAATGAGAAAATTGACACCTTCCTAGAGAAATTCGAGAGGATGGCAAATCTGTATGGGTTAGAGAGTTCCCGTTGGTGCCTTAAACTCTCAACGGCACTGAAAGGGCTTGCGTATGACGTGTATACAAAGCTGGGAAGCAACCAACATGATTACGACATGCTAAAGAAGGCCTTTCTAGAGCGGTTTGATATGACCGCCTGAAAATGTCTGCACATGTTCAGAAACTGCCGAAAGGAGAGCACGGAGACATTTCCCCAGTTCTCTTCACGTTTAACGGGCTATTTGATAAAGTGCCTTGCATTATCAGAATTACCTCTTTCATATGAGGGAATTCTTGAACTTGTTCTTGTGGAACAGATAAAATCAACTTTATCAAACGAAACCCGTAGATTTTTGGCTGAACAGGGCGCAGTCAGGCTTGAGGACATCCTCAATAAGGCGGAACGCTATACAAATGCAATGACCGAACTTCCCAGCACAAAACGCAAACCCACAGATGAGCCATCTCGAAAACCAAATCTAGAGCAGTCATCCTATTCTTCTAATTCCTCCCATCACTATAACCAACGAGAAACTAATACCCAGAGACCTCCCCAAGAGAAATCGAAATTCCACAAAACCCGATATCCCCCAAATAACAACAATTCTGATCAACCCACCAGGCTTACATGGCAGCGCAGCCACCAAGGTCAAGGCAAGGGGAAGACCCCTACAGCAGGGACGTCTGATCAGGGAAGCACACCGGACCAAACCGCATTGAATGCTTGCATACAGCCTCGCAAGGAAGAGTCAATGTGAGTGATTCTCAACCTGAGGAGGACAGACCCTCAACGCGAGGAACTGTAATTTTGAGCGGTACCTCAACTACTTGTTGTAACCGCGTATACCGTAAGTTTTCAGATACAGGCTATATTAACATATAAAATAAATTTTTATAGAAACAGAAGATTAAAAAAGTCTTGGCGCAGATGTTTAATTAAACCAGGTTAGCTTCGAAAAGCCACGCATTATTTTAGGCTAAGCTTCGCTTCGTAACGCCAAGCATTGGTCACGTGATTTCCCACCAATGGTGAAGCTCAGTCCTTTTTTTGCTTCCCCCGGAATGAACGAGAGACGAAGCCATTTTTTTTTAGTCAGTAATGAATTTAGAGCGGTGGAGACAAGACGTAATTCTCTTTGCTCAGTGATATTCTATAGAGGAGATTGACTTCGCACAATTAAAGCAACTGTGTAATTTCGAAACGTAGAATAATTTGTTTGTGAATTCATGAAAACTGTAAGTATTGCTAAATACTGCATGCAATAACTGTTAGAGCCCACAGTCATAACTGAAACGGAGCTACGCTCGAAAACTGGGTAAAGAATTGTAAACCCAGGCATATATCTGAACCTTTTACCAAGAATGAAGGTCCTTAAGCTGAGAGAAAGTCAAACTAAGGAATACTAATGAATAAGAGAAAGTTTGGCTCTTCATTGAAATGAAGAGATAAGAAAAACGTGAAATCTAGACCACATTAACAAATAAACGAAGGAACACTAGAAGGATAGAGGAGCCACGCCATGTTTTAGCAACTTGAAAAGATTACGAGATGCAATAAGGAATATTGCATCATTAAAATAATGCATTGACTTTTTATGCTTGTTTATTAAATGTCAACATGCTATTATGCAAATTTGGTGTGGTTACCATTTGACTTAACCCAGTTCTTGTTGGAAATTGAATAAACATTTGTTTCATTGAACACAAATGCTGTTGACGAATCATATGTTTGCAGTTAGCCATCATACCAATTATTAAAGGATCATGCCAAAGCTAATCGTTGCAGGTGCAACACAAATAATAACCATATGCTCTAAAAATAAAACATCATAGAGGATTGTCCCCGAACCTGGTAAATTCCTGTAAGTCTGTAGAGAGAAATCATCACCTCTAGCAGGCTAGCTAGTAATCAAAATCTAATACTCTCGAGTTAAACAGCAACCCCCACTACCCTGCCCGGCCACACATTGCAACTTGGTGCCCGTGATCAGTCCTCATTAAAAAAAAAAAAAAAAAGGTATTGAGCAGGAAAACACATACAACTTGTTGCCGTATGACCAGTCCTCTAAAAAAGAGCAGAAGCGAAGATGGATCAATTAATGGAAAATTTTCAACAGCTTGGTGTGGACCAACAACAACAACAACCACAGAACCAACCTGTAAATGCACAACCGTTGCAGCCCCCAGTCAATCCAAATATGGAGGAACCCACATTGATAGCGCTACAGCGCCTTACTGAGAACTTAGAAAAGAATAGCAATTATGCAAAATTATCCCAAGTTAGGTCCATAGTACAACCATTCGAGGGAGATAAGAAGAAATTCAGGAGATGGTTGGCCGACATAGACAAATTTGCGGCAATAGCAGAAACAACAAATGATGAAGAGAAAAAGAAAATCGCTCTGTTAGGTTCTGATTCGTACGTGACTGATTTTTTAAGAAGGAGGTCCCAGCAGTACCCCACAGAAACCTACGAGTCCCTAAAAAAAGAGCTCACCCAGAGATATGGGGAAATCATAGACAAAATGCATGCTTGGTCAGTCCTTAGAAGCATGAAACAGGAAAGAGATGAATCGGTACAACTTTTTGGAGATCGATTCCTCAATATGGCAGAAGAGGCATTTTGCGGAGAAATCCCTACCACACCTGATGTAGAAATACAGTTAGTGGGGATATTTGCCGATGGCCTTAGAGCGGAAAATATCAGAAGGCATCTTATTAGAAAAGACACCAAGACTATTGCTGAAACAATCCAAGCAGCAATACAGGAGGAAAATCTTCACCGAAGGTTCCAACAAAGAGCAGGTAGGGAACCCCGACCAGAATATAGGGACTATGATGAGCATGAGCCTATGGAAGTTGACCATACCAGGAGGCAATGGACTCGCCCACGAATACGTGATGATAGACCCCGCAATTATAGACCCCCCACACAGAGGCAAAACGACGTCAATAATGTCAATACAAACGGATGCTTTACATGCGGTAGGCTCGGACATGGTTACAAGTCCTGTAGAGCAAATTACAATCATGCACCACCCAGAAGAGGAGGTTACCAACCACAACAACCCGCACCACCCCCACGTGATTACACCAGAAATCAGTATACCAGAGGCGCACCTCAACCCCTCATGCGTCAGGGAAACGGCCGCGCCACTCACTAAACAGGACCGTTAGTGAGGGCAACAATCACAGAAACTGGTCCAAAACAAAAGAAACAACACAGAACAGAAATTGTCAAGTGGGCCCATCCAGTAAAATACAATATGAAGAAATGTTGCATGATGGAACTAAAATACATCCGGACCCCAGTTCCTGCATCATGTCTATACAGGGCCAACAATATAGGGCACTGGTAGATACAGGAGCATCCATCAGCCTTATTAGGTTCCAGCTGTTCAAGAGGATCCAACACTTAGTACGATTTCAACCGTCCAAAACACGCCTAGCTTCAGTCACGGGACAAAGACTAAATTCAGTTGGGACAGCATGGCTAAAATTTTCCTTAGGCGAAACAAATTTTGAACACCCATTTGTCATTACTAAAGGAATGTCTAGAAATCTTATCCTAGGGAGAGATTTTTTTAACAAACACAAAGTTCGAATATACTATGACCTCCACAAAATCAAAGTCAACAATACGTACATAGATCTCCAGGACGATATCCACATAGCGTCTTTGGTAAGGATTACAGCTCCCATAACGGTGGCTCCAAACTCCCTGGTCATAGCAAAAGGCAGAGTAAAAAATTCTGAGTACATAACACCAGGGCAATCAATTCAAGTACAGCCCCTAGCAGAAGAAAGCATTATTGATGACCCATTGTTGCAAATTACAGAGGGAATCGCTGAAGTCTCGAAGTCCAGAGATTTCCCCATCATGATATTGAATATGTCAGGAAAAACTACCACTATAAAAAGAGGCACAGTTGTAGCGCAAGTGGATACGTCAACAATAAGACAAACCAAAACCAATAGAGACCATCCACAAATTGTCTCAACCACTCCCACTGGACATAATGCACGAAATCGCAGTACAAATAACCATAGTACACGGAAAGTAAACAGTTATAAGGCAGAAAAAGGCAGTAACATCAGTCACAGTCATGTTACACCACAGCATACCCTACCCAGATGGCAGAAACGAACCAGTCCATACATAAGAAGAGAAAGGCCACAGTATGAAAATGACTATAATTACTCATTCTTGCGCCCCAGCACACCAAGAGAAAAGATGAAGTGCTGTATATCACAGAGTAACAGAGAAACAGAAATTGTCTTGCCAGGAGGATATCCAAAGCGACAAGACAGTGATACATGCCCCATGGAGTATCAATATAACTCAAAAACAGGTGGATATGATAAAGTCCCAAAACCAATTGAAATTTCCGAAGAAAAGGAAGAATTCTTATATGACTATACCACAGGAGGATACTATAGCAGCAAAGTTGGAAACAGAAAGAATGAAAAATTTTCGCCCAGGGAAAGAAGACAGCCCTATAACACAAACAGAAGAAATACAGTAACGTACGCGGATAAGCGCAGTTACGACAGAAATAATCAGAAAAAATGGCACAACAACGACTACCCCAGAAAAATAATAAGAAATGAATATACAGTAAATGCAGTGACAAATGGAAATGCACACAGTACATGGCAGAGGAGACAGTGCCAAGCACAGCCCAATGAACGGCAAAGAACTACGCAAAAGAAAGCCACATACCAGGAGCAGAGATTTTCACAAGATGCAAGAAAAATGTCCCAAAATTATGGGAATGAAACGGAGGCATCAAGACAGACCAGAGATATCATAGCAGATCATAAATACAGAGAGAGAATAGCTCAGTTACTTGCAACCCTGAATGCCACAGAAGATAATAAGCAACGTTTGAAAACGTTTGTAGAAAAGCACCAAGATGTATTCGCACTCAATGACATGGAATTAGGCAGAACTAACACTGTCACAATGGACATTCAAACTGTTGTTGTTGTTGTTGTTTTCGTCTACCATGTTGCTGTAATACCCTGTTCAACCTGAAAGCTGGTTATAATTGGGGTATATTGTGTGTTTCTATTTCACAACCACAGAGGAGCCAATACATATGAAACCCTATCATACGCCCTTGAAAAATAGAGAACTCGTGGAAAGGTCTATAAATGAAATGCTACAGGCAGGAATCATCGAAAGATCCCGTTCCCAATGGTCCTCACCCATAGTGATCGTAACAAAGAAAGACGGCTCCAGTCGCTTTTGCTGCGACTACCGTGCCCTTAACAAAATCACAAAAGTCATTTCCTACCCCCTCCCCAGGATAGACGATCTACTTGCGACGTTAGGAAAGTCTACATACTTTACCACACTTGATGCAAGGTCAGGCTTTTGGTGCGTCCCCATGACACCTGAGGCAAAACAGAAATCCACATTCTGTTCACATATGGGAAGTTTTTTTTGGAATGTTATGCCATTTGGTCTAAAAGGATCTCCAGCAACATATATGTCACTCATGGATGAAGTGTTAAAGGGTCTACATCCATTTGCCCTGGCATACATAGACGATATCCTGATACATACCGCAGGCACGATGGAAGACCACCTCCGCAAGGTTGAAACAGTGTTTGATAGACTCAGGCATCACCAAATAAAGTTAAAACTGTCGAAGTGTGAGTTTCTAAAGACAGAAACAAAATATTTAGGCTTTGTCATCAATAGACATGGCGTCAGACCTGATGAAGATAAAGTCAAAGCCATAAGAGAAATGCCTAGCCCCAAGACGGTGAGACAAACACGCTCATTTATTGGTACAATAGGGTACTATAGACGCCACATCATCAATTTCTCCAGAGCAGCAGAGCCTTTGATAGCCCTTACCCGCAAGTATGCATGCTTCAAATGGACAGAAGACTGCCAGAGATCCTTTGAGTATCTAAAAAATGCCCTAACCACCATCCCACTGCTTGGACATCCAGATATTTCTCAGCCCATGATACTATACGCCGATGCCTCAGATAACGCAATTGGTGCTTGTTTGGTCCAACCTGTACTAGAAGATGAAACACCCATCCTACCAAACATTCCAAATGAGAAACCCATTGCATTCCTATCCCACGCATTGTCAAAGTCACAAAAACGGTGGACCACCACTGAGAAAGAAGTATATGCTATTCACTATGCAGTACAAAAGTTTGACTTTTATGTCAGAGGAACTAAACTCATTATAAGAACTGATCATCAACCTTTGGTTAACTGGCTCACCAAAACACAAGAACAGCCAAAGAAGTTACAGACATGGGCAATGAATTTACAGTCCTACGACACCACTATCGAACATATCCCAGGCGAAATGAACACCTGTGCAGACCTCTTAACCAGGATTAAATATGATGATGAAACTGAAGTGAAAACAAAATAGAGTCAAAAATGATGGCACATCCTCAGAGATTGACGATAATGCTAAAGAAATTAATGAAATTACTTCATCAAGTCGAAGAAGTACCTCAGATTCCGCCACTCAAGTAGAAGAAGAAAGCCCCAAGAGATGTTTGACATGAGAGTAGAACAAGCGAAAGATGCAGAAATTGTCAAGCTGCTCACATACGTGAAAGAAAACCCAACAAAAAGTAAAGATTTTACAGTACACCCAACGGATGGAATTCTATACTATATTGATCAGAAACAAGAAGGGACACTAAGAAAAGTCATTCCAGCACATCTAGTCCCAGAAGTATTGCTACAGTTTCATGATAACAACGGGCACATGGGAAGAGACAAAACAATTGATGTCATAAAGAAAAGGTATTATTGGCAAACTTTCTACAAGGACATTACAGAATATGTAGCCACCTGTAGAACATGTAAATTGAGAAACATGAAGCCACATTTAATTCCCCTTCAAGAAATGCAACCTTCCCATTACCCCATGCAAACAGTGAGCATTGACTTATCAGGTCCTTACCCACTCACCCAATCAGGCAACAAATACCTCCTGCACATAGTTGACCAATACTCTGTTTGGCCAGAAAGTTACCCACTCAGTGATGCCACATCGCAGTCCATCACGCAAATTTTTTTACAAGAATTCATTCCCAGGCATGGCTGTCCAAAACTAATCATTTCAGACAACGGTAAACAGTTTATCGGTAACCCATTTAAAGCCACCTTACACCATCTGAATATTGAGCATACTACAACCACTTATTATTGCCCAAATGCAAATGGCAGAAATGAACGCATGCACGCCACCCTACATGATATTATTAGCAAATATATCAAGGGGAACCACCAATACTGGGGCCTATACATTAACCAAGCTCTTGAAGCCATCCGAGTAAACGTGAACGATACCACAGGAATGGCACCCTTTCTCATGCTATACGGAAGAGAACCAAACTGTCCGTTGGACAACCTAGTGCGCCCACAAAGAAAATACATGGGAGAAGACCCCATCGAAATAATCCTTCAAGAAAAGTATAAAGCTCACCAGATTGCACAACGAAATACGCAGAAGGCATTTCACAAGAAACAGAAACAACATGATAAATCAGCCAAGCTACCAACATACAAAATAGGAGACAGAGTATACTACAAGAAACATGTACGCAGTTCAAAATTCGATGACCGATGGTTAGGTGGCTACAAAATCATGAAACAAACTACGCCTGTAAACTTCATTATTTGGAATGAAGAGAAACAACACCAAACAAAAGCTCACGTAAAACAAATAAAAATTGATAATCACCGGCCCATTCCGCCTCTGACGACAAATACAAGACCAGTCAGAAAAGCCACCCTAAATTATAATCCATCCAGCACAGATTCGTATGACATATCAGAGTCAGAGACGACAGACTCTGAATTTTACCAAGACGACCACATACCCAGACCACCCACAGATGAAAAATACATCGTAGCAAGACAACAACGAGACGTCGTCTGAAAGCGAAGAAGATAATCCCACCACTTGAATTGCGTAATCGATCCAGACAGAGACCTGCGCATTAGAAATGAAGAAATAATGCCTCAGACGTCACACGATGACAACAACCAAGCACCTTATATCCACACTCAAACTTACTCCCGCAGTGATAAATCGTCAGCTGATATCACACCCCCAGTAGTTTTAACACTAGTGAAAACCAAACACTGCTATACCACAAGAACAAGATTGCTCGTTCAAAACAATCAGATCCTGAAGAAACTATACCCAAGCAGATTGTTGAACCATATACCAGCGATCTTTATGGAGACGAAACAGAACAAGACAGCATAGCTTTGTCAGACCCCAACGAACATAATGACAGAGAAATGGTAGAATTATACGAACAAGAAACAGACATTGATACAGCTAGTTCTATTTGAAACCAGTGATGCAGATAGTACATTATTTGTACCAGTCAGCTCCAGCGTCAAACGCGCCTATAAAACAGTATCTGATGACTCAATCCCTAGCAACAAAATTCCGCGTATACAGCACAACTATATCAGACGAAAGATTCTGCAGCGACGCAATCATGTTCCAAATCCAAGCCGAGATGTCTTAGCCGCAACTCAACTAGTCTAATGCAACAGTGTGCAAATTACTGTGCCCATTGTAACCGGTGCTAACGTTCAGCACAACCAGGTCAGAAGAAAAATCAAGGCGAAACATATACCTGCCTCAAAACCAACAGATGTTTCCAGCCATAACAAACCCTAACCACAGTGAAACCATCACCGCAATCAAAAGATGTTAAGCCATCACCGCATTTCGTCAATGTCCTCAGTGTTCCCAACAATCAGCAAATGCAGTGTCGTCGCCTATCACACCCGTCACCGCTGCTACTCAGTATGATGCTAGCCTCAGCAGTCGGGGCTTTGCCAGGTTAGAGATGGCAGAGAAACTGAAGGAACTACTAAAACTTTGCTGAAACACGCCCCTCAAGTCTTTACAATGTACATGCCATCCCATGTACCGTCACCGCGAATGTGCACTTAATTTTTAACAATGTACTAACTCTCCCCATGTACTCTATTTCCCGTCTAGGACAGTTCAAATGACGTGCTTACAGACTAAGATGTCAAGGCCTCACTGAGAACGTTATCATTTCCAGCCTTAGAATAATGATGCCCAGAAAGAAATCAAGACCAGCCCACGGAGGATTCTAGTTAGACATTTTATTTGGATTATTGAAATAAAGATGACACAGATGATACAATGTTCTTTGTTTACAGACACCCTTATTAGTCAGACAGTTTTTGATATTCAGAATGTTTACACAAACTTTACCTATAACACATGTGTCATACTATTCTGTTGTAACATTGAATCTCTACTTTTGAAACGAATCATATTCCCATGTTTTCATTCACCAGACTTCTTGTCCTTGCAGATCCAGAGTCCTGTATTTTTCATGCAGGTACACTGTAACACCAGTAGTTTTGTTTTCTTACCCCATACTAATATTTCTTTGATCTATATTATGCTAAACTCCTTTATATCTATCACCTTGATCAATCATACTGTTCATACTATGACATCTCTCAACAGCACATAATTCATACCCAAAACTAGTATTGTAGGTTATCTATTTTTCCTCCACAGGATTATTTCAAATGTACATTATTATTTTTAGACACCAGATGTATATTTAGTACTGTCAAAAATTTTACTGCCTATCACAAAATACCCCAATGACATTTGCGCATGCTGGGAATTTCTGCAAATGAAGAATCCCTTGAGAGCAATAGTATATGCTAACCCCAGATTGAACAAATTGCACCTATTTGTTGATGATGCCTTTGCCCATGTTAAAGAAATAGCATTTGCACATGCTGACCTAGCAAATGAAAAACCACCCCATTACCGCATGATAACCACTAATGACACATGAGATGAAGAAGCAACAGGTTATGTATGATGAAGATGACATTTTATATTAAGGTGAAACTTTATGTTGTCACAGCTGAGATTTTGTTGAAATGTTGATGCACAAAATCCCCCACATTAACATTGGAGGAGGAATAATCTTAGTCTTTCGTGGTTACGAGATAAGACAAGGATATAATAGAATATTTGATGAATACCATGGAACAAATCAGAGCAGATGATTGTTGCACATATGAGGACCATATTTGAAGTCATTATTGAAGGATTATCAGTAGAAAAGAGACATAAATGAATTATGATAATCCCATGGAACCACAGGTACTAAGGACACAAAATGGAGATTAAATAATGGAGAAAAAAAATAATTACTGAATAATTGCTACACCCATATGTAAAGGAAATATAGATACATCCGCATTTTTGGAGAAGATATCTTTTTTTTTTCACTTTTGCTCTTTGCCTTTGTAATATGAACATTGTTGTATAACAAATGACTATTCCTTATCACGAATTACAGAATGTTGTAAGATAGTTAGAATAAATTGACAATGTACTATACTCATAACATACCCAGAATTACAGGAGAGAAAATAAATAAATGGTTGATGAAATTGGACATACTGAGATTTGCTCACCCCGAGGATATTGGATAAGAAAAATAACGTTATCCCAAGGACAGACATGTCACAGATATAGTACATGGACAAATTAATAAGGATATATTTCCAGTACAGAATAAGAGGAATAGGAAGGATCCACATTTTAAATATTGGAGCACCATGAGCGATGAATTGGACTTATAAAGAAAATGGAAATGGAAATGACAAGGGTACACTGTAATGCAAGGATAACCAGAAATAATATGGTTAAATAGTAGTCAGAGTGCAAGGAACTTTGTCTTATAAGAATATTGTAGATTCCTCACGATCAATTGAATATTTTTTCTTCTTCCTTTCCTATGTCACATTTTTTGAGTGATGACCCCAAAATTTTTTTCATCTCATATTGTCAAAAGTTCTTACATCTCAGTTGATAGTTCCATAAATAATTGTTTGATGTGTTTTGCATAAATGTATTGCTAGATAAGGTACATAGGGAGTTACTAAGGATGAATTCTCAAGATAACAGGAGGACTAGAATAGATACAATGATATTGGTACACCATAAATGATACATTGGTGTTATGAAAAAAAAAAGGAGACAAATATAAATTGTATACAAGGATGCCTCGAGAGTGACAACATGGATACATATTGTCAAAAGTATAAGCAGTTGTCTTAAAAGAGAAAATAAAGTAATACGGAACCCAATGTAGAAAATTCATGATGATTTGGAAACTATATTTTTCTTTTCCCTTCTATTTCATAATATGATAGTAACACATTCGTCTGTTGGTTGCTGAAAAATTTGATGTTTGAAAATTGATGTATGGTAAGTCAAAGAAGATCGTTGAAGAATAAATATATATATAAAATAATATTTCTAGGGAAGAGTTCACAGAAAAAAAAATACTGTATTGACAGAAAAGAAGGAATGATTAGAAATAACTGACTAATGGACAGGATCACCACCAGACGTACGGATATTAGAGACAAACATCACATATTTTGAAAAAAAAAAAAAAAAATGTAATATAGAACATTTTCTACAGTGACGGACTTAGAACGAGTTTATACACTTACCATTTGGAAAATGTCTATAACAAGGAAACATACAAATAAATAAATAAGGATAAGCCATGAGGTTTTAATGCTTTTATTGTGAAAAATGATTACTTATAAAAATGATGCTGGTTGTATTATCGTATGATAAATATGCATATTATGTTTAGAGATGTTTTCTACATGTAATAATGAGCAAGTGGCTAATTCACTAGAAAAAAAAAAGAAAAAAAAAAGATTTTTTTAGTACTTGCAGGCTTTTAATATGGAGCAAATAACAGGAACAGAAAAGAGATAACACCCCCCACCATATCCAAGAGAATGTAATCAACTATATTTTTGAATGAAATGTAATAGATTATGATAATCCAGCCAAGTTCTGCAAATAAGATAGTTTATTGTTCATTCCCCAGTGTTGCCACTCGTCACATTTTTGTTTTAGTGATGACCTTATGAGTGTTTTGCAGATTTTGTTGGGCAGTGTTGCCAATTTGTAAATTTGGTGAAAAATATTATGATGTGATGAATAAGTTACACTTTTTGAAGTTGATGTCCACTACTAGTTTTTTTTACATAGCAGACGACCTCATATAGACATAGGACCCCAGTATAGGAATTAAATTAAATTTTTTTGGAAATATTTTTGGACTTAGAAAAATTTTTGAACTTTAAATTTTTCTGAAAATGTTTTTGAACTTAGAAATTTTTGGGGATGGATTTTTGTTATTGATAGTACTCAAATGTCTCCCTACGGGATACATTTGCAGGGCCCCGGGATCTGTATGTAACCGCGTATACCGTAAGTTTTCAGATACAGGCTATATTAACATATAAAATAAATTTTTATAGAAACAGAAGATTAAAAAAGTCTTGGCGCAGATGTTTAATTAAACCAGGTTAGCTTCGAAAAGCCACGCATTATTTTAGGCTAAGCTTCGCTTCGTAACGCCAAGCATTGGTCACGTGATTTCCCACCAATGGTGAAGCTCAGTCCTTTTTTTGCTTCCCCCGGAATGAACGAGAGACGAAGCCACTTTTTTTAGTCAGTAATGAATTTAGAGCGGTGGAGACAAGACGTAATTCTCTTTGCTCAGTGATATTCTACAGAGGAGATTGACTTCGCACAATTAAAGCAACTGTGTAATTTCGAAACGTAGAATAATTTGTTTGTGAATTCATGAAAACTGTAAGTATTGCTAAATACTGCATGCAATAACTGTTAGAGCCCACAGTCATAACTGAAACGGAGCTACGCTCGAAAACTGGGTAAAGAATTGTAAACCCAGCATATAATCTGAAACCTTTTACCAAAATGAAGGTCCTTAAGCTGAGAGAAAGTCAAACTAAGGAATACTAATGAATAAGAGAAAGTTTGGCTCTTCATTGAAATGAAGAGATAAGAAAACGTGAAATCTAGACCACATTAACAAATAAACGAAGGAACACTAGAAGGATAGAGGAGCCACGCCATGTTTTAGCAACTTGAAAAGATTACGAGATGCAATAAGGAATATTGCATCATTAAAATAATGCATTGACTTTTTATGCTTGTTTATTAAATGTCAACATGCTATTATGCACATTTGATGTGGTTACCATTTGACTTAACCCAGTTCTTGTTGGAAATTGAATAAACATTTGTCTCATTGAACACAAATGCTGTTGACGAATCATATATTTGCAGTTAGCCATCATACCAATTATTAAAGGATCATGCCAAAGCTAATCGTTGCAGGTGCAACACAAATAATAACCATATGCTCTAAAAATAAAACATCATAGAGGATTGTCCCCGAACCTGGTAAATTCCTGTAAGTCTGTAGAGAGAAATCATCACCTCTAGCAGGCTAGCTAGTAATCAAAATCTAATACTCTCGAGTTAAACAGCAACCCCCACTACCCTGCCCGGCCACATTGTCTCTTTGACACTGGTTTTTCTTTTGACTGTATTGTTGCCAGGCACCTAGTCAAACCAGGTCAGGAGACAGAGGACACCGTCAAACTATGTGGTTTTTTTCTTGTTCACAGCCGTCTCCCAAAGGAGAATGCCACTCACTTTGTCACATTACCCTGTGGTCGGACACGATGCAACACGTGCAAGTATGTCATCTCAACTCGCAAGGTGTCTTTTCCTGAGGCTACGTACAACATCACCAGTAGATTCACATGTGAGTCGCGCAACGTCATTTATACGATCATATGTAAACGTTGCTGCAAAACTTATATTGGCCAAACAGGCAAACGACTTGGGGACAGGTTCAGCCAGCACTTGAATGACATCTCTCAGCAAAAATCCACACCAGTTGCCATACACCTTAATGGCCCTGACCACCAGGGTCCCATCGACATCCAGGTCACGGTGATCAGATCCTGCTCCTCTGAACTGCTAGCCGAGAACAGCTTGAGAACCATCTTATCCACTGCATGGGGTGTCTAAAACCAGCTGGGCTCAACACTCTACACACCTTTGTCTGAGATCACCCTTTCCTCTCCTGTTCTACTTTGACTCTTTCCACTCTTATCCCATTTTTCTATTTTCTGCCGCCCTCTAATTATACGCATGAATATATAATACACTGTTTTTAATATGTCTAGATTTTTTATTTTATTTTATTTTTTATTTTATTTATGTTCGACTCATTCTGTTCCCTTCTATTTCCAGTCCCCACTTATATTACGTTTGGTTAGTTTATTGCTCAGTTTAGTTTTTTAGTCTCTAAGTATGTATTGTGTACATCCGATGGTGGCAGTCATTTCCTTTTGCTGGCACGCGCCTATAAGCGTTAGGACTTTATCGCCTTCAGGGAAGTACCTAGTTTTAATTTTTATTTTTTTTATGTTCTTATGTGTCCTATCTAACCGTCACTTTCTTTCCTTTCCCTGACGAAGAACTTGTGGCCGTAACGTTGGCTATTTTCTTATTCTTTTGTCCTCGGAAGAAGAATCACCTTTTTCGATTATTTTTTCACACCCATCCGGAGTTTTTAAGAGTGACGCACCCAGGACGCTTCCTATCGCACTGGTAAAAATACACTCTGATTTTGTAGATATGTGTTTGTTGGGAGACCAAAAGAGCCAATTTTGGCAGCGGTAACCACAAGAGGGCAAACCAAGAAGGAGAGGGAGCCTGCGCCAAATCTGTTGCCGAATGAACTGAAGGACGCGCAACAAAAGGACCCTACTCTGGAGCCCTGCTTTAGAAAACTGCCCATTGCTAAGGACCCCAGACACCACGGAGACATCTTTTCGAAGGATGGCGTATTGTATCGTAGAACAGGCGACCCGGATACAGGGAATAACCAGCTCCTAGTACCGACGCAGTACAGAAGCCAGATCTTAGAAATGGGGCACTCTCTTCCCTTTAGCGGACATACGGGACAAAACGCCACTATTCAGCGAATAAAAAACTACTATTGGTGGCCGGGAATGAACTCTGAGATTATCAGGTACGTGAAATCCTGCGCCCAGTGCCAACGTGTAGCACCCAAGCACTTGACACCCCCAGTACCTATGGGGCAAATGCCAATAGTAGGGACTCCATTCGAACGGGTTGCTGTCGACATCATTGGACCCCTGGAAAGGACCAAAAGAAGGAACAGGTTCATCCTGACCTTAGTCGACACTTGCACAATGTGGGCCGAAGCTATACCGCTAACATGCACGGATTCCAAGCATGTCGCAGAAGCCCTCGTGCAAATTTTTACACGGTTGGGATTCCCTCAACATGTTTAGACGGATAATGGATCAAAATTCCGTAGCCTGTTAATGGAGGAGATCTTTAAGATCTTGAGGGCCAAACACATCCATACAAGTCCTTACCATCCGGCCGGAAATGGGCTCGTGGAGCGTTTTAATGGCAGCCTCACCATGATGTTACGTAAGCTGGCTCAAGAGAAACCGGAAGATTGGGACCTATATATATCTGCTGCCTTATTCGCCTACAGAGAGGTTCCCCAAGCATCTACGGGATTCCCGCCAGCCACACTTTTATTTCGCAGACTTATTAAGGGGCCACTAGAAGCCTTACTTCGGTCCCTGATAGACCAAAAGGCTGACGAGACAGTCGTCTCTGCAAGCAAATATGTATCTGAGCTCAAGGAAAGGCTACAGCTAGGATGGGATCCAGCTACAACCAACCTTTAGAAAGCGCGCGCAAAACATGCTAAAAGATACAATAAAGTTGCAAGAGAGAGAGAACTCCAACCAGGGGAGAAAGTTTTGTTGCTACTTCCAACCGGAAATAACAAACTTCGCATCGGATGGCAAGGGCCGTTTACCGTCCTTAAAAAGATCTCACGCACCAATTACAAGATCTCCATGAAAGGAAAGGAGAAGGTCTTTCACATAAATCTGCTTAAGAAATATTTAGAAAGCCCGCCTGTTTACACCCCTCCACTTTAATTTTATTCTTGTTCACAGTTTATTCTTGATTTTTTTTTTCTATTTATTTAACGTATAAGCACAATTGTGATTGTCCCTATTTATATTGACAAATGTGATGCCACTTTCTCATGTCGGCGGTTGTTCATATTATTTGGAATTGAAAACAATATATATCCTAATTATAACCCATCGGAGGTTGAACGGGATATCTTTTTTTTCCATTAATATAAAAAGAATATATATATATATATATATTCATTAATGAATGTCATGGAACATTTATACATACACATTTCAAGTGAAGATGTACAAGAACAAGACTCGCACAATCGAAGACCTACAGCCATTACTGAGGTTACTTTACTAAAAAGAATTTTGAGCGTCGCTTATAGTTGTCTTTGGCTACCGAGGTGACCAATTTTAGAAGTTTGCTCAAGTCATTTTAAGGCATATGTTTTTCAGTCCATTAAATGTGTCATTAATTTCGGGGAGCTTATTTATTTGTGTAAGGGAAACAACTATTTAATCATAAAATAGTTGATTATTTTGTTGGCTTAATTATTTAGTTCCAAAGTAATAGTTTCATTTTATTACAAGCAGCCCAATATTGAAATTACTTTGCTAAAATTGCAGAGTAACTTACTTTTCAGTGCTTATTAGGGTTTTATAAATATATTGTTCTTAAGAATAAACTATATAGTATTATTGGATCGATGAATTGTCACGGCTACTATTAAAACAAATTTATTGTCGTATCATTATTACAATCTCTGGCAGCAAAAAAAAAGTTACAGTTGGTGAGCGGTGCTTTCTGCCGTATTCGCTCAACTTCAAAATGAAACAACAAACAAACGATGGCGTCTGCGCTCAGTACCTGCGTCGGTATGATCATCATCAGCATTACGAATCGTTTCGACAGCTACACGAGATCATATCTTTTCACCTCATCCAGTTCCAGCTGGACTTTCAATTCCTTATTGAAGAAAATATCGCAATTTTAAGCCGGAATGAAATGATCACCATAAAAAATAGTAGTAGTAGTAGTTGTAGCTTACTTCAGTTATAAGTGATTATGGTGTTGTTGTTCCTTTGAGGTGATAGCCCTCAGTTGATTTTTTTCTGCTGTTCTTTGCGGCGTTCAATTTTCTATTCTGCTTGTTGAAATAGCTTCTCTTCGCCCAGTCTGAGGTGGCGCCGTCACGTGAATCGCCACTTGGTGCAATCGACAGCTTCGTCCTCCAAGGTTGCTGGTACTACGACAAAATACTTTCAGGTCGTTCTTGCACATATCTCTGAATCTGTCTTTTGCCGTCTGCCATCACACATTGTAGCAGTAAACAATTTTTTTTTAATGATTCGTTTTCCAATGACTGTACTCTAATGTCACGTGACAGATATAAGCCAATAAAGTGACTTTTCAGCCCACACTGATATTTAAACACTGAAACTCCAAAAAATGAATAGCTCAAACAGGTGATATATAAATATTCACAATAGCATTGTGCTGTCAGTGCTAGACAGAGAAACTGACCTAAGAATATGAGTACACGTGAAGTCGTATGTTCTTAGGACAGTGGCTAGTAATATAGATATAAGTCAGTGGCGTAACTACGGCCCTGGTGGGTCAGGCACTTTTCGGGGACCCAGCGCCGAGCGAGTCCCGGAAAGTAGTAGTCGCTTATATATATATATATATATATATATATATATATATATATATATATATATATATATATATATATATATATATATATATATATATATATATATATATATCCGTTTAGTTGTATTTGTTACTAATTTTAAACGTCATGGCAGGTCCTTCTTTATGGATACATCAATGAAAAAGGTAAAGTAAACATGAAAAGATCTTGAGCGGATGGCACAGGATTGGTCCTGGCACACATTTTTTGAAGCCTATGGTTTTTTTTAGAAGCGTATGGTTAATGATGATGATGAGGACGATGTCGATGATGATGAAGTAGAACCCCAGCCCAACGGATTTTTCAAGGTGGTGCGAGGTCTCGTAATGTTCCCCCCCCCCCCCCTTTCCCACCTACCCACAGGAGTGCTTTATTGATGCAAAAACGTTTCCGTTTAAATAGGCACTTCGCCTCATTTATATGTTTCTTAACGGAAACTCCACTGCCCCGGACACTGATACATTTTTAAGCAAGATAAGTGACCGATCTTCGACGTTCTATTTTTTTTTTGTCACGAACTAGACACCCTCTAGTCAGTCAAGCCTCAGTTTATAACGAGACAATATGTGAGTACAGTGTTCAGCCAGAATCTATCGCTAACGGATTACCTGTGTCAAGTCTCAAGCTAGAAGACTCAAGCACTTCGAGTAAACCTGTCCGATATACTTACACGTAAGTGGTCATAACAAATAACGCATACAACACCCCCTTCCCTCACCAAACTCTTACGAGACTTAATTTAATTCTACTGAATTGGATCACACAATGATATCCTGCATCTCATATTCATTGTAGCATTCTAAAGAAACAATATAGTTATGTTTCTCAAATTAAAGATAATTTTTATGTATTTATTATGAATTACATATGGACACTCACTATAGTTTTTGTTTTTTGTTTTTTTGTTTGTTTTGGAAAAGGAATATGGAAGAAATACGAGCAAGTAACACGCCAAAACAACATCATCATCAATTTCCCTTGCGTTGCTTACCATTGCAGCAGGCCCCCTTGCAGGGAGCTTGCACCAAGCATTAACATCTTACAGCGGTGGTTTCGATGGCTATTTGTTTTAAATGATGCGGTTGCCATCCCCATACACAAGCTCATGTTGGTCGTCCTTGCATGACCTGCATGAAGATGCAAGTTGTCCTATTTTTTCTGTCTTTTCAGGGAACTACGCGGAGCCCGCCAACAAATTTGGCGTAAATTATGATGCTGTAAGTTTCTGCTGCTTGTCCTGAAGACAGCACTATTCCCCCGTGTGGTCATTTCATTCATTTCTGTTTTTCTCCAGAAGTCCATCATAAGAAGATACGGTTCTTGTGTGATAATTCACCGGGAAATTAAATTTGTGGCAATTGCAGGCTTCTCGCGACAAAGGTAGCGGGCTGGAGACATGGTGGCCTCACGCTACAATCTACCCAGCTGTAAGTGGATGGATACCTGACTCTGCTCTGAAAGGTAAAGGCAGCCAGGAGGGGAGCTGGTTATCCCACTTCTCCATACTAAATCCAGTATTGTCAAGTCTCTAACACTTCACTCCCCTGCGGCAGTATCTGCTATGAGACTCCTTTGTTTAAACCAAGTTGTCTTGTTAAGATGATTGTCAATACATTTTTTTTGGGGGGAGGGGGGGAGACGACAAGACTATTCATCATCATCAGACATATCAATGTCTTAGATCGGCTGCAATTGATCTCCGGCGTCTTCTGCCTTTTGTCTTGATATTGTGATGGACTTTTTCTTGTCCATCTCTTGATGTTACATTTCCACTAATAGCTTCCCCTTGCACGTTTGCCTTTAACTCCGCCTTCTATTATGGTCTTTAGTAAGGTGGTGTGTCTTTTTACAAGGCCAACATATTTTTTTACTGTCTAATGTTAACCTCCGTCATTAATTATCTTTTCATTCCTAGGTTGTCTGTGACCTCTTTATTTGTTTTCCTCTCTATCCATGAGACGCACCCCACTCTTCTATATATCCCCATCTCAAATGCCTCAATTCTTTCCTCTAACTGCTTGTTCATTGTCCATGTTTCTAAACTACACAATGATGAAGAATATATGTTGCACTTGATGATTCTCGAGGGTATTACTAGGCTACAACGTCTTGTATACTTTGACATGCATCCTAATATTAGCGGGTCTGAATGCACACAGCTCCAGCCTACCTAGCTATAAATTGGTACTTAACTTTGAGTTAGGAAAGGAAAAGACAGCGAGTAAGGAAACTGGTCTCAACACCTCTCGATGCTGGACCTAGTATGGTGAAGTCTCCAACACTCCACCGCAATAAGTTACCGGGTTTCGGGTTCAAAGCTTGGTAGTGTCACGCATCAGTTTACCAGCTGTAAAAGGGTACCTGACTCTGATCTTCAGTTAGAGAAGGCAACGGCAGCGAGGAAGGGAACAGGCCACCCCACCTCATAAAGATGGGACCCAGTACATCGAAGTCTATAACACACTCCCTACGGCAGAATATGCTACGTGACTACCCTTACTGTTTAAATTAACGGCAAACATTTCTTGTCCTTGTCACCTGTTTGTAACTGTGGCTGGGGAGGGAGGAGGGCTGACGAAGGGTAAAACCCGTACGCACAGTTTGTGTCAACGGAACGCACTTTTTGTTTTTAACTTGCCCTCCCTTTTTCAGTCAAGAAAAAGTACGGTGATCGGTTTGGGTTATAAATTGCCACAAATTTAATTTCCCGGTGAATAATCACACAAGAACCGAAGAGACATATTCAAAATTACCTGCATGAACTCTGGTAATATAAAGTGGGGGAAATGCTAGCAATTGTGTCAATATAACAGTCATGAATATTTCTGAAACAAACGCCATTAAGAGATGGGAAGAAATGAGCGATATTTCAATGAGCGTGTAATTTAGCTTCCACGCCGCAATGCGCAGCATTTCTGTAAAATTGTGCAAGTTGGTGGGAGTTTGTTTAGAACGGACACTTTAGATAGTTATGAACATGGACAAGAGGTAACGGGTCAGTTTAAAAAAAGGGCAAATTTTTTTTTCTGTCTCATTTTTCTTGTTTTTTTAAAACATTAATGTTGTCATTATGTCGGCGCCTACACAGAAGCACAGCTCGCACCACCCAGTTGCCGGCCCTGAGTAAGTAGTTATACTTTTGGTACAGATGATCGCATATTGATTATAGTTGTTAAGATCATTGTATGAGGCGGACCCCACGTAATTTGTACCCGGGGTTCCCTTCCACCATAATTACGCCACTGTTATAAACACTGAAAGAAATATCAGCAAAAAAATAATAATAGATTAATTGAACATTACTTCATTTTAAAATTAATATGAGATATTTTGGTTTTTGTAAAACAAATGTGATTTAAATTTAACTGAATTTTTTTTTTAATCGCTAAGTTTTTTTCAATTCTATGGTATATGCCGTTATGGAAATCAAGAACGAAACTGCAGCTTGGAAGTCTGAACTGGTAGTCAACAATTATGTAATTGTACTGTAGGAATCGATGCCTACTAATGTCTTCAAAATTGCTACTAGGTAACACACAGTATCTCTAATCTAATTGCTAATCTATAAAGGTATGCTATTTTTGTCCCAAATGTAATTAAAAAGTCGGATTTAACATATTTCTACGAACATAACAAAAGTGATAGCGAGCAACAAAAGCGTATGGACATTTCGGACACTTAATCACTGTGTTTGAAACTTAACTTGTATATATATATATATATATATATATATATATATATATATATATATATATATATATATATATATATATATATATATATATATATATATATATATATATATATATATATATATATATATATATATATATATATATATATATATATATATATAATCTTATGACAACAAAATGTTGGCAAAGACATTACAATAACTCAGGAAAAGAGTTGCTGGCGCTTTAAATAAAACACATTAAAGCACATTAAAACCTTGCTTTGGCAAATTGCCAAACAGCCATAACCCCCCAAAGAAAGAACAGTTTTATGTGAATGATGGATTGCTTTACAGGAAAGCTGGAGCGGGACCCAATGGGCATGAACAGTTAGTACTGCCATCTTCATATAGGTGGGACAAGGTTATGGAACTAGCACATGTGGATTCAGACGGTGGACATAAGAAAATTGGTACCACTTGTCAAAGGACCTCAGTGCATCATTATTGGCCAGGTATTGCTGAAGACATAGCTCTCTGTATGGGAATGCCTGTGCACATTGTAGCAAGGAACACCCCACACGTTGGGAAAACCATCAGGACCCAGTAACGCATTGGGGCGGACGTAGGCCTGAAATTAACAAAATAAACATGTAGACATAGTGGATAGGATGGCACCTTCTCACAAAAAGTCTTCCAGGAAACCAGTTACCATGGCTACTCTCCGTATTGTACAGAGAGGGGAATTAACCCATCCCATACCAACAAAAGTTTGTTCGGAACACCAGGTACTGGATAATAATAAAAGAGGTGTGGTTAGTCAGCCACCCTTGAAAATGAAACTGAGGGGAATCCCCCGAAAAATTGGTAGTGGGAGATTGGGCAATTGGACTGCTGTTTAGCCCACCTCACTATAAGGCTATTAGATTAGAATTAGAAAGGGTTCCGGCAACACTGGTAGTTGGCCGGCCCCTACCCGGTCCATGGAAAGTATTGATACGGACATGGACTGAATATATATATATATATATATATATGTATATGTATATGTATATGTATATATATATATATATATATATACATATATATATATATATATATATATATGTATATGTATATGTATATGTATATGTATATATATATTATATATATATATATATATATATATATATATATATATATATATATATATATATAATTTGGACGGGAGAATTGATTTCTTGGTGTAGGAAAAGTCATTTCCCCATATGAATCATATTATCGCGCCAGTATGATTTAGCTGAGGAAACCCTCTGGTGAACATAGACTCTGCCTGGATTACAGGAAATGAATGCTATTACAGAGTCATTAGTGAATCTAGTAAAGAGTATTACCAGATTCCCGTCAAACTTGAGATCAGACCATTGCTGGCATCGGAGGGGCACTATGAATTCAATAGGCTGCCTTTTGATTTGAAGAATGCTCCGAGTGTTTTCTCCAGGATGATGAGGAAATTACTGGACCCCTTACAAAACCCAGCTATCACCAATTTTATGGATGATATCCTCATAACTACGGAACTTTTGAGGAACATCTGTCGTCTCTGGACATGTCGTTGAACAGACTCAGAGAGGTGAAAAAGGTGAATATTAGTCGATAATCAGCAATTAGACAGGCAGCAGCACCTGTGCTATTTATTAACACAACTTGCGGTGGATATCCCTGGATCTCAGAATGTTGGGGCAGATTTCTTAAGTAGGCACCCACCTGAAGGAAACCAGGAGAGTAGGAAGGCAGAGTGAACCCCATATTGGGAGAATGCCGTGATTGTGAATCCAGGCAGGAAAGCTCCACCAGATGGTTCACGCTTTTAAATTGGGGAGCTCTTGTCGTGAGTTGGTCTGTTTCACAACACGGCCTTCTGAATAATTCTGAGTAATTCTGACCACACCGCGCGCTATACTTTGTGAGAACTGCATGATACACTGACCAATGAAATGCTTCCTCATTCGGTTGTTTACAAAACGTACTGGCCTAACAATGGAATCTCTCCATCTGTGTAACCTTGTTGGAGTTGGAATTTAAATACCGACTTACGAAAGAAGTACCACCGGGGAGAGGTCTCTAATTCAACAACATGAATGTTACTTTAGAGGTAGGTGTAAAGACTTCCACAAAAAGTAGTATATTAAGAGAGAAAGTCTTTGGTTGAATGCATCGAAGCCTCAGGTTAGTCCTTAATTTAGCTGTTTAAAGTTTGCCTAGAATAAAATGCACTCAGGAGACTAAAAGATTATTAGCTAAGAAGAGGAAGATTAATTCAGGGCATATTTTAAGCCTTAGATGAATAAAATCGCTCCAGGAATAAGAAAGATAATAAGGATAGTAGTTTTCTATATTTGCACAACGAGACAAATTATGCATTATTTTGAGATATGCCAACACCCCGTTAGCCACTGCCCTCCGATACGCCGGATGTGCTGTATAAATAGACCTTGCCCTCTGCTAAATTGAGGCCATAAAATTTGAAAAGCACAGCGAGCAGAAGAAGCGGTAAAAGTGTTAATGAAGAGTGACTTTGCCATTTGTACCTGAGAGCAGATCATTCTAACCATGTAACAGCTTGACTGTGTGTGCCTGAGGGTTATATCCTATTCACAAAACTACTCATACAAGAGTCAGCCACTGGTGCAAGAGCCTTTTTAATACAGAGGGCCAGTCAAGTACCTATTGCCTGGAGGAGGTTCAAGTAATCTTTCCTGCCAGGACAAGAGTGGAACCAGATTCATCACAACAGATGAGTAGCCAGCCATACAAGGCTACTGTAATGTGTAAAACCAGACAATCACAAATAAATAAACGTCGTCAAAAACAGTAGTTTATGATGACAATATAGTGCAATTCAGAGAGCCTAGGCAACTTCAGATTCAGTGATTGATTAATTCAATAACTAAAGAACTAATTTTGATATTCAAACAAAGAGTCTACAACCAGAGGAAGTGCAGCCATAAAGAAGGATCATTGATTGGAATTTTAAAGACAATAGCTAGTCGTGTATATTTCACCAGTGTTTTTATTTATTTAATATTGTAATTGAATTTTGGTTTCATTTCAAGCTTTTCAAACAGAAAAGAGAAACTGTATAAATAAATTGTAAATATTTATCAGCAGACTTACTTAATTATTTAAGTTGAGTTCAAGTTCTTGTTGGTAAATAATGTAGTTAATCCCCTAGCAGAGTCAATAATAATAATAATTATAATAATAAACCAGAGGAGGATCTGGGGAGGGAGCACGTAGGGACTTAAGTAATACATTACCATCTTCTCTAGGGACATAGAGTAATACATTACCATCTTCTCTAGGAACTTAGAGTAATACATTACCATCTTCTCTAGGGACTTAGAGTAATACATTATCATCTTCTCTAGGAACTTATACAGCTTGATCCTACCTTGGATATCTAAACACCCTTACTCTATTCAGAGAAGGGGGTATTACTTGTAAGACCAGTCTCTTATATGGCACTATCCTGGTATCACCTGATACAACTTTTGTCTAGGATATCTTATTAATTTCAATAACATCTACCCTCTCGTGACAATGTTAAAAAAAATCATAACAGTTTTATACAAATTATAACAGAAGGAAAAAGTAAAGTTTCACAGAGACATGCGCTAAGACATGGACACAAAGCAACCTATCAGACCGTGCTGTTAATGCAAACGATGGAACATTCTGAAGCTGCCGACACCCGATGCGTATATGGCAAAGTAAATAGAGTCTAATGTGTATTGATTGAAGACTTGCGCTCTACATGGAATTACATGAGAGTGACATAAAGGGTCATAAAGTCACATATACAGAAAGTAACCTTCCCGCTATAGGCCTTACACTTCCCACAATAAAGCCAATATTCATTAATGAATTTCACTGACAATTTATACAAACATACTTTAAAGTTTGTGAAAATAAAATGTGAAAATAAAATTATGTGACAAAGTATGCTAATACTGGTTACTTCCGACTTCTAGACTTATCTGTTCGCCACGTTTCACATTTGTGAATGCATTCGTTAAAATGGTCACAGTAATGGATACTTTTTCATTTTATGACCTCTGATGCGAGGAGTGTAAGTGTATAGCTCTCCCAACAACAGGCCTCATAGAGGTAGTCTGGGGCAACTTTAAATCTCTGCCTATATTAGCCATAATATTTCAAAAGGGCGGAACAACATGTCAAACATAAAGTGTAAAAATGAGGGAAAATAATAATATTTTTGTAAACTGCGTCACAAAAAGAAACAACTTTGGTTTACAACATCCCCAGATTAAAATCATACAGACTACCTCCTATACGGCTTGATGAAAGTCAAGCTCTACAAACAGTTGACTTGCACAATTGTCGTATGGTGAGTACTGGGGCAACTACGACAGTAGTTTTTGCCAGGAATAGTCTATGAGATATTAGATATAATGTCTCTAGACATTGAATAAAGACCTATTCGAGATAGGGACAAGAAGACGGGAATGCGAATGCTTTCCACTGGACAGTGTTTTCTAATTAATTATGGAAAGAGTTCTGTTTCCCCACGACCTTAGCTTCTGCCCTTAGATCTGTGGTGGGTTAAATGTTAATACAGTTTGTTGTTAAGAAGTCTTAGTGTACTGAATGAGGTCAGCTGTGAAGGTCCCTGAATATAATAAATATTAGAGTAAATTTCCAGGGCACCTTTCTACTACCACCACTATGATCTCATTCAGACTTATTCTAGATAGAATGTAAAATGACTACGTTTGGTGTCTAGGGTTATGAAATGTTAGTGTAAGGTTGCATTAACCAACTAAATATATAAACAATTACACAAATTATTTTATTATCTAATACAACACAACAGTACCACGACAATCACATACAAACTACACTTTAAAAGACTATCTTTAGTAAGTCAGTGGTTGAAAGTTAAGTTTTTTCAATTTATTGTCCTGAATCTGATTTATTTGGAATCAGGACTGACAATCAAAGTGAAATCATAGAAATTAATTACATCAATCAATTTACATAATGGATCTTCTGAGCATAATACACATATTATTATATAAGGGTGTAGTTGTATTGTTTAACTGAGGTGACTTCTAGTATACACTGGTTGATTGTTTACTATCATCATCTCTGCATGTTGTTTGTAAGGTTTTATGGACACTGATGGAATGTTTATATCACTATTCTCAGTCTCTTATTTTAATATAAAGTTTGTTGAGCGATCACGTGCCGAAACATGCACCTAATTTGGTAATATGAGGTAGGAATCTTCCTGCACTTCGCTGAACGACAACCTTCAGCTCCCACTTCTTCAAGAATGATGGTGGTTTACTGTTGTCTCCGAAAAAGGCAAGACTGTGGCATGACTATATCGGCCCACTGTAGTCTGGCACAAGTTATTGACAGCAACCTAAAACCCTCTAAAATTAGAAGGATATGCCTCCTTCGTAATCAACAGCCTACACTACTATTCAACAACCAGTACAGGCACATTACAAACAAACATGCAAGATCAGCTCTTTCCGACAATCCCTTTCACCAGTTTCTTTTGATGTGACCAGGTATACCAGTATTCCTCTCCCCTAATAGTTACAACGCCTCTGCAATTCCAGCAATAATCTGTTGTCCATACAATAGGATAGGTATTATGCTCCTGATGATAATCCTATATAATTTAGTTGGTCTACACCTCTCTGATAGTCTTTCATATGCTGGATCAATCTCTAGACTCTGTTTTGAGTCTGCCATAGACTCACTTACTTACAGTCGTATGTTAGTATTTCACATTCAAATTTTATTTTAAATAAAATGTTAAGAAAATCAATCTTACCACAAATGCAAGGAAATAACACAAGTTAAACGATGACTAGGCAATATGGCACATTTTCGATCTGCCCTATGTCCAGGCTTTTCCTATGTTAGAAAATTTCTCCGCCTGCTCTCATCGATCTTGCTGTACACAAAATTTATTTGAAATGGCAGTGAACAGTCCCCGTTTCGTACCAGTATCTACGGCTTTGTCCAATGGGACCATGTTTACATTGATTTTTGAATCTATCGTTTCAAATAACACTCCCAATACGCCAAGGCAAATATATTTTTAGTTTTAGGTCCACCAATCATACTTCGCCTTCCTTTAAAATCCAACCAATCAGGTATCCCGTACCTTTTAACCTCATTTACCCAAAGTCGTTTTTTTCAAAACATGCCATAAAAAATTATAAACAGGCATGATCTTTACTTGACAGTCTGGTCGGGTCCACTATAGTATTATGGCTATAATTAGTTAATTAATGGACTATTTGCGTAACTATTACCATATTCTTTGTCAGCAAGTCTTAAGGTACACGAATATACAATTTATATGGGACTAGTTGGCTTGGTTCAGAAGTACAGAGTTTTTTTTTTCTATGTTAGTGTTTTTATTTTTTGTCTACTACACGTTCAATTCTTTTCCATGTGCTGTCTTCTCTATTTACGTGATAATTACGTCTTTTGAAATAAGAGCTAAGGTTGTTTTTGTGACACGAGTTGTCTGCATGTTCTAACTTTTTCCTCGTATTTTGGGGAAACCCCTTGTGGTAAAGTGGGATGTTATAAATATTTATAGGGGACTTAGTGTACTGACTGAGATCAGCTGTGAAGGTATCTGTATCTAATAAGTGTGGTGTATTACAGATGACCTTACTTGCTACCACATTTTTACCTCAGTCAGAATTATTCTGGAATAGTGTGATGACTACGTTAGATGTCTAGGGTTATGAAAATGATGAAGTGTAAGTCACAACAACAACAGACAGATAAACAATTTAATTTATTCCACAACACTTTACAACACTGTGACACTCACACACATATAACAATCTATAAGACTATCTTAAATGAGTCAAGTGTTTAAGTTTAAAAATATATGTATTAATTTTTGTCAATAATGGATATCCTGATTCAACTACACAGTGAACCAGGAATCACAATCAAATGTAATTACAAGTATTATTTACACAGTTTATATATATGAACTTTGTATTGACATAGTTTATTATTATTATTCTATGTGTGTAATTTGTGCAGTAGTAATATGAGGTAATACTGGTTTTGTTCAAGCTTGGTTGTTGTTTTTCATCATGACTTCAAGTGTTTGATTATCGGGGAAATAGTATTGGGAAACTTTCACAGTTCCTGTCATTTGAACCAATTAATTGTCCCTCTGTGGTTAACAAAATGTCAATTTTTGAGGGGGCACAAAATGTTGAGCTACTCTGGCCACAGAAGCTTATCTTTCGTGATGGCGGCAGGAAAAGACTCCTCTGCTCGATTGCTTCCTGTGTTCTGGAGACACCTCACTGGTCGCTATCTGGACCAAGGAGTATGATGTCAGCCTCTGGATTCAGCAAAACCCAGACCAGGTGCTGCTTCACTAACTAGGACCACAGTCCCTGAAACAAGAAGGTTGTACCTCCTACTTCAGATCTAATTTATAATCTATTTCTACACTGAACACAATACAGAACAAACACTGAGTTCAGAGCGGTAGGCCAACTGCTATCTTCATCTGAAACAATTTACACCAGTATACTCCTCCCTAATGGTTACTACGCCTCTGCAATTCCAGCATTAGTTCTTTCTAGTCAATAAGATAGGTGTCAGTGTACTGTTTGGCAATTCCATGCAGTTTTACTTTTCTACGACACCTTCTGTTCAGGTTGGAGCACTATATAGGCCTTGCCTCATGTTCGCTACTGAACCACACACATATACAGACATAAATTATCAATTTACATTCAATTTTCATTAAAAAGATATTGAATATATCAAGCTTACCACAATTCATGGAAATAATACACAGATACGTTGACTGGCGATGAATAATGGCACAAATTCCGATCTGCCTCTGTCCCAGACTTTTATTTCGAAAAATATGTTCTGGCTCTCAACGCACTGTTTCTTAGTAAGTTTATTTTAACATGTGGCACTGAACTGACGCTCCTAATTGCCTATATTGGCGGGTCTAACCAATCGAGCCATGTTTACCCAAGCGTTTGAAAAAAAGTACCCTTCCTTCCGTCTCCCCTAACAACAAAAAATCGTATTTTCAGACCGACTAATCATGTTTAGCCTTACATATACTTTCCGCCAATCAAATAGGAGGTAACATGTTGGCCTATTTCCCGTACAATGGTGGTTTCAAAACCTGCCACTGCGCAATTCTGATTTTGGTGTTGTCTGACAGCACCACCATTTTATTTTGGCTATAATTTGTTAATTCCTAGACTATTTGCGTAACGTTTAACATATTCTTTGTCAGCAAGTCCTAAGGAACCCAATTATATAAATTTAAGGGAGCTAGGTGGCTGCGTTCAAAATGTGCATTTTCTTCTACCTCCTGTTCACTTCGATACGATGTGGTGTCTGGGTACTGTCAGGCTTTCAACCGTAAACCAGTATAATGTCATGTTTCCCAATAAGCATTTTTCAGGTTTTTAAACCTAACTCTCGTATGGGTAGTGTTTTTTATCACTGTCCATCTGAAAAAAAGTATTGCTTCTGGCCTTTCGCTTGGGGAGGGTGGCATTAATTGTATATCGCGAGACGCGTGTTAGCGTTGCATGCGTTCCTGCTTTCAGCCCTCCCTTCTCTCTATCCTAAGTTCATCTGTCTTTTCATCACGCCGTGTATAAAATGAAATTAATGGAAGTATTAATTTAGGTCATTACGCGATGTGCCTAGCTCAAGGTTTTCTTAGAAATGCAGTACACGTTTTATTGTAGAAAGCGTGTAGTGATGCAGTAGGCTTTACTATCAACGTGAAACGTTACAATTTGCAGACGAAGCATAAAAGAAGGGGGATTTTTGTACGCCATTGTGACAGCACTGTACTTTTACCATTTCTCTTTCCTTTTATTGAATTTATGTGTTAGGCTTTACATTTACCTTTTAATTTATATATGTGGATTTAGAATGTTTCACGACACCCCTAAGGCAAAGCGTGCAAGTTGGTTGTAGACTTAGAACCAATTGAGACGTGCTTTGCGTGTTATCGAGCCTTGCCCCTCCTCGTTTAACAATGCATTTTTAGGCACAATTTTCTTAGAACTAGGAAAAGTGATTATGTCAAGGACGAATTTGAAAAATGTGGGTACCGTTTTGTTCGGCTATTCGTTAGCAAATAATCTGAAGGCGTAGGCGATACCAACAGTTCTAGCTAAAAAAATTCTTTTATACTTTCTTATCTTTTCCTTTATGCCCGATATTGTTATATATTTATTTAGATATTGTATTTAGAAATTCACTACACATGTCACCCCCTTTAGAACAGACGATCATATGTCAGTTCCTATTTCTAAATACACATAGATGAATTTACTATCTATGCCTGATGACTACTATGATGTTCGTCGTATGGATGTCTGCTTAAAAAATCAGCTCCCACATTAGTTTTTCCGGGAATGTACTCTATGGTAAACTGGAATGGCTGTAAGAGCAAAGATTAGCGTAGTAACCTTGCATTTTCATGCCTTGCTTGTGACAGACACACGAGTGGTTTATGATCTGTCTGGATCCTAAATGATTGTCCATAGAGATAAATCTGGAACTTTTTTATACCCCAGATAACTGCGAGACATTCTTTTTCACTTGTTGAATATTTTTGTTCTGCTGTATTCAACTTACGGCTAGCATAAGCTACTGGGGTTAATTCCCCATCAAGTGAATTTGACCGTTGTAATAAAGCTGCACCCAAACCGATATTACTCGCATCCGTTCCCAGAATGAATTCTTGACTTAAGTTAGGTAATTTCAAAATAGGCCTGCTTGTGAGCTTTTCTTTCAATTCTTGGTATGCTAATTCACATTGCGCTGTCCAAATAATTCTATCAGGATTTCCTTTGCGCGTTAAATCAGTCAATGGGGCACATATGGAGTTAAAGTTTTTTTATATACTTTTGGTAAAAACCACATAATGAGACAAAAGATCGCACATCTTTTTTTGTTTGTGGTCTTGGTGCTTTTTTTAACTTCTCCAGGTTCTTGGGGTCAGGGGTCATGTTTCCCTGATGTACTGTGTGGCCCAAGAATTCCAGCTCTTTACATCCAACACAGCATTTCGTCGGTCTAGCTGTCAAATTGGTCTCTCTCAGTCGATCAAACAACATATTCAGAGAGTTAATGTGTTCCTCAAATGTTTCTGTTGCTATGAGAATATCATCCATGAAGTTGGTGATGCATGGATTCTTTAGGGGATCCAGTAACTTTCTCATCATCCTCGAAAGCACACTCGGTGCATTTTTCAGCCCGAATGGCAACATATTAAATTCATAATGTCCTTCCGAGGTGCTAAAGGCTAAATAAGGTTTTACCTCCGGCCTTACTGGAATCTGATAGTAGCCTTTGCTCAGATCCACTTTAGAGAAATATTTAGCTCTATTCAGCCTGGCAAACAGCTGATTTGTATCAGGTATAGATCCACCTGACCTTCTGTGACAGCATTCAGTTTCCTGTAATCTATACACAGCCTGTGTTCTCCAGAGGGTTTTCTTAACAGAACCACACTGGAACTGTAGGGAGATTCACTGTGCGAGATAATCCCTTCTCTCAACAGATAATCTATCTCCTCCCTTAAAGCTTTTCCCTTAGCGAACGGAATCGAATAGGCTTTCATACAGATTGGTGTTGGGTCTATGAGTTTCGTATCATACTCCAATAAATTTGTATGCCCCGGACGGACCGTTAACACATCTGTATGATTATTCAGAACCTGATGAACCCTCTCCCTCTGAATTTCCGTTAAGTGTATGCTGATTTTTACCTGTGCGGCGGTTTCACAGGGATGTAAAGGATATTCCTGAGAAGTGAGTGGTTCCTTTTTCATCTCCATTGCAACAGACAAGGTCAGTAGGTGTGTCTCTTCCTAGTTTTCTCTGTCCAGATATTTCTTCAGGAGATTCACATGATAGATTTTCTCTTTCCCTTTCTTATCTATCTTATAATTTGTCCTAGACACCTTCTCTAGAACTGTATATGGACCTTGCCATCCAATTTGCAATTTATTCTGGCTGCCGGGCAGTAGAAGGAGCACCTTCTCTCCCACAGATAATTCTCGATCCCTCGCTTTCTTATTGTAATAGGCAGCATGCTTTTTCCTGGCTTGTCTCAAATTTTCATTGGCAAGTTTCCAGCCAGTTTTAAGACGAGTGGTCAGCTCGTTCACATATTGATATGATGAGGTAATATTTTCTTCTGCCTTTTCATCGGTCCAGGTCCTTAACAAGGCTTCCAAGGGACCTTTTATTGGCCTTCCAAATAACAATGTTGCCGGGGCCATACCGGTTGAACTATGGGGTACATCCCGGTAGGCAAACAGGGCGACGGGAAGGTACTGATCCCATGTATCTGGTTTTTCATGTGCTAACTTCCTCAGGATCGACATGAGAGTCCCGTTAAATCTTTCTACTTGGCCATTTCCTTGAGGATGATACGGGCTACAATGAAAGTGTTTGGCTTGAAAGATCCTGAATACTTTTTCTGTTAGTTTCCCCTTGAACTGAGAGCCATTATCAGTCAAAATTTGGTTGGGAAAACCTAACCTGGTGAAGATTGTGAGTAATGCCTCTGCCACATGCTTCGAATCAATTGATGACAGGGCTACCGCCTCTCCCCACATAGAACAAGTGTCCACCAGAGTCAGAATGTAACTGTTCCTCCTCTTGGTCCGAGTGAGAGGTCCCACAATGTCCACGGCAACTCTTTCAAAGGGGGTTCCCACTATTGGCATTTCCCCTAGAGTTACTGGAGCAGTCCAATGCTTTTGAGCTACCCGTTGGCACTCTGGACAGGATTTTACATATCTCTTTATGTTTTCAGTTATTCCTGGCCAGAAATAATGACAAGCTATACGCTGTCCTGTTGCGCTGATTCCCATATGACCACTGAAGGGAATCGCATGCCCTAGTTCCAACACTTTAGTCCTATATGAAATTGGAAGAACCAGCTGTCCGTGACCATTGGATCCATTTCCAGCCTTCCTATGAATCAATTTGTTTTTCATATAGAAATCTCCATTGCCTGGAGGTGTATGACATGTGGGCAATTTCTTAAAACAAGGCTTGAGGGTCTTATCCTCCGCCTGTGCCTTCCTTATCTCATCTGGATGGGTATTTATCGGATTATCCTCCTCCTTTTTAGACTGTGATCTGGTCTGCACTGTTGCCATGGTCACAGGTCTCTTGGGATTCCCCAAGAAGACATATCTACACCCCAATATCAGAGGGTAGATTGGTTCATTTATCACTGCTGCTTTTATGATTCCTTCCACATATCGCGTTTTCACATTTATCCTGGTGACGGGAAGTGTCATGGTCGCTACGTCCTTGGTTGCAGTTTGAATCTCCACTGTTTCTTTGGTGTATTGATCTGCCTGCACCAGGTGAGAACTCACAACTGAATCATAATCTAATCCAGTATCATACAAACACCTTATGGTGACACCATTGCATGTTATATCTTCACACACTGGGGGTGGTAAGGTTCCTGTTGTTCAGTAAGGTTGACCTTTACTCCCTTTCTCCCCATTTTCATTGCAGCGAAAGTAGGAGTTTTCTTTCTACAATTTTCAGTGTTATGGTTGTCCATTGAGACATGGTCCGCAACCAGACGATCCGTCAAGGCCTAAAGTCCCATCCGCTGCAGACCCAAATAGAACAGTCCCAACTAAGATGGTTTGGCCATGTCTGCAGAATGGGAGAAGATCGGCTACCACGACAAGCATGGGAAACAAAGAGCCAGGGATCCAGACCTCCAGGACGACCCAGAGTCCACTGGGAGGACAACATTAGACAATCTTTGAAGGACCGAGGACTAGAATGGAACCAGGCCAGGAAGAAGACAGCTGATAGAATGGTCTGGCGCTCTCTCTTCCAAACCTCTACACCTCACGGTAGAAGGGGAACGACTAAGTAAGTAAGTAATGGTTGTCCATCCGAATTTGTTTACAATACTTCTTTCCTTGGTTAAAGGGTTTTCTATCATTATATTTCCTTTCATTGAATTGTGAGGGTTTATTATTATAGTCATTGCGTGGCCTATCAAACTGGTGCTTACCTTTGTTCTGGTCTCTATGGTCAAACTTATTAAAGTTTTGAGGTGCCTTAAAATTGTCTACCTGTTTCTTTTTTATTTCCAACTACCTCTGCTTGGGCTGCCTGATACCTCTCCGCGACATTGAGTAACTCACCCAGCCTCTCTGCACCTTGTTCCATGAGAAACTTTCTCAGGTCTGGTGCCATGGACTCTCTTAGTTGCTCAATAAGGATCATTTCCTTAAGATCTTGGGTTTTTCCCAGAGCAGTCCATTTCTCAAAGTAGGTCTCTAACCGTGCAGAGAAATGGTGATAAGTCTCACCCGACAGTAGTTTGGCATTCCTAAATTTTTTTATATAAAATTCCCCATTCTTTTCATATCTTAACAAAAGAGCCTGCTTTAGCATGTCATAATTGTCCTGATCATCCCTGCTCATCTTGGCAAAAACTTCATAAGCTGTACCCCGAAGCCCTTGTGATAACTTTAGGCTCCACCTTTCTCTCTCTAAACCATACGTGGTAGCCAAAAGTTCATATCTATTTAGATAACTTTCTATGTCATCGTCTTTCTCAACAAAATGGTCTAAATGAAAACTCATAGCTGAGGTTGAGGCTCCCTGACTAACAGTGGCATCTGAGGTAAAGGGACTGGCACCATTTTCAGGAGCATGGCTTTGAAACTCAAACTCCCTTAGTCGTAACTCATGTTCCCTTTGTAATCTCTTCTCCTCCTTTTCTGCTTCCCTTTCTGCAGCCTGTCTTCTTTCCTCAGCTTCTCTTTCTGTAGCTAATCTCTTTTCTTCTCTTTCTGCAGCTAGTCTCTTTTCTTCTGCCTCCAATGCCCTAGCCTCCTTGTCAGCCTCAATCTGCAGCCTCCTAATTTCTTTATCTGTCTCTAACTTTCTTTCTGCTTCAAATTTTCTTTCTTCACGTTCAATAAATTTGTCACATTCAGTTGTGACATAAGCAATCATAATTTGCCCCTCCATTCCCAGTTCTTTAGCAGCCTGCACAGCAGCAGATCGAAACTTTGCCGGTCAGCCATTTTGTACTAGGCAAACCTTTTAAAATTTCTAACTAGACAAATTTCTAATTATAACTAACAATTTCTAATTATAACTAAGAACAACCACAGGCTCTGATAGCTCAACGACTATTTAATTTCTTCAAAAAGGAATGCTTTTAGTTTTATACTATCTGAGATTCCTAATATAATTGATAATATTTTAAGAATTTAAAATCCCAGAAGCAAACTACCCAATATAGCTGGTGTTATGAAAAGTTCAATCCCCAGAAGCGAGACCTCAATATATGTGGTGGGTTAAATGTTAATACAGTTTGTTGTTAAGAAGTCTTAGTGTACTGAATGAGGTCAGCTGTGAAGGTCCCTGAATATAATAAATATTAGAGTAAATTTCAGGGCACCTTTCTACTACCACCACTATGATCTCATTCAGACTTATTCTAGATAGAATGTAAAATGACTACGTTTGGTGTCTAGGGTTATGAAATGTTAGTGTAAGGTTGCATTAACCAACTAAACATATAAACAATTACACAAATTATTTTATTATCTAATACAACACAACAGTACCACGACAATCACATACAAACTACACTTTAAAAGACTATCTTTAGTAAGTCAGTGGTTGAAAGTTAAGTTTTTTCAATTTATTGTCCTGAATCTGATTTATTTGGAATCAGGACTGACAATCAAAGTGAAATCATAGAAATTAATTACATCAATCAATTTACATAATGGATCTTCTGACCATAATACACATATTATTATATAAGGGTGTAGTTGTATTGTTTAACTGAGGTGACTTCTAGTATACACTGGTTGATTGTTTACTATCATCATCTCTGCATGTTGTTTGTAAGTTTTTATGGACACTGATGGAATGTTTATATCACTATTCTCAGTCTCTTATTTTAATATAATGTTTGTTGAGCGATCAGGTGCCGAAACATGCACCTAACTTGGTAATATGAGGTAGGAATCTTCCTGCACTTCGCTGAACGACAACCTTCAGCTCCCACTTCTTCAAGAATGATGGTGGTTTACTGTTGTCTCCGAAAAAGGCAAGACTGTGGCATGACTATATCGGCCCACTGTAGTCTGGCACAAGTTATTGACAGCAACCAAAACCCTCTAAAATTAGAAGGATATGCCTCCTTCGTAATCAACAGCCTACACTACTATTCAACAACCAGTACAGGCACATTACAAACAAACATGCAAGATCAGCTCTTTCCGACAATCCCTTTCACCAGTTTCTTTTGATGTGACCAGGTATACCAGTATTCCTCTCTCCTAATAGTTACAACGCCTCTGCAATTCCAGCAATAATCTGTTGTCCATACAATAGGATAGGTATTATGCTCCTGATGATAATCCTATATAATTTAGTTGGTCTACACCTCTCTGATAGTCTTTCATATGCTGGATCAATCTCTAGACTCTGTTTTGAGTCTGCCATAGACTCACTTACTTACAGTCGTATGTTAGTATTTCACATTCAAATTTTATTTTAAATAAAATGTTAAGAAAATCAATCTTACCACACATGCAAGGAAATAACACAAGTTAAACGATAACTAGGCAATATGGCACATTTTCGATCTGCCCTATGTCCAGGCTTTTCCTATGTTAGAAAATTTCTCCGCCTGCTCTCATCGATCTTGCTGTACACAAAATTTATTTGAAATGGCAGTGAACAGTCCCCGTTTCGTACCAGTATCTACGGCTTTGTCCAATGGGACCATGGTTACATTGATTTTTGATTCTATCGTTTCAAATAACACTCCCAATATGCCAAGGCAAGTATATTTTTAGTTTTAGGTCAACCAATCATACTTCGCCTTCCTTTAAAATCCAACCAATCAGGTATCCCGTACCTTTTAACCTCATTTACCCAAAGTCGTTTTTTCAAAACATGCCATAAAAAATTATAAACAGGCATGATCTTTACTTGACAGTCTGGTCGGGTCCACTATAGTATTATGGCTATAATTAGTTAATTAATGGACTATTTGCGTAATTATTACCATATTCTTTGTCAGCAAGTCCTAAGGTACACGAATATACAATTTATATGGGACTAGTTGGCTTGGTTCAGAAGTACAGAGTTGTTTTTTTTTCTATGTTAGTGTTTTTATTTTTTGTCTACTACACGTTCAATTCTTTTCCATGTGCTGTCTTCTCTATTTACGTGATAATTACGTCTTTTGAAATAAGAGCTAAGGTTGTTTTTGTGACACGAGTTGTCTGCATGTTCTAACTTTTTCCTCGTATTTTGGGGAAACCCCTAAAGCAAAGCGTGCAAGTTGGTTGTAGACTTAGAACCAATTGAGACGTGCTTTGCGTGTTATCGAGCCTTGCCCCTCCTCGTTTCACAATGCATTTTTAGGCACAATTTTCTTAGAACTAGGAAAAGTGATTATGTCAATGACGAATTTGAAAAATTTGGGTACCGTTTTGTTCGGCTATTCGTTAGCAAATAATCTGAAGGCGTAGGCGATACCAACAGTTCTAGCAAAAAAATTCTTTTATACTTTCTTATCTTTTCCTTTATGCCCGATATTGTTATATATTAATTTAGATATTGTATTTAGAAATTCACTACAAGATCCCGTAAAGAAAAAGCCCCCAACCTCATCTGAGTAGAGAAAGGTTCCTATAGGTGAATATGTAACACCGACAGCACGAGTGATACATTAACAAACCAGATAATGATCAAACGATCGTTGGGTTTATTAATGAAATATCCACACATATAGTTAGTAATGGTTAGAACGTGATGATGGTGAAAGACGATTCACACAAAACGCACAGATGAGATAATAAAATTGCAGTTAATTAAGTAGTAGTTAATTAAGAATGAACTGATGCAAAGCGAAATGATGATGATGTGATATGATACGTGTTACCAAAATGGTGAGTAATCTACACGGTCCATGTGTCTCTAAATGCTTCGCATTGATATGATGATTCACGTGTAGGCATACAATGTCCCAAGTTGTTATACGTTATGTCGAGTGGGGTATCTCTAAGTCGAGGACGTTCTGATGCAAACTGTTGTCGTACTGAGAACGCTGACGAGGTATTTATGTATATTCCTTCACTGTTTGAGTATATCTCTGTAGTGTTGATCAACAGTTAATAGCTGTCATATGAACAAAAGGTCTGTTGTCTAATCTCTCGAGGGTACTGGCCAGACTGGATATCTTCACGAAATGTTAGTGATATGTAGACTCATAATCTTGCGTATGTAGTCGTGATTCATAAAATATATAGAGTCTGCTTCATAGAATGCGCTTAAGAGTGTGTTGCACTTGGTATAAATATGAGGTTCCTCTTTTGAGCTCTTTTGCTTGACTTCAGATAATAATGATCTTTCGAGTGATTTGAATTTATGATAACTCTGTATTGAACTTGCATAACGATGTATTGAACTTGTGAGCAAGCAGTATATGGGTGACGAAAAATGCTGCGTCAACCTTCTGACTTGTGGGTGAGACAATATTCCTTTTTAATTGAGGAATGAAAGATGTCCTATGGCGAATTCTGCTAGCAAAATGTCCGTTTTTGATAACTTATTTCTTGTTAGACATCAGACACGTTGCGTGTAGACTCAGACTTCTGATGAACTGAAGACACAAAAAAGTCTTCGTAAGTTTTTCACATTTAACATCACTGGTTGACTTTCATTTATACTACTGCTCATTATTCATCTCTCTCTGAGTTCAATTCTAATGATGTTAAATATCTTGTGCATGAGAGTGTGTGCGCATGGGAGACTGTGATGATGATGAAGGTGAAGTATGAACTATTAATTACCTCCTATCATCCTATCATCTTCTAGGAAAATCTGATTTTATTAATCAGTTATGCAAAGAATTATATGAAACTCTATCTTTCGCACATTTTAGCTGTGATGTTAAAATAAACAAAAATTAAGAAAATGTATTAATAATCTGTATAAGATCTACTAACCTTCTTTTCCCTTCGCAAAATCCTTTAAGAACACAATTCATCACAGAACTGAATTATATCCACTCTGAATAAACACGTGTATTTAGGCTAGGCGTTTTTGGGTTTAATCTCTTCCTCACAAAGTAAAAACTGGACTCCTTCTTCTAGCACGCTACGCAGTAGATTATATTTCTGGAAGTCCAATATGGGTTTCTTGGATCCGACATCCAGCTCCGCCCATACCAACCAATCCTTAATAGCCCCTCTGGTCACTCATTCACAGGATCGCTCTTGTCCCCTGTCAGTCCAAACGTGGGTATGGTTTGACAAACAGGTATGGAGATAATTGGCGGGCTAATGCAAAAGTGCTGTCAAATTGCTGTCACCTACTCTCTGATTGTTTATTGTGCACATGGCCAAGCTGGGCGTCCAATGTGGTAACCCAACGCTTGTCTGAACAGCGGCCGACCAAAGATAACACCATTACAGCATGAGACGTTTTCACCTGGCCAATCTGGGCGTCCAATGTGGTGTCACAGAAATTACAGCATGCACAGATGTCTGATTGGGATGACCAGATGTGTTTTCACCAGATTTATCACGATGCAATGTGGGCTTCAAACGATAATGTCAGGTATGGGGACTCAATCAAAGGACTTTATTTCCCCCGATGAAAGAACAAATGTGGTTCTCAAGATACCGGTCGCGAGTAATCACAACGATGAAATAGCAAATATGGGATAGCAAATGTGGGGTGAAAGAGCAAATGTCGGAGAAAATACAATACGAAAGATGTAGGAAAAGATAGAGCAATAAGGCCTTTGCGCTCGTTTATCACAACAATTGAATGATTCCAAGACAACAAACGTCAAGTCATTTCAGCCATTACTGAGTAAATCATTTGGTGCGTCGGTTGTAGTTGTCTTTGATTGCCTAGGTGACAGTTTTAGCACGTTACGAACAGGATTTTGTTACTTCAGTTTAACACAAGTGTGTATACATTAACTTATAACAGGTTTTTAATATAGGGGAAATGATTTTGGTTACCTACATGAGACAACCAAAGTAAAAAATAAAACACATATGTTGGAGCACATTTGTTACAATAAAAATTACACTCACGCTTTTTTATAGCGGATATTATAAGAACATAAATTGTTGCTTTAGTTTGGTCAAAATTTTGCTTAATATTAGTACTTGTTAGAATATAGCAACTGCTAAGTCTTAAATACAATAAATTGCTGCAGGTGGATCGGGAACTTCTAACTTATTATTAATTGAGTAATTGTCTGCAACTACATCAATTCATGTAATCTCATAACATATAGAAACGAGTTAATCAGCTGCCAAAACAAAGCAGGAAGTAATTATACTGTCCGGTTTCCCTGCACGCCATAATGACGGCACTCACATCTCACGGTCATTTCAATCACTTTCATTTAGCTTCTTAGTTTGGAAACTGTGTAGCTCGGAAGTAGAGAATCTTCATCTATGATGCGCAATGAGGCCTTCACATACTTTATTCATATCTTCTTCTTCTTCTTCCTCGTTCGTCATGAAAAAGGACGTTGGTTGCGTTGTGTCTGTTTACACCGGAGCTGCGATATTTGCGCCTTTCGGCCGACACATCCGACTTCAGCACAGCATTTTTTTGGACCGGGTTTGCCTTCCCTTTTTGATCCCTACTCTCTCAGCCAGACTGCAGTGATGCAGCTTGTTTCCAGGACCACCACGTGGAGGTGGAGTAGGGTCTTGGTCAGCTCTGGTTCGCTGACCCTGACGCAAGCAGTTAAGCTATGGGTCGCTGACTGCATCGTTGGGTCCCTTTATTCATATATAAATATATACTAATATATATATATATATATATATATATATATATATATATATATATATATATATATATATATATATATATATATATATATATATATATATATAATGGAGACATTTATTCAATACTGTGATAAGGCGCCAACCGTTATCGCTCTGTATCTGTTCCAACATCTCTCTCGTTTTGCTCTTTCATCATTGTTAAAGTAATCTTTCTTAAACACAGCTTGTACCTAAGTGTAACTGTGCACGCCTTTGATTGATTTCTCCACATTGCGTTATCTTTTGGAACCCACCTGACCTTATTAGAATCTTGGGAAACCCACCTGGCAACGTTCGACAAGTATTGTTTGACTTGGGAAATGCCGACTTGGCCAAGGAAAGAATTCTTTTGATACCTAATTTCCTATTCAAACAACACAAGTCGTATTACATTAGGACAATGACATGCTTGCCGAACCGATGGACAACAAAGGACTCGGGACACACACAAGTATGTTGTTGCCAGATGGTAGTCTACGGTAGCAGCTAAGCCTCTTAGATGTCGTTTACAGAGCAAGGCTATGAACAAGGAGATTAAGGAAACGGCCTCACAACAATGTGCATGTACCGTGGGATATAAGGATGGCAACCTCATCACTGCAAATAAATTGACACATGAACCACCACTGCTAGACCTGGTGACTGCTTCGTGCGGGTTTCCTCACAAGGAACCAGCAGCAGAGGTGGCCCTATGCTTCATAGAAAGCAGGAAGTGGATGATGATGTCGTGGTGTCCATATTTATTATACAAGCACAATATATATATTTATATTTTTTTTATATTTTGTTCTTTCAATTGTCAATTTCTGCTGTCCAAAAGCAATTTCATCCGACTCACTGTGGTTAAAATAAACGCGTGGGAGGGTAAAATTAATGGGGAAATGTATTGGTTGATGGAAGCGGCGGTCGCCTGATGACTACCGTATTTCAAGAGACCCAACACTAAGCAGAGACATTTGTCTCCCTTCAGTTTGTCGTACAAGTTTGTGGTTCACATTGCCAGCAGTCGACGCTAGACACCAACATCTGTCGGGTCTTGAAGACTCTTGACAACACTTGTAGTTACCTCAGCCTTAATGCATGAGACGTGCTACAGCCCTCAGACTTGACTTTTGTAGAGAAGTACAGTCCAAGTCACCTGTGGGAACCAGCAGTGGCTGAAGCAGACGCCAGCCGACTTCATACCGGAAGTTAAGTACTATAACAGTGCAACCAAAGAACATTTCACAATTTTCCATAATTTCCACCGCAGTTTAAATCATCCGATGATGATAAATAATGTGGCTTCTATTTTACAAACAACTTTATTTATTTTACATTGTTAAACTATAAGTGCTTTTAAACCTGTTTATCTGTAATTGTAAAGCTAAAGTTGGTTTAATCACTATTTAGTGAAGTATACGTTTGCACTCGTATGACTTATATTGTTCTAATACATAACCACACAGAGCTATTAGATTAGTAGTCGCTGAATCACCTTCAGCTGGGTGCTCAGAAATACGAGTGAACATATATTGCCTCACAGAAGGAGTGGGAGAATAATAAGTCTATTACAGCTTAGATGATCTCAGTTGTTGTGCTTTCTTTTCTTTAAAGTGAGAAGTATGAAAAGATAAAATGACAGAACATCACCCGGTCTTACACCAGCAATGATGGTCCTGAACTTTTCTGACTTATGGTTTGTCGTCCTCACATACTGTCTGCAAGTCTAGAGTAAAATTATACCAGGGACACTAAGAAGTATTATGCTTCTATGATTTCCACATTGTCGTTTGTCAAAATTTTAAAAAAATATGGGTGTTATGATTGCAATATCCCAATCCTGTGGTATGGTCTTGTGGCACCAAGCTGCCTGTAGGACCCTAAGGAGTAATAGGCCGCCTGCTGCTCCCATGGTACATAACCATTTCTGGTAGAAAAGAAAAATAACGAGCATAAATACACGAAACGATAAGAAGATTGTACTAGAAGAAACACCACTGTAAGATGTACAATCAAACGTATACATTTGCAGAAATATAGAAACAGTTGGAGGGATAGACAAACATATCATAATAAGAATACACAAGGCCAGAGAAACTGTCATATCTCTGGGAAATCGTATATGGAGATCTAAAGAAATTAGATCCAACACAAAATCACAATTTTCGAATCAAATGTCAAGTCAATTCTATTTCATGTCTCTGAAACACGGAGAACAACACAAACAACGACCAAACAAAGCTACGGACTTTCATAAATGGATGCTTGCATAGAAACGAAAGATGGACGCGGTATGACAACTTCCTGTCATGTCTTGATGGCTTACATGCGAAGATATATGTAACATATGAACAAAATAGCGAGAAACCCGCCAAAACATGTTGCAACATAATTATGTTGTGTTCATTCTGATGACGACATCAGTTTTCCTGTGGTCATTTTATTTTTTTCATTGTCTTTCAATTTCATTGGATCTTCTTAGTCACATTTATTATGATGTATGTACAATGTACCATGAAACAAACTTTCTTTAATTGGTGGTAAATTAAGCTGTCATTGTGCAATGCACACCGTTTTCGTATTTCCCCGAAAAGCTGGCTTGAATGCTGGGCGTACAGACGGAGGGACATGACAGATTTCTTAAAAAAACATACCGTCTATGTTCAGATATATGCATGGCGGATAGTTGAGAAACCCTGCTCGAGATATAAAGGTTAGCGTTAAATACTCATTAGACAGCTGTGTACCTAAACAGCCGGTTGTTGCTGGGGCGGAATAGTTGGGGGTGGGGGCTTGAGAGAAAGAAATGTGCAGTCAAAAAAAAGACAAAAAGTCAGCAGCGATTATAAATAAACTGAACGGATGATACAGGACAATATAATTTGGGGTGAAGTGATTCAAGACTTATGCTTTACATGGAACTACGTGACAGTGACATAAAGGAATCATATATACAGAGTAACCTTCCCGGTAAAGGCCCTAGGCCTTCTGCAATAAAGTCACAATTTCTGAATGAATTCTATTGAACATTTATACATAAATATTTCAAAGCTTGTGAAAAACAATTATCAGATATAATATGGTATAACTGGTCATCTCAGATAACTACAGTTATTTATTCGCGACGTTTCAAATTAGAGAATGTATTTGTTAAAATGTCTGTGGTGAAAATTACAGTGATGCAACGTTAAAATACCTCCAATTATAAAGATAACGGGTAAGATAACACGTAGGGATAAAAATATAGGCAAGATATGCCGAGGCTTCTTCACCTACGCCAGCGTTTCCTAGCGCCATTGAAACTAACTAGTTGGAATATGCAGACTAAACGGTTTACCCTTTTAGACGGGAAGGAAACGGAGATAAAAGAAAAAAATTATTATGACGGTCTGAACACGTGTTTGAATCTAAATGCAAAAAAAGACGCAATTTGTAGTTTAAAGAAAAAAAATTACGCCACTAGTTGACAAAATGTAAGGAAATGGACAAAAAAAGACCTTAGCTCTTATTAGAAACAGACGTATCTTAGACGTTTTACCGTAATTGGTCGTTTTAATTTGAATATAGCGGCAAACGCCGTACACGAAGGTTCAAAAACAAATTTCAAAACTAACCTTGAGAAAAGTAGGTTTTTTCTTAATAATAAGTTTATGAAGATAAAAACTAGCTAGTTTGATAGCCCATCTTGAGCAGAGAAATAATATACTTTTAATTACACAGACGGACAGATAACACGGAAGATATTGAAGAAAGACCGTATTGTTCAATACAGACTAGCGAACAGTTTTTTGTGCGTATTTTCACTAAAGTTACATTTTGGCGTCCTTGAGCCTAAGAATGCAAAAATCAAACTGCAAATGAACTAGGGGCAAAGTCGGAGGATAGTAGCTAAAAATAACTAGCATAGGATCTTAGAAGTAGGGGGGGACAAAAATTTGTGTAGTTTTTTTCTTGTAGTTTCGTCCAAAAAACAAGTTTAATTTTGGGAAAAGCCAAGTTGAGACGGACAGACCGACAGGAAAATACTACATACTAGACTGAGACTGGACTGAAATTGGACATTTATATTTTGAATATTTGAAAAAGTTAGAGGGGAGGTCCGTTGATTGGACAGAAGTTTTTATATTACTGAATGACAGACGCTCGCTTGTGCCATTTTATAGAAGACTGTCCATTGACACAGTTCGTTACTGCTAGAGGTGATTTCCAGGAAATATTAAATAAAAATCAGTGGGACGCCCTAATCTAGCCAGCAGCTCAGCTAAGTTTTGCTAGTACTACGTAACTGTGTTCTCAATTCTGAATTGTGAATTTCTGATCTGGCACTACGCTTGTGCCAGATGTTTTTGTAGAAGTACAAGAGCGGATGCCTGTGCAGCCTAACATTTTACTCCAGCTATTGAGAGGAGTGGGCCACCAGAATTCTGTACTACATCGTCACAGGCCAGTTAAGTGCAAACCTGGCCTGCTGTAGATTCATCAACTGTGTCCACCATCAATAAAGAAATAAAATCTTGTTATATAAACACTAATATCAGTCTATATGTCAAGGACAATGAACTTTGTAAACATAGATTGGGCATGATGACGCCACCCCAACTAAACATCCAGTGCTAGTTTTCCCAGGACATTGTAGATATTATTAATATTAACCAATGTAATAATATATCTATGTACAAAAATTTCATTTGATTATTCAACATATATATGCTCTTTTATTGATAAATACATATTGTTTCATATGTCCTGACCAAAAGAAACAATTGGTTCAGGACTAATAAATTAAAAAAATTTTCAAACTTAAATTCTAAAAACCAGTGTTAGTTCAGTTTATCATAGAGTTTATTATTAGTATCATTATTAGACTTAGAATTTACATGTGTGTGTCTGTGTATTTTATTACCTACACATTACATTTCAGTACCCTAGACTTTTAACGTAGCTAACATTCATAATAGAAGAATAGGTCTGTTTGAGGTCGTTAAGTGGTAGCATAAAGGCCTTCTGTAACTCACATAAACTTTTATCTCAGGAGCCTTTACAGCGGACCTCATCCAGTACACTAGGTAACATATCAACCATACAATAACATCAAAAACCACTACAATGTCCTAAGTAACGGCTAAAGTTTAATGGCGTTTGACAGCTTTGATGTATTCCATTGTGCGAAGCTTGTCACTGTACAGCTCTCCCATCAACCGGCCTCACAGATGTAGTCATGAGCAACTTTAAATCTCTGTATATATCAACCAGAGTATTCCCAACAAAGGCGGTACAACTTGTCAAACATCACGTGCAAGATTGAGAGGAAATGCTTTTATTTTTGTAAACTGAATCTCATTAAGAAAACCCCTTTAGTTTCCATCTCCAGATGAAGATATACAGGGTTAAGACTGGCAAAATCGAAGACTTCCAAGAAAACAAACATCAAAGAATTTTAGCCATTACCGCGGAAACTTTAACAAACGCATGTGGAGCTTGGCTTAAAAGTTACTTTTGGCTGCCGAGGTCACAAGTGTCATTATATGATTTAAGGGGCCGAAACACTTGATCGACGGGGGGACCACGTCTGATGATCAGATTGCCTCCTGTTGTACACTCTGTATAGAGTTTATTATCATTATTACATGGTCAGACTATTGACAATTGAGAAAAGACCGATGGATTTCTGGAAAGACAGATGACACTGGTAATGACTAAGAACCGGCTGAACAGGTTGGCACCCCTAAGCTGCAAAACATTGCTATAGGAGCCACAAATGATAGATGCCCCCTGCATTCACCGAAAGGGGGGGGGGGGGGGGGGAGAGAAGAGAATGATGAATCCACAGGTGACTTATTGGAATCGACCAGACCAGTTACACGGACTTTGAGTTCTGACCAATGACTGGAAATTCCATGTGCCTGTGGTAGGAAATTCTCTACTCAGAGAGGCATGAAATTCCATGGAATGAAAAAGGGGTGTGGGAGCTAATCAGTGGTAGATCAACTGCGCTCTGTTACGACAGGTAAGACGTTAGAAGACATCAGCCAAGAGTCAGTCCACAGCGCACATAATATTCGAGTTGATCTGCCTCATTATGATCTGACACACTTCTTGAACGGGAAAACAAAGGTAATCAAGTTTCCACCTGCCAGTGCAAAAGAGCTATGGGAACAGCTGGGCGAAGCTTTGTCAAAAGAGTTGGATAACAGCCTGAAGCACGTAACCTTGGAGACAAAGCTGGAAATCTTCGGCCACACATATCTTCACTGTCGCAATGTGTTTGGAGTCGGGGAGGCAATGGAAAGTAACACACCGCAAGAAAGTAGAAAACAAATCAGAATAGAAGAGATCAGGAAACAGAAGAAGCATGCCTGAAAACAGTTAAAGAACGCAGTGGACACAGAGAAGGACGGATTACGAACGGTTTGGGAGCACCTGAAAGGCCAACATAATGCTCTTTGTAGAGCAGAAAGGTTGTGCAGGAAAAGAAGGAAAACACGGGCACGGGGGGCGGGGGGGTTATGGGGGTTGGGAGAGATTCTTCAGGGAACCCTTCAAGTTTGCCAAAGAACTGTTTGAACAACCACGGTTGGGAACATTAAACATCGGGAAAGAAGATCTGGAAGAAAACCTTAGAATGACCTATTCAGATGGTCATAAAGATGTGCCGCGCAGCAGCAGTGAAGGCCTTATATGGCCTAGTAAGCCAGGAGCTGAATACCAAGCCCCCAACAAAGCAAGAAATAGAAAGCATTTTCAAAAATTGCTAGGAGTACCACCAGGTCTATCAGACGTAGCACTGTACTGCAAAAAGCAAAGCTTGTGCTTCCCTTCAAGTCAGTTGTTTAAGAATACAAAGCAGGAAAGGCAAGGCTCGCAGTGATGCCGTGCGAGTCAGCAGATGACCTAGTTAAATCCATTCAGTCCACACTGATAACTGCAAGGAAGTGGAAAGTGGATGATGCAGTTAGTGCTGCACAAGAGTCGCTAAAGCTGAGAGAGGTAATCGGATACACACAGACGAACAGACGGGGGTTTGGCCATGGTGACATCCGCTGGCGGTCCATGGTATCAGGCAGGGAACGCATAGACATGGCAATTCAGGAGATACGAGGAGCTGAGAATGATACGAGGATGCTAAAAGCGGTGCAGCAGGCCCAACAAGACCAGTGGACTACATGGGAAGGAGCCCTGCAAAGGTCTTTGACATAGAATGATAAATGACATATGGCATCTGGTAGACTCAGCTTCATTATCAGATCAATGTATGACCTCCTGCCATCGTCCACAAACCTTGTGAGATGGGGACAGTCTGATGATGCCCAGTGCCCCCTGTACCATGAGAGGCAGACACTTGAACACGTGCTCTCAGCTTGCAAGGTGTCATTAGGGCAAGGGCGATACACATGGCGCCACAACAAAGTACAAAATGAGCTGGCTGCTACAATAGCCCTGGCAAGGGTGAAGGCGAACAGCAAAGTCAGACCGAGCACCGTAAACACAAACTTTCTGGAGGCTGGAAAGTCATCACATCCCAAACCAAGTAAATCAAGTAGCAGTTTACCATCTCTTCTTGACTGTGCAAATGACTGGGGGATGACAGTAGACCAGCTGGGCTAAGGCATTCCTACAGAGTATCAGAATATATCGAAGACGACCAGATATAATGCTACATTCCTCATCATCGCACCAGGTTATATTGATTGAGCTGACCGTGCAATTTAAATCCAATTTGGATGACCAACACTCGTTCTAAGCGGCCAAGTATAATAATCTGGCCGCGGACTTGAGACGCGATAGGTTCACTGCAAGGGTCATGGCTGTTGAGGTGGGTGCAAGAGGTCTCGTGGCTGGCTTAGTGTATGATCTACTGAAACTGTTGGGGTTGAGGGGACAGTCAAGAACAAGGACACTTAAGAGGCTCAACGAAACTGCGAAAAAAGCATCGTGCTGGAAGAAAATAGGAGTGAATTTGAAAGCCTCAACAAAGGTGAAGTGGGTTCAATTATCTGCACTAGACAATATAGGAGGCTGACACTTGATCATGACCTAAGTGGGCCCGCACCCCTTAGAGTGTAAAGGAGATGAAGGGGCCGAAATACTTGATCGACGGGGGGACGACTTCTCATGATCAGTTTGCCTCCTGTTGTATCGCTCTGTTTAGAGTTTCCTATCTTTAAGAGATGTTTGTTACACACTTTTAAGCGTGTTTGTTTTCATGCAATCTCTCCCCTTCCTCTCTCTCTCTCTCTCTCTCTCTCTCTCTCTCTCTCTCTCTCTCTCTCTCTATATATATATATATATATATATATATATATATATATATATATATATGTATATATCATCTCAACCCGTAACCCGTCATGGGTCGTAGGGGTTCCATGGTGGAAGCATCAGAAGACAGGGTCCTCCACTGCTCTCTATCCTCAGCAATGCGTACAAGAGTGGAAAAACCGTGCCCTGCCCATTCTTTGATGTTATCAGCCCAGGATTTTCTTTGCCTTCCTCTTCTCCGTTTACCTTCGACTGTTCCCTGGAGGATATATATATATATATATATATATATATATATATATATATATATATATATATATATACAGTAGAACTCCATTTATCCGAACCCCATGGGACCGAGCATCGTTCGGATAATCAAATGTTCGGATAATTGGATTACATGATGTATCGAGTACATGTACACATATTTCTAAAAATAATTAACAATCACAAGGAAAATACACTATAAAACATATTTACTTGTACTGTAATAATAATACCCACACTGTATTAGATCACTGTATCACCAAAATCTTTCATTACACTGCAGTGCATGTACTACTTGTATTAATTATTTTTGTTAAGAAAGAGAAATGTTTTCAAAATAACATTACAAACAATTCAAAACCAGGCGCAACTTACGTATACATGTACTTGCACAGATGTAGCCCACTATTTAAAATAATGAGGAATCCTCTTTTGCGCCAAACTGGATAGTCTGCTTTTGGCTGCTAAGCCCCGCATTCTCTTCAACAGCAGAAGCTGTGTAGGACAGCTGTCATCTTCTTGCTCGTACCAAGCCATCGCTGTTTCTAGTGCTATAAAGGCCTCTTCAGGACTTGGTCGACGTTTTGGGTTTTCTTCATAATCTACAAGTACATCATGTACTTCTGAGGAGTCTTCATCATCGGTCACTACATGTATTTGGTTTTCTTCTTGCACAAAAGACAAAATTTCTTCGTCATTCAAAAAGTGAAAACCAGAATCATTATCATCTTCTAGCCACATGTGTGCATCATCTTTGTCACAGTCCGAAAATCCGGGCATTGCTTGAAACAGTTCCACAACTTCATTTATACAATCATCATTTGTGTCCACTGCAGTAGTTTCATTTCCTCCTTTTTTCCCAAGCAATCTATTCCAAGCCTTGTTGAGATTATCTTGTGACAGGGTGGTCCAAGCATCAGCTTACATATAGCAGCAGTCTTTGAGATTAAGCTTTTTTTGAAAACGCCACCACACTTTCTTCATCTTCAGCCAACAACACCGCTCTGGCGACCGGGTGATTCAGGATCAAACCCGGGCGACGGCATTTGAGGATTTTTCGTCGACCGGGAATTAGACTGGATTAACTCGAGACCTGGCGAGACATTTGAAGGAGTGTCGTCGACCAGGGATTGGCGGCTCCTGAGCCGACCCAGCTCTAATGGGTACCTCCGAAATCGGCGAGTATCTGCCTGAATGGCGAGGGACACCTAAGAAAAGGGATACTCACGTAAAATCAATGTCAGGTTAGACATTAATAATAACCTGAGATTTCGCCTCGAGTATTAGCGGGCGTACGAAAAAAAAAAAAAAAAAAATAAACGACGCAGGACTTCCTTCTTGTACATCTTTTTAAGCTTTGCTATAACACCCTGATCCATTGGTTGAATCAGTGCTGTTACATTGGGAAGCAGAAAAATTACTTTAAAATTTGCATCAACTGCATTCAATGTATCCGTCTCTGGATGAGATGGTGCATTGTCCAGTAGAAGAATTACTTTTCCAGTTTTCTTTTCTTGTTCTTTCAACCTCTTCACATTTGGGATGAACTGATTTGTATACCAATCAAGAAATATTTCACTATTCATCCAAGCACTCTTCTGTGCTTTGTAGCACAATGGGAGACATGTCACATTCTTTAAACAACGTGTTTTTTTGGCTTTGCCGATCATTAGCACCGGTAAACGATGACTTCCACTGGCATTCGCGGCTACCAAAATTGTTACTCTCTCTTTGCACTTTTTAAACCCAGGGGCAGCTGCTTCGCGCTGAGATGCAAGTGATTTTTGAGGCAATGATTTCCAGTATAAGCCAGTCTCATCGGCATTATACACATCATCGAGTAAATAACCTTCTTCTTCCAAAAAAGCCAAGAATGTTTCTTTAAAATTTTCAGCGGCAGTTGCATCGCCAGATGAAGATTCCCCTTGAATCTCCAATTCTCGTATGCCATGACGAGATTTAAAGTTTCTTAACCATCCCTGGCTAGCCTTAAAGTCAGGAGGACCGTCAAGTTGACTGTTGAACTGAAGTGCCTTTTCACACAATAGAGAGCCAGAGATAGGTTCCCCTTTGCTTCTTCTTTGCACAAACCATATATACAAAGCCTCTTCCAATTTTAAATCTTTCGCATTTCTCATGGTTTTATGTTTCTTCGACCCATTTTCACTATCCAATTTCGATGCAAAACTCATAATTTTATCCTTGTTACTTTTGATGTCAGAGACGGTAGCTTTCTCAACATTGAAAATCCTCGCAAATGAAGACACAGTTTCACCTTTTCCTAGTCTCTTGATAATTTCTGTTTTCGTTTCAATTGACAAAACATTGCGGTTCCTTTTATATGCTTTAGGCCTACTGGAAGATGCCAGGTCGCACAGAGAAATACGTGTACACCAAAATTATTCTGCTGTAGTAGCAGACACAATTATTTTAAGTTGAACTGTCTGTTTAGCCAGTGTTCTGCCTAGAACTCACACGTACACTGGATTGGTAAACCAGATATTAACGGACTTTATGATCTAACTGACTTCATGTACGTAAGCGACCGTCCATTAGCCCATCTCATTGTCTACAAATTGTTCGCACACATTTGAAGCTTGCCGCATCAAAAGATTCAGAACTGTAGTCTAACGTGACTGGTGGAGACTGATTTTTTTTTCTTTCTGGAAAAAGTGTTCGGATAATTGGATGTTCGGATAATTGGGGTTCGGATAAATGGAGTTCTACTGTATATACAAATTTTCCGCATAATTCAGGGTAGATAACGTTTGAGACATAGGGGAAACAACCTAAATAAAAAAAATAAGTTTTGTATATTGTCAGGAAAATATGCATTTTGTGAAATATTTTTAATTTTCTTTTAAGGAATAACACCAGTTACGCAAGTCTTGCTTTTTAAGCATATGATTTTGCTGTTGTATAAGTTAGTTATAAAGGTTACAGTTAACATTTTAAAAATTAAAATACATTATAAGTCGGATACTCAATTTTCTGATTGCATACATCAATAGTTATTGTCAATTTAGAATAATTAAAAAGATTGCCGCAAACTTTGCTGTAAAGATGTACTTGTTACTTTGTATCTTTCATAAATTTTTAATTTTGGTATTGCTATTCCTGCTCCTAATTGTCCTTCTTCATCTTTTGACCCATCTGTATATATAATAATAATAATAAATTCTTTAAGCACCAAACACGGCGCATAAGGCAGAAACCAGTGCTCTCCAGGTTGTTCGTTGTGACGCCACTCCTCTTAGCTCTTGCACATTATTTAGGCCCAACGTTCTTCCTTCTCTTATTATTGTTCTTCTGAGTGTTTCTTTTTGGTCTTCCTTTTTTCCTCTTACCCTCAGGAACCCAAGTGAGCGCCTGTAGTGGTATTCTGTTGTTTTGCATTCGTAGGACATGACCGATATATGACCATCGTCTTTTCCTTATATAGTCGGAGACATATTTCTGCCTAGAGTCTTCTCTTATTTGCCGATTAGTCTTGAATTCTTTCCAACTGATGTTCATGAGTTTTCTAAGACATTTGTTCTCGAATGTATTCAGCTTGTTCTCCAATGATTTTTGTTATTTTCCAACTCTCACAGCCGTATGTTAACACTGAGATAACATTTGAATTAAACAGACGAAGCTTGGTATGTATATTCAATGATCGTAATTTCCAAATGTTAGATAATCTATTGAAGGCGCTAGCTGCCAAAGCAATTCTAGTATGGATTTCTCTTGTTGTGTCACCATCCTGAGTCATTTTACTGCCTAAATAATTGAAACTTTCAACTTTCTGTAGTTTTTTTCCCCGTTCAAGATGATATCAAAGGTCTCGTTAGAAAAGTTCATAGCTTTAGTTTTAGAGGCATTTATTTGGAGACCTATTTTAACCGAGAGATGACACAAATTATTTATTGCTTCTTGGGATTGTCTTGGTGTTGAACTTAAGAATGCTACATCATCTGCGAAATCCAGGTCCCCCAGGAATTTTCCCCACCAAATAAAGTAACCATTCTCACAGATTCTTTTTCATCAGTACTAGCTATCAGAAACAGAATTGAATGTAGCAGGCCAGATATTATAGAGGAAATACTACAGGTCAATACATATCTGCACACTATAGGATGCAGTGTAACGCTAACATAGATACCATCACATGTGGGGATAGCAGGAAATGAGCTTGCAGACAAAGAAGCCAAAGGGGGAAGAACTAGCTATTACAAAATTGAAGTAGGCTTAGGGAAGTTTGAAATTAAGAGCTTAATTGCCCAAGCAATAACTAAAGAGTGGATAACAGCATGGGACCAAAGTAAAAAAGCAAGACACTCATACAAAATCCTGAAAAAGCCAAGCAAAAGATGTCAGATAAAAGATGAACTAAAAATACCAATTAATAAAAAAAAATTACTGAGGCTCAAGCTTGGAGCTGGATATTTCATGATAAAGGAACCCACGTGCGAAGAGTGTCAAGAAACAAACACAATTAGACACTTTCTGGTGGATTGCAAAAAATATGACCAGCAGAGGCAAAAAATTAAGACATACTTTAGTAACCACAAGGTAGAAGTGAGTGTAGAACATCTCATAGGCATTAAGACCCCATCAGAAATGCAAAAGTTAATGAAAGACTTTATTACAAAAACAAAAGCTAACATATTTTAAAAAATAAACAAATAAGGATGCAAGCCAGTAGTCTACACTGGTGAAAGACTCCCCCCAGATAAATACGGATTGACCAAAAACCCTCCAGGGAAAAATACAAACATTCCATTTTAGACAATATCATATTTTAGATAATAAAACCACATTGAACTATAACTACAAAAGTTAAAAAAAAACCTACTAGAGATAATATAGTATAAAATAAATACAAACAAAAACATATTACAATAAATGAAATGCGTCCTGATATAACCAACAGCTCCATGTATATGGTAGATGGTTGAAAGGGGCGTGCTTCAAAGAAAAGTAGCAAACACCTTTAACACACAAAAAAAACAAGATCCATACACAATTAGACACTTTCTGGTGGACTGCAAAAAATATGACCAGCAGAGGCAAAACATTAATACAAAATAAATATAGATCCATATGATCAGTACAAGCATCGTTTTCATCATTCAGTAGAACGTCGACTTACATTGTCCATCATGTTTCTTCAGTGAGGTGTAGTGGTTATGCAATAACCACAAGATAGAAATGAGTGTCGAATATCTCATTAGCATCAAGACCCCACTATAAATACTAAAGTTAATAAACATTATTCATCATATAAAGTTAGTTGCTTATCCTTTACAGGACGTGGCAATCAACCCCAGCTTTTATTGGCTGTTTTTGATTTTTCTAGGCAATTTTTTCATTCAGTAGTTTGCCATTGCTTTCTGAACGGTACGGCGCTTATACCATTGTTAAAAATCCACACAAAGCGATCTGCTACCAAACCACCTGCAGCAGGTTTCGAACCTGGTATATCTGGATTATGAAACTGCGTTCATATCCATTAGGCCCCAGACGCCGACATTCATCATATACTGTATATAAAATTCCAACTTTTTCTCTCAGAAGCCTTCGTAACGCTCCCAAAAATAGTAACAGGGGACGCTTTTTTTTTTTTTTTTAAACTAGTTCTTGTCCTCAGTTCCACGTTGGTAACGTAGTCAAACCATTGTAATCCCTCTATTCTACGCAAGCACCCATTTTTATGAAAGTTCTGTAGCTTTAATTGTATTGTTTCCATTATATCAGTGTATTTTCCTTTTTTTTTTTTTAAGTACTTAAAAATATATTATTATTAAAGAATGTAAAGTTATTTTAATAGTAAAAATATATTATTATTAAAGAATCATCATCATCATGTGACATATTCTTTCCAGAACGTTGTCTCCATTACAGCTGCTCTGAACGCATCACGATTCTGGGCAAGTCGACCTGCATCAGCCAAAGACAAGTTCAGACTCTCTGTGATGTCCTGGGTCCACCGTCGTCTAGGTCGACCCCTTCCCCTTTTTCCAGGGACCATGCCTTACATCACTGTTTTTTCCAGACTATTATGTACACAAATATTTATAGAATGTGTGATTCCTGTAAAGACACATTGGGATCCTCTCTGTTGCTACGGAGTTCGTGTACTGTGCTGACACACATGTAGCTTACTTACTAACAGAAGGAAGCAATTCACTTTCTTCTGGCGTGTTATGAGAAGAAGAATGCTGTAATATATTGTTGACAGCAGGAACGGAAGAAAAGGAGACTGGGCATAATAAATGGAAGGCATATAAGTATTTAAACCAATAAAACGGTATTTAATCAGTTTTACAAATAACGGTTCACTAGAAACAAGGTATTTGTAAAACTGATTAAATTCCGTTTTATTGGTTTAAATACTTATATTCCTTACCAGTTTTACAGCAGCCCCTTAATTTATTTAAATGGAAGGCATCAAACAGTTTGATCATGCTATATGGAAAGAAGTGAGCAACACAACTGATAAACAGTAAATGAACTGGAGACAGCAAGGTGAGTAGATCCATGATTTTAGATGTACGTCGCATTGTTTCGATCAAGAAATCACAAAAACCTGCTTGTTCATCTCTCAGTTTCTTGTCTATGGACTCATTTAATCTCTCAATGATAATCCCGTTTAATACTTTTCCTGGCACTGATAGTAACATTATTCCTCTATAACCAGATAACCTTCCTTCCATTCTGCTGGTATCTCTTCCTTTTCCCAGATTTCAACCAAGTAAATATTAACATTAGGTATGTGTGCTTTTGAGTTTAATTCCCGTGCTAAGACGGACTTTTACTCTAGTATTACATAATACTGACCCAAGTGCCCCATCTTGAAGTGGTTGGTCGGCTTGAGTGTCTTGAGGGAATTATGAGCTATATCAGCGGGAGCTTTTGCTCCTGGTAGGTTCAATCAAGCTGAGCAGGTCAAAATGGAAAGACAGACAAAGTGGGCACCCCCTTTCCTCCAGGTTAAAGGAGGTTGGAGAACAAGGCTGACAACCCTGCCGGAAAAAACAAATTGTCACATAAACGGAAACAAATGAAGAAGAAAGAAACATAAGCCAGAGTCAGGAAAAATCCTGGCAAGAAAGACGTATGACGCAGACACCTTATGAAAGCCAGTCAGTGGAAGTCTTCTTCTTCTTCGTACTTCCTCTTGTCTCTTTTAATACTTCTTATTACTTCTTTGTTTGCTTCTGTGTACACTTCTTGAGCCTTGGCTTTGGAACTTCTGGTTTTGATTGTGTTTAAATCTGCTTTCTTGTTTTTTCTGTCTTTTATCTTACATGATGGCTTTTCTGTACCGTTATAATGCTTTTTGAAGCAGATCCCTTTTCAGCAGACATTTTATCAGTGCCACAGGTACACTGATCGGTAGTTCCTATCTTAAGCTTGTTGAATAGATGGTATCTCAATCTATTGTGGCCAGTGCGAAGTCTGAAGATTATCACTTGTTCTCTTCTGTTGGGCTGGTAGTTGTGGTAAAGTGGGATGATATAAATATTTATAGGGGACTTAGTGTACTGGCTGAGATCAGCTGTGAAGGTATCTGTATCTAATAAGTGTGGTGTATTACAGATGACCTTACTTTGCTACCACATTTAGACCGCAGTCAGAATTATTCTGGAATATTGTGATGACTACGTTGAATGTCTAGGGTTATGATAATGATGAAGTGTAAATCACAACAACAACAGACAGATAAACAATTTAATTTAATCCACAATACTTTACAACACTGTGACACTCACATACATAGAACACTCTATAAGGCTATCTTAATAAGTCAAGGGTAACTTTTAAAAATATGTATTAATTCCTTTCAATACTAGATATCCTGATTCAACTACAAAGTGAACCAGGAATCACAATCAAATGTAATCACAAGTTGTATGTACACAATTTATAGATAGGATCTTTGTATTGACATATATTATTATTGCAATATGTGTGTAAGTTGTGCTGTAGTACTATGAGGTAATACTGGCTTTTCAAGCTAGGTTGTTGTTTGTCATCATGACTTCAAGGGTTTGTTTCTGGTGGAAATAATATTGGAAAGGTTCACAGTTTCTTTTTATTTGAAACAAATAAATGTCCCTCTTGATTTAAGGTAGAGTCACTTTTAGAGGGGGGTATACACAAGATTGAGCTGCTCTGGCCACGAAATCTTAACTTCTGTGTGGGCGGCAGGAAACAGTCTCCACTGCTCGCTTGCTTCACCGTTTCCTTGAGAAACAATACTGGTTGATATCTTGACCAAGGAGTATGCTACCAGCCTCTGGATTCAGCAAAACTCAGACCATGTGCTGCTTTAATACGTTAGTACCACGGTCCCTGAAACACGAAGGTTGTACCTCCTACTTCAGAACTAATTTATAATCCATTTCCACACTGAAGCACAATACATAACAAACACCGAGTTCAGCGCGGTAGGCCAACTGCTAGCTTCTCATGTAACAGTATACACCAGTATTCCTCTCCCTAATAGTTACAACGCCTCTGCAATTCCAGCATTATTTCCTTCTATTCAATAAGATAGGTGTCATAGTACTATTTGGCAATCCCATGCAGTTATACTCCTCTCCGACAAGTTTTGTTCATGGTGGAGCAATATCTAGGCTTTGCCTCATGTTTGCTACTTAACCACACACATACAGACATAAATTATCAATTCACATTCAATTTTCATCTAAAAGAGATCAAATATGTCTAGCTTACCACAATTCAAGGAAATATTAAACAAATACGTTGACTGGCGATGAGTTATGGCACAATTCCGATCTGCCTCTGTCCCAGGCTTTCATTAGAAAAATAAGAACTGGTTCTCAACGCACTTGCTTCTACACAGTTTAATTTCAAAAAGTGGCACTGAACCGACGCTCCTAATTGACTATATTAAATGGTCTAGCCAATAAGACCATGTTTACAAAAGCATTGAAAAAAAGTACCCTTCCTACCGTTTCCCTTAACAACCAAAAATAGTATTTGCAGTCGACTAATCATGTTTCGCCTTACATATAATTCTAGCCAATCAAATCGGATTTAACGTGGTGGCCTCATTTCCTCTAAAGCAGTGTCCAAACACGCCATTATGAGCAAATATGATCCTGTGTTGTCAGAAAACACCACTATAGTATTTTGGCTATAATTTGTTAATTATTAGACTATTTGCTTAACACCTAACATATTCTTTGTCAGCAAGTCCTAAGGCACCCAAATATATAAGTTTAATGGAGCTAAGTGGCTGCGTTCAAAATGTGTATTTTCTTCTACCACCCGTTCACTTCTATACGATGGGGTGTCTTCTGTACTGTCAGGCTAAAGTCAGGATTTCAGACGTAAAACAGTATTGGGTCATGTTTCCTAATAAGCATTAACCATGTTTTTTTAAAACCTAACCTCGTATTGGTAGTGTTTTTTGTCCCTGTTTATTTGAAAAAAAGCAAGCCTGCGTGCCTTTCGCGTGGGGTGGCATTAATTTTATATCGCGAGACTGTGGTAGTATTGCATGCGTTCCTCCGTTCATCCCTCTCTCTCTCTAAGTCCGTCTGTCTTTTAGGTTACGTATTGTATATAATGACATTAATGCTAGTATTATATCTAGGTCATTAAGCAGTGTGCGTATCTCAAGGTTTTCTAAGAAATACAGTACACGTTTTATTTTTTTTTTGAATCGCGTGTAGTTGATGCAGTAGGCTTTACTAGCAAACGTGAAAGCGTTACAATATGCAGACGAAGTAGAAAAAGGGGGATTTTTGTACGCCATTTGTGACACAACACTGTAGTCTTTTACCATTCTCCTTTCCTTTTATAGAATTAATTCGTTAGGCTTTACATTTACTTTTTAATTTAGATATGTGGATTTAGAATGTTTCACGACAAATTCTCCCCACTTAAAACAGACGTTATACGTCAGTCTATAATTCTATATACACATAGAGAAATTTAATATTATTCCTGGTGAGAACTGTGATTCTCATCACACGGATGGCGGCTTAGAAAATCCGCATCACCGTTTCGCTAATTTTATTTTTATCATGGATTAATGCAGGTGGGTCAATTCAAAGTAGGCACGACTCAAGAAATCTGCCCCAGACCTCTGCAATCCAAGAACCCATTTCAGATATGTTACTGTACAGCTGCAAGTGTTACGGCTTGTCTTACTACTGCTTAGCAATCAATATTCACCATTTCTTTTCTCTGAGTCTGCTCAACGACATGTCCAGAGAAGATTGGATGTTCCTCAAATTGTACGTTATGAGGAGTTGATCTATATGGTGATATCTGAGTTGTGTAGTGGATCCAATAATTTCTCATCAGCCTTAATAAACACTCGGACTATCTTCAATTCAAAAGGCAACAAGGGAGACACTCTGCTCCTCCGAAATGTTCCCAGCCAACAATTGGTCTGATCTCAGGCTTTACTGGAATCTGATAGTATCCTTTGCTCAGATCCACTTTTGAGAAATATTTAGCTTTATTTAGCCTAGCAAACAACTGATTTGTATCCGGCAATGGATCCACCTGACCTTCTGTGATAGCATTCAGTCTCCTGTAATCTATACAGAGTCTATGTTCTCCAGAGGGTTTCCTTAAGAGCACCACACTGGAACTATACGAAGATTCACTGTGTGAAATTATTCCCTCCTTCAACAAATAGTCTATCTCTTCCTTCAAGGCTTTCTCCTTAGCAAAAGGAATCGAATAGGCTTTCATACAGACAGGTGTGGGGTCTATCAGCTTCATATCATATTCCAAAAAGTTTGTATGCCCCGGTCGGTCCGTTAACACCTCTGTATGATCATCTAAAACCTGTTGCACTCTCTCCTTCTGATTTTTCGTTAAATGTGTACTGATTTTCACCTGTGCCGCTGTCTCACAGGGATGTAATGGATATTCAAATGATGAAAGTGGTTCCTTTTTCATCTCCATTGCAATGGAAAAGGTCAACAAGTGTGTCTCTTCCTGATTTTCTCTTTCCAAATATTTCTTCAGGAGATTCACATGATAGATTTTTTCTTTCCCCTTCTTATCTATCTTATAATTTGTTCTAGACACCTTCTCTAGAACTGTATATGGACCTTGCCATCCAATTTGCAACTTATTCTGACTACCGGGTAGAAGAAGCAGTACCTTCTCTCCCACAGCCAAATCTCTGTCTTTAGCTTTCTTGTCTATTTTGCCATGCACTGGTAGGGTCTCTTCCACTAGAAGCACTGTAGTGTTGATTTTTCTTTCCAGAATCATCCTGCACAAAACGACCGTTACCAATTTTTCTCTTGGGGCTCTCTCCCCACTTAAAATTCTTTATGAGAGATTTCCTCTCTACATCTTCTTCCTCCAGTTTACTTAAGTCCGTTTGGGGGATTTTCGGCTTATCCTGGGGTAAGACATATTTTTGCACTATCTGCATAGTGGCCATTGTAAAACAGTCAATCGAAGATTGTCCTGAAAAGGGGCTTCCCATTCCACTTGGTCCACTTTATTTAATTTATTTTTCTTTTCAGTGTCAGGCCTACGTTTGCCCCGTGGCGTGTAGAGGTCCTGATCACTATTCCCACTTGTGGGTGTTCCCTCATGTGCTATGCCACATCTCTCTACAAAATTTTCAATGTCCCACCTTGCCTTGGGCCAATAATAATTCTGAGCTACCTTTTGAATGATGGTACCTATTTTCTCATGGTCCCCATCTTGTTTCACATGTAAGCTCCTTATTAAGTCTGCCCTATACCTTTTAGGAAGTACCAGCTGTCCCTGACCTTTGGATCTAGTTCCAGTCTTCCGGTATATCAGGTGGTTCTTCATATAGAAGTCTCCTTTACTTGTAGGTGTGTGACACTTTGACAATTTTCTAAAACAAGGCTTGAGGGTCTTATCCCCAGCCTGTGCCTTCCTCATCTCTTCTGGAGTGGTATTTATCATAATATCCCCCTCCTTTCTTAAGGTCGACCTGACCTGAAGGGTGGCCATTACTATAGGATTCCTTCTGCAACGGTCAGTGTCATGATTGTTCATCTTACAATTTTTACACCACCTCCTTCCTTGGTTGAAAGCTTTTCTTTCATCAAATTTCCTTTCATCGAATTGTGGGGTTTTATTTTTATTGTCATACCGTGGCCTATCAAACTGGTGCTTACCTTTGTTCTGATCTCTAGGATCAAATTTATTAAAGTTCTGTAGTGCCTTACAATTATCTACCTGTTTCTTTTTATTACCTGATACCTCTGCCTGAGCTGCTTGATACCTTTCAGCAACATTCAGTAACTCACCCAGTCTCTCTGCACCTTGTTCCATGAGAAACTTTCTCAGGCCTGGAGCCATGGACTCTCTTAATTGTTCTATAAGGATCATTTCCTTAAGATCTTGGGTTTTCCCCACAGCCGTCCATTTCTCCAAGTATGTCTCTAACCGTGCAGACAACTGGTGATAGGTCTCACCCGACAGTAGTTTAGCATTCCTAAATTTTTTCATATAAAATTCTCCATTCTTTTCATATCTTAACAAAGAGCCTGCTTTAGCATGTCATAATTTTCTTGATCACCTCTGCTCATTTTGGCAAAAACTTCATAAGCTGCACCACGAAGCCCTTGTGATAACTTTAAGCTCCACCTTTCTCTCTCTAACCCATATGTGGTAGCTAATAGTTCATATCTATTTAGATAGCTCTCGATATCATCTTCTTTCTCAACAAAATGATCTAAATGAAAGTTCATAGCTGAGGTTGAGGCTCCCTGACTAGCAGTGGCATCAGATGTAAAGGGACTGGCACCATTTTCAGGAGCATGGCTTTGAAACTCAAACTCCTTTAGTCGTAACTCATGTTCCCTTTGTAATCTCTTATCTTCTGCTTCCCTCTCTGCAGCCTGTCTCCTTTCTTCTCTTTCTGTAGCTTGCCTTCTTTCCTCTCTTTCTGCCTCCAGCTTCTTCTCTTCATACTGGAGCCTTTTAATTTCCTTATCTGCCTCCAATGCCTTAGCCTCAGCCTCAATCTGCAACCTCTTAATTTCCTTTTCCGCCTCTAACTTTCTTTCAGCTTCTTTTTCTAATCTTTCAGATTCTAATTTTCTTTCTGCTTCAAATTTTCTTTCTTCGCGTTCAATATATTTGTCACATTCAGTAGTGACATAGGCAATCATAACTTGCCCGTCCATTCCTAACTCTTAGCAGCCTGCACAGCAGCAGATCGAAATTTTGCTAGGTCCACCATTTTCTAACAGGCAAATGTAAACAATTCAATCTATAAATAATTATCTAAGGACAACCACAGGCACTGAGAGCTCAACCTTATTTATTTTCCACCCAAGGATAGCTTTTAATTTTTTATTATTCCCTGAAGTGAATTAACCCCAATATATATAACAGGGAAAGATTCAAAATCCCGGACAGGACCCCAATATATGTGGTAAAGTGGGATGATATAAATATTTATAGGGACTTAGTGTACTGACTGAGATCAGCTGTGAAGGTATCGGTATCTAATAAGTGTGGTGTATTACAGATGACCTTCTTTGCTACCACATTTAGACCTCAGTCAGACTTATTCTGGAATATTGTGATGACTACGTTGAATGTCTAGGGTTATGATAATGATGAAGTGTATATTCACAACAACCAACAAACAGATAAACAATTTAATTTAATCCACAATACTTTACAACACTGTGACACTCACATACATAGTACACTCTTTAAGACTATCTTAATAAGTCAAGTGTTAACTTTTAAAATATGTATTAATTCCTTTCAATATTAGATATCCTGATTCAACTACAGAGTGAATCAGGAATCACAATCAAATGTAATCACAAGTTGTATGTACACAATTTATAGATAGAATCTTTGTATTGACATATATTATTATTATTGCAATAAGTGTGTAAGTTGTGCTGTAGTACTATGAGGTAATACTGGCTTTTCAAGCTAGGTTGTTGTTTGTCATCATGACTTCAAGGGTTTGTTTCTGGTGGAAATAATATTGGAAAGGTTCACAGTTTCTTTTTATTTGAAACAAATAAATGTCTCTCTTGATTTAAGGTAAAGTAACTTTTAGAGGGGGGTATACACAAGATTGAGCTACTCTGGCCACGAAATCTTAACTTCTGTGTGGACGGCAGGAAACAGTCTCCACTGCTCGCTTGCTTCACCGTTTCCTTGAGAAACAACACTGGTTGATATCTTGACCAAGGAGTATGCTACCAGCCTCTGGATTCAGCAAAACTCAGACCAGGTGCTGCTTTAATACGTTAGTACCACGGTCCCTGAAACACGAAGGTTGTACCTCCTACTTCAGAACTAATTTATAATCCATTTCCACACTGAAGCACAATACATAACAAACACCGAGTTCAGCGCGGTAGGCCAACTGCTAGCTTCTCATGTAACAGTATACACCAGTATTCCTCTCCCTAATGGTTACAACGCCTCTGCAATTCCAGCATTATTTCCTTCTATTCAATAAGATAGGTGTCATAGTACTATTTGGCAAATCCCATGCAGTTATACTCCTCTCCGACAAGTTTTGTTCATGGTGGAGCAATATCTAGGCTTTGCCTCATGTTTGCTACTTAACCACACACATACAGACATAAATTATCAATTCACATTCAATTTTCATCTAAAAGAGATCAAATATGTCTAGCTTACCACAATTCAAGGAAATATTAAACAAATACGTTGACTGGCGATGAGTTATGGCACAATTCCGATCTGCCTCTGTCCCAGGCTTTCATTAGAAAAATATGAACTGGTTCTCAACGCACTTGCTTCTACACAGTTTAATTTCAAAAAGTGGCACTGAACCGACGCTCCTAATTGACTATATTAAATGGTCTAGCCAATAAGACCATGTTTACAAAAGCATTTGAAAAAAAGTACCCTTCCTACCGTTTCCCTTAACAACCAAAAATAGTATTTGCAGTCGACTAATCATGTTTCGCCTTACATATAATTCTAGCCAATCAAATCGGATTTAACGTGGTGGCCTCATTTCCTCTAAAGCAGTGTCCAAACACGCCATTATGAGCAAATATGATCCTGTGTTGTCAGACAACACCACTATAGTATTTTGGCTATAATTTGTTAATTATTAGACTATTTGCTTAACACCTAACATATTCTTTGTCAGCAAGTCCTAAGGCACCCAAATATATAAGTTTAATGGAGCTAAGTGGCTGCGTTCAAAATGTGTATTTTCTTCTACCACCCGTTCACTTCTATACGATGGGGTGTCTTCTGTACTGTCAGGCTAAAGTCAGGATTTCAGACGTAAAACAGTATTGGGTCATGTTTCCTAATAAGCATTAACCATGTTTTTTTAAAACCTAACCTTTATTGGTAGTGTTTTTTGTTCCTGTTTATTTGAAAAAAAGCAAGCCTGCGTGCCTTTCGCGTGGGGTGGCATTAATTTTATATCGCGAGACTGTGGTAGTATTGCATGCGTTCCTCCGTTCATCCCTCTCTCTCTCTAAGTCCGTCTGTCTTTTAGGTTACGTATTGTATATAATGACATTAATGCTAGTATTATATCTAGGTCATTAAGCAGTGTGCGTATCTCAAGGTTTTCTAAGAAATACAGTACACGTTTTATTTTTTTTTGAAACGCGTGTAGTTGATGCAGTAGGCTTTACTAGCAAACGTGAAAGCGTTACAATATGCAGACGAAGTAGAAAAAGGGGGATCTCGAGTACAGTCATTATGGCGTTCCACAACGTAGGTGTACGCTAGTGGGAAAAGCACTGGTCTTTTACCATTCTTCTTTCCTTTTATAGAATTAATTCGTTAGGCTTTACATTTACTTTTTAATTTAGATATGTGGATTTAGAATGTTTCACGACAGATATTGTGACCGCAAATTTGTCTCTCGTTTCTACATTTATTTGATGTCCTACTTTAAATTGTTGTCTATAATTTTGCATTGTTGCATATCTGGGTGTGTAGTAAATTTATAATTATACTTATAGGGAGGTTTGACTGATCGTCTTCTTCTAAAGATAGTCGTATAGATAGGCTGGAATAGAGAAACCACTCATTTCAGAGACGGATCTTCACCTTAATCTATTCACTCGTGGAATCTATGCTAACACCTTTCTTCCTTATATACCCCCACCTTCTGCTCTAATCAGACGGGACCAAATAAATCTCTATACCTATCTAAAAAATGTATGACAGTTATTTAATTTTCTTTTGAAAATGATTGAATGCGTCTTAAAGAACCGTCTGGCTGTGTTGTTATATAATCCGTGGCAATAAAAAATTGGGTTTTTTTTTTTTTGTTTTTTTTTTAAATGTAAAACTTTCGCCTCGTTTTGGCGAGGCGCGTCCCGTTCAACCTAGTCGGTTATATTAGGGCGCATGTCCAAATATAAAAGTGTTTTTTTTTTCCTCGCATGAGGTCGCATATTTTTTCCTCGCATGAGGTCGCATTAAGTCGCATGAGTCGCATTGGAACACGCCCAACACAAACACATGTCCCAACACAAAAAAGACCCAATGACACACAAGTGTCACCAATGAACCTCTATGTTTTCACACAAAAGTTCTAATGACACATAAGCGTCACTATACTGATCTTTTGTGCCGGGTACATGGTTATATTAATGCGCATTCCTTAGGTCTGGGATATATAATTGATAAGAATTGGGTTTTCCAAACAGCAATTACTGTATTTTATAATAGCAGTTAAAAAAACCGCTATCTGTCAAGTTTAATTTAAATGTTTTAAAAATAAACATTTGTTATTTTATAGTGAACCTAAAATATTTCAAGAAAAAAAAATTATTTTCTTTTGTTATATCTGCTTTTAAAACAAAATGAGTACAATTATTCTTGTAAAATAAGTATGCTAAAAAGATATATGGTTTTTTGTTTTTTTCTTTAGGTTGCTTCCCGTATATAAATAAAAATCATCTCTCCTATATAAAACTTATAATTTAATATATACGCGGATGCGTTAAACTGAGTGTAACAAAATCCTCTTACGTAAGATGCTAAAACTGGTCATCTTGACAGCCAAGACAACTACAAGCGAATCTCCAATTGCTTTCCTCAGTAATTACTGAAATGTCTTGACGTTTTATGTCTTAAAAGTCCTGTATTGGGCGAGTTTGTTTTACAGGTTCACTTTATAAAGACGTGCAAAAAGTTTTCTGAAAGACTTTAATCTGGAGATGTTATAAACCAGAATCTGTCCTGTTGTCACTCTGTTTCCACAAATAATAATCATTTAATAGTCCCCCTCATGCTTACTTTTGATGTTCGACACGCTGCGCTGCTCTTCTTTGAAATTTTGAATTTTGACTGATATACGCGTATACGGAGTTTTAGGTTGCCCCACACAAAACCTGTTAAACCAGGCAGCTGTACATTGAAAAGCCTGGCGCAGAATAGAATAGCTCAAAGATTTCATACAACTGCTGCCATTACTGAGAATATTTTAATGAATAAGTTCACCAATTTGAAATATCGCGAATAGATTAGTGTAGTAATTGGAAGTGACCAGTTAGTGTAGTAATTGGAAGTGACCAGTTAGTGTAGTAATTGGAAGTGACCAGTTAGTGTAGTAATTGGAAGTGACCAGTTAGTGTAGTAATTGGAAGTGACCAGTTAGTGTAGTAATTGGAAGTGACCAGTTAGTGTAGTAATTGGAAGTGACCAGTTTTAAGCACATTAAGTCAGATATTTATTTTTAACAAAAAAACTTCGATATTTGTATGTGTAAACTTTATATAAAATCCATGTAATTATATTAACCTTTTCAACCAGTGCATGTGTAAATGTAAACGTGTGCAATATAAATGCAATGGATGTTTTCCACTCACTGGGATTAACATTAATGCTTTGAAAAGGGTAAGGTTCTTAGGTAGATGGGATGGTGGAATGAAAAGGGAGGGGGAGGGGACACACCTGATTTAGTGTCAGGTCATACTGATTGAACTGACCGTGCCATTTGAATCCAGATTAGACGAGCAACATTCATTCAAAGCGGCCAAGTATAGCGATCTAGCCGCGGATCTGAGACACGATGGATTCAGTGCAAGGGTCATGGCGGTTGAAGTGGGCGCAAGAGGGCTTGTGGCTGCATCAATGTATGATTTATTGAAACTGTTGGGGTTGAAGGGACAGTCTAGAACAAGGGCACTGAAGAGGCTTAGCGAAACTGCCGAAAAGGCATCAGGCTGGCTGTGGAACAGCCGCAGTGGGCAATGGAGATCGTGACGGTAAACGCTGCGGTACAGAAAACACCAAAATTTTTCTAAGTCCACAGCGCTGAGTTTTTATGGTGTACTAGTGAGGGGGCTGCGACTTTGGGGCAACAGGCGATGTATACTATAGGGAGTGTGTCAGGTACAGAATTTCAGTGGCGTGCGGCGCGCAGTGGCTAAGGTTCGTCGGCTGCGCGCTCGTGTCTCAGTGTGTGTCCTTAGTTGTGAAGGGCGACGGAACGAACGGAATAATTTGTCTTTTCTTTGTTACTTTCTCAATTGCCCCCACGGCTGGCGTTGTGGATTAAAAGTTGCTACCGTAAGTGAAATGGGTTCATTTTCGATACAAGACAACAGGAAGCTGAGACGCTTGGGAGTCATGACCCAAGTGGGCCCGCCCCCCTTAGAGTGTAAAGGAGTAATCGGGCCGAAACACTTGTCAGATGGGGGGACTTCTTCTGATGATCAGATTGCTTCCTGTTGTATCGCTCTGTAAAGAGTTTCCTATCACAGGAAACCCAATACTCAGGAGGGTATTTTTTTCTCTTTTATTTCATGATACTAGTCGGTGGTACCGATTGGTGGTGCTATCTGTGGAAAAAGTGAGTGGTATAAGTGGCCTGCAATCAAAGCTAGACACCTACTGCAGACGGGTCTTAACAGACGCTGTACCATCTTCGCAATTACTGTACGCTACTACGAGGGACGTGTTGCGCCCACCGGACTTGACCAGTGATGAAAGTGGACCAGTTCATAACCTGCAAAGAACAAGCATCGGCTGGAGCAGAAACCAACAGACATCTTACTGGTAGCTAAGTATCCATTCAAAACTACCAAGTGAATTCTCTATTAAAGAACTTTCAAATCAGACCATTACCTGTGAAGAAATGTTAAAGACTGTCTAAGTTCACCCCACCCTTATTTATTTTACATTTGTTAACGATAATTGATTTATTAAATTTGTTATCTCTAAATACACAATTTTATCGTTGATTTACTCATTTTGAGTGAACTTCACCCGTATGTCTCGGTAATTTTAAATACATATAACAGAGCTATTTAAGTAATAGTTTACAGTTGGGGGCTCATCAGAACGAGCAAAATCCTATCTCATAAAAGTTCAGGAAAGATAAAACGTTTACACGGCCTGGATCCTATCAGCCGTAGTACTTGATTTATTTAAATTCCTATGAGACTCCCTAGAACTGAAGCACCATTCTTCAATTCATATATCTGCCAAGAGTAACCTTGAGCTAAAGGTAGACAACTTTGAAGACCCTCAGTAGATACTCTAGCCACTGTTGGTCCATCACTATAGAGCAAGGGGAGTCAGTCCTGTGACTGCGTGGAATGAAGTCAACAATAGACTCGATGAACTGCACTATGGACAGAGAAGTTGTGGACAAACATGATCATCTAAGCCAGCCGGGACCAACATGAAGAAAACGTCTTTCTATAGCAGTACTTAATGGCACCAGCAGAGTTATAAATATATATTTTTTTACTTGAATCTGATGTATTCTCACGAGATTGCCATCTCATTTACCAAACACGTCGACACAACGATTTATCATTACTTGTGTGGTGTAGCTAATTCTTCTTTAACCCCGAATTGAAGTTCCATGTATTTGTAGTAATAAGTGTTTATATATATATATATATATATATATATATATATATATATATATATATATATATATATATATATATATATATATCTCCCTACAGCGTAACTACTTAGCAATCACCGACATTGGTTATATCTCATCTTATCTGAATAAGCCTTTCTAACTCTGTCTGCGTGACTCCTACTTTCAGCCTGCAGATTTCTCCTCTTATATTAACTTGGTGCATATGACTGTAAATAATATATATTTTCTGAAATCATATAGACTCAGCGAAGTCTGATTTCCACATAACGATAAGTTGGTTAAATAAAGGGAGACCCAAAAAAAATCTGGGCAAGCATAGACAGAAATGTTTGCGTGCCTATAGATGAACAAAAATATTCCAGCCAAGGTTGTACAATAAAAATTGTAGATCAAGAAAAACAAGGACATAAAGAGGCAGATAAAAAAATAAATAAGAGACCCAGCTAAAATGAAAATGGAAAAAATAAATAAATAAATATTACGGGATTGGAATAGAATGTATGCAATGTAATACACAGAAAAATGGGAGATAATTAAATGGTGTACAATGTGTTATATTATTTTAAAAATATGGAAATAGAAACGAAAAATATTTTATTCAAAGACCCTGTCTGGGATGTAATGAATAACTGTATTGCGACTGTGACACTTTGTCATTACAGATTATGTGTCCACTCTACGTAGATTATGAACGACTGGCGACAGACTTAACCATGCACGGGCATCTGTATATATCATCATCATCATCATAATCACCCTTCATCAACACAAGAAGCATAGGTCTTCAACAAACTAAGGCGACATTATTATTATTATTTTATTATTCCTTTGACCGCCAACCGACTAAGCAGTCTTCGGCCATAACACCTTGCGGCGTCATTAGGGCAACATGAAATCGTCCGTTGTTCCGTCACACCTAACGGCGTATATTGGTACAACAGACTTTTAATTGTTGTTTCTGTGATCATTGTGACAAGCAAGCGGTAGATCAATCCGCTGTGCCCCGAACTTGCCCTCATGTGTACTCCACTCCTGTCGCTACAAAACCACTTCGCCATGCCTCCCAGACGCCCGTCCAGCCAAAATCCATTCGGGACCGAAGGTCCTCGAAAAAGGGCAGTCTGGCACAGGCACAGTTCCCACTCACTGCCTCTACTGCGCTGGCGACATGCCCTACGCCAATTGGGCAAAACGCTTATAACCGGTAACTGCTACTTCCCGTGTTTTGCCGACACCTATAGGGTAAAGCTGGAGTGTCCTCTCCAGGGCGCGAGCTTTGGCACAGTTATATGGAGATCATGCTGTTGGCCATGCAGCATGTTCCCCCTCTCCTCGCAGCCGGTAGATCCAAAGGAACGGCAGTAGCCGATACAGTTTGGTACCAGCCACGTCGCAGGTGTTGCTAGAATAATGTCGAATCAACATTAGACTGCCTTAGGGACTCCGACTCCGGATTTATCCTCAGAGTTTACTCCCGAAGCCAATTCCATAAATGGATATTCCCGCAAAGCAGCGGTGGTTTGAATTCAGAGTTTCTTCTCTTAGATAAGCTACCAACCACGGATCACGAGCTCTATCTGCCAGAAGCTGCTGGTCTTAAGGCGCCAGTCGCTCGCCTTCACCCTTTCCCCCGTCAGTGGAAGCAGTTCCGCTGGGCTCAAATTGAGCCACACGTAAAGGCTGGGAGTTGGACTTGGTTGTCAGAGGCTATTTGTGGCGCATGCAATAGTATTTATCTGCAGCGAGAGCTTATCCTCACTACAACTCCCGTGGGGGCAAGCGTTTCGTTTCGTTGCCCTTCGTCGCAGGCGATCTTTGTCCTCATCAAGGCTGTGTGTGGTCCCGGTTGCCGAGACCTCCCAGCGCGGCTGAGGCAGCAAATGGGTTATGTGCCTGTACCAGATTTCTCTTTTTTCGAGGACCTTCGGTCCCGAATGAGTTTTGGCTGGACCGACGTCTCGGTAAAATAAAGGTGTTATAGCGGCAGAAGGAGAGTACACACGAGGGCAAGTTCGGGCATTAACCTCATCTCGTCGGTACCGATTATTAGATGAACTTAAGTGTGCAGGCCAGCGCTGCCCCGAAGAGACCGTGTGTGGCCCCGGACGCCGGGTCCTCCCAGTCCAGATGGGGCAGAGCTCTGTGTCCGTCCAGATGGCGTCTTTTCGGCAGACCGGTAAATGCAGTGGCTTCGCCACCGCAGCACGTCCCCGGGCGGATAGGGGTGGTGGCTGTGGCACTAGAGCCCCTCCGGGGCAAGGTACACACGCCTAAGCAGTCTAACAAAGCCCATTACTGGCAGTTGACTGACCGCCTCAGAAGCCCTAATCGATGGTTGTCTCGGTAATCGTCCGGAAGCTATGACCTCCTCTGCAGGGTAGGGAGGCTCAAACCTCTTGGCAGCGCACACACGCCATAGTGGGCCTGGTGTAGAATGTCTGAGAGTCTAGGAACTCCCTGGGGTTGCAAGAAAGCTCTTCATCATCATCATCATCATCATCACTACAACTCCCGGCTATAACAACCGTTGGAACCTTGTAAAATAACATGCAACAAATTTAATAGTTAATTAGTCTGAAACACATTACAATAAACATGGATGAAGGTGACTTTAGGGGGTTTAAAAACTTTCGTCACTGAGACGTATTTGGAGTTTGATGATAATTGTCCTTTGCTTTCGCCTGGTAAAAAAAAAAAAACTTAACTTGCTGAGTACTGCAATGGTTGGTTGTCAAGTCTTTCGTGATGAGGGCTCTGCTCTAGAGGCGTCTAGATGAACTTCACTCCTAATGTCAAGGTAGGTGTCTTTCCAACCTGTCCACGTAGATAGTTAGTGTCGAACCCAGCTCTTGACATGATAGTTGCGGAGATTCTTACTTCAAACTGGTCTCTTGTTTTTTTTTTTTTTTTTCATACGCCCGCTAATACTCGAGGCGAAATCTCAGGTTATTATTAATGTCTAACCTGACATTGATTTTACGTGAGTATCCCTTTTCTTGTACAGAGACAGGTGTCCCTCGCCATTCAGGTTGATGATGATGATGATGACATAACCAGCGGCCATGGGACAAAGCCCTTTGGCACTGTAAAGCTGGGGTGTCTGTGGACTTTCCTACCAACCCGGTCAGAAGCTAATCAGCATCATAGCTCCTTCCCATCCACAGAGGGTTCGTTATGCAGAGCTTTCTTGCAACCCCAGGGAGTTCCTAGACTCTCAGACATTCTACACCAGGCCCACTATGGCGTGTGTGCGCTGCCAAGAGGTTTGAGCCTCCCTACCCTGCAGAGGAGGTCATAGCTTCCGGACGATTACCGAGACAACCATCGATTAGGGCTTCTGAGGCGGTCAGTCAACTGCCAGTAATGGGCTTTGTTAGACTGCTTAGGCGTGTGTACCTTGCCCCGGAGGGGCTCTAGTGCCACAGCCACCACCCCTATCCGCCCGGGGACGTGCTGCGGTGGCGAAGCCACTGCATTTACCGGTCTGCCGAAAAGACGCCATCTGGACGGACACAGAGCTCTGCCCCATCTGGACTGGGAGGACCCGGCGTCCGGGGCCACACACGGTCTCTTCGGGGCAGCGCTGGCCTGCACACTTAAGTTCATCTAATAATCGGTACCGACGAGATGAGGTTAATGCCCGAACTTGCCCTCGTGTGTACTCTCCTTCTGCCGCTATAACACCTTTATTTTACCGAGACGTCGGTCCAGCCAAAACTCATTCGGGACCGAAGGTCCTCGAAAAAAGAGAAATCTGGTACAGGCACATAACCCATTTGCTGCCTCAGCCGCGCTGGGAGGTCTCGGCAACCGGGACCACACACAGCCTTGATGAGGACAAAGATCGCCTGCGACGATCGCCATTCAGGCAAATACTCTCCGATTTCGGAGGTACCCATTAGAGCTGGGTCGGCTCAGGAGCCGCCAATCCCTGGTCGACGACACTCCTTCAAATGTCCTTGGCAGGTCTCGAGTTAATTCAGTCCAAATCCGGGTCGACGAAAAATCCTCAAATGCCGTCGCCCGGGTTTGATCCTGAATCACCCGGTCGCCAGAGCGGTGTGGTAACCACTACGCTAGCGCGGCTCCCTCTGGTCTCTTGTAATTTGTAGCTTCGTACCACGAACAGTAATGTAGTCTCGTACCACGAACTTTAGAAACACTAAAAGAACAAATGTCTCGCTAAGTACATTGTGGTTGGAAGATTAAACAGGCGCCTTTTCTCGCTGTCTACCCACCGATTTTAGCCTCTCTGAATAATTATTCTCCCTGCGCATACACAGGCTAAACTCAGGGATTATGATTATAAATCACCGTTATTCTCCTGGTAACTTTAATGGGGAAAATGTGTCTAGACAGCGCGAGTGCAATACCTTGTGCCTGAATTAACATTATCAAGTCATTTCTCACAAAATGATACTATACACACTATGCATTTGTGATGTAATCATCACTCACTCACTGAGTTTGGGGTTTACTTCTGCTGTCGGTTTTCTGTACGACTAGCAAGAAGCAATTACCAGCGCTGGCGGTAGTGGTTTATTAATTTACTATTTTCATATGTTGAGGTTGCCAGCCTCATATGGCTTGTAGAACCACTCAGCAAGTAACATGTCACATTCACTTTGTAAAATATATGTTCACAACTTACTCCAAATATGGTCTACAATCTCTTGGCACAGTAGAATGGACACAGTAGAATGAACACAGCAACGCTGATTAGATGCTTCGAACACTTGGTCTGGGTATTTTTAGTATTCCTCTTATGGCCTGTGCTGATTTCTTAAGTCTCCAGTTTTTGTATTTAAAATTGCGGGTTCTCTTTTAAAGTTATACAGACGCCCAAATACTTCGATCTGGTCCCTTTTAATTTTGGAATTCTTTGTCAGATCCTTTTCTCTGGCTCCGGGGATTAGTTATTTGACG